>ML675617.1:14561936-14709266 GCA_007922155.1 Mesoclemmys tuberculata | reverse complement strand
GTGTGGCAGCGCTCAGCTCTGCAGGCAGGTGACAGATCTCCCCTTGGGGAGAGGCTGGGCCCCTGCCGTAGTGCGTGGCTTACTGAGGCACTTGAGCACTGGTAGGTACGGTCGGGCCAACAGGGACCTTGCTAAGCCCCTACCGCTGCCTTAGTCGTGGTGGCGTGTCTCCAGACGGCAAGAATAACCCTGCCTCTGCTTTCTTCCTCCCTGGCCCCTTGGGGCGGCTACCGCAGAGCAGCTGAGTTGCGTAGGCCTGCCTGCCAGGATTAGTCCCTCGGGTGCAGTCTGGGGAGGCCAATAGGGCCAACAGCTGCTCCTTGTTAGCACCTCTCAGCACCAGGAGAGGTAGAGCAGCTGTCCCTGGTCAGTGGCTCTAGCTAGACTATGTCAAGGTGGTTCTTAATACAATGGGCAGAGCGGTGGTCCCTCTGTTGAAATGCTACTAATCTTTAGAGTTGGAGGCACCTGCCTTGCCCTGTTGCTCTAGGTGTGAAATAGCCTGGCAAGGTACTGAAGGTCCAGTAACACAACTGGTGGCCAAGAGACTGAAGTGGGAAAGCAGAGATGTGCAAAGAACACTCCCAGCTGGTAGCTAGTTTGACTGACCATCTTGGTGTCTCTCATATCTTGCTTCCAGGCTCAGAAGGTTCTACTGGGCTGCCTATCTGGGGCAGGACAGGACTGATCCAGGCATGGACCCCCAACAGAGTGTTAAGGGCCTGGGTGCCACCTTGAGCAGAAGAGGAATATCTCTTCATGCTCAGGTGTCTGCTGCTAATGGCCATTGACTAACTGAGGTGCTGGCCCATCACCTGCCTCAGTGGGCAGCAGCATGGTTGGGTTTTAAATCTCTAATCCTGACTGGACTACGTAGTCCAGAGAACACCATCGGACAAGGTTGACTCTTGTGAGCATTCCTTCAAACTTAGAGTAGCTATTGTAGGTAAATCAAAATGATGGAGGTGTCTGTCTGTTCTGGCTCTTATCTTGGGCAGGGTGTCGACAGTGGGGTACCAAAGAGAGGGGTGAGGGGGAGGCATGAGCTGGCTGGGGTGGGAGAGGGGGATGCTGGGCCAGCTCTTCATGGCATGCAGTTGGGGTGGGGAGTGCAGGAAGCTCTGAGGGTTGACTGCTGCTAGCTGCACCTCCACCTCCTGTGCATCCATCCCCCTACAGCTTGTGAAGGGCTGGCCTGGCATGCCCCCTACCCCACAGGCCAGGGGTGGATGAAGCTGCCCCATGTGAGCTGGCAAAGGGCTGTAGGCTGGAGTCTTGCCCTGTAACCAGTGAATGACCAACTGGTGTCCTTGCCACTTCCCTGCCTCCTCAAATAGTCCAGGATGTCCATCTTTACATGCTACGAAGGGGTGCCCAATCTGACCTTCCTACATGCTCCAACAAATTGCTCCTATTGGAACAGTCAAAGGAGTGACTCCAGATTCTTACCGCTTGGTAGGTGGCCAACACTCTGACTCTGCCCTTGTACATCTTTCTCTTTGCAGATGAAAGAAATTGTAATGCCTTGCGGCAGGCTGTATGTGGCAAGAAATGTATTCCTTTCCTGTGGCTCTGTAATGGAGAGCAAGAGTGCCCGGATGGGACTGATGAGCATTGTGGTGAGTTTTTTGACGATGCTATACTGACACCTTGTCCCTAATAGGTCACTCAAGAGGAATGCTCTAACAGAAATGCAGCCCATTGGATCCATAACAAACTAGAACTGCTGTATGAATGAGGCTTCTGCCTCTAGTCACACAACACTGAGCACATGGAGAAGAGAGGCTCTTGTAGTCACCTTCCTAGTGAATGAAAGGCTTTTATACTGATCTACAAAACAAAATGCAAAAACCTACTGGTTTTAATTAACACCTAGTGTGTGTTGGGGGGAGGAATCTTCAGACTTCAGAAAGCTAAAGTGAAACTCCTCTCTGTGGTGTGAAGAGGTCTCCTGCTATGCCACCTCAAACTATTGCATCTAATTCATTCTTGGCCTAATATCTAGCAGCCTAATTACTGCTCTAGTCACAAAAGTAACAGTAGCCATTCGTAGAGTCCAGAACTTCTTGACTGCACCTGACTAACTTGAGATTCTGGCATGAAAAGATAAATAGGATGTGGCAAAGGCGGCTTTGAGATTAAGCTCTTGGTAATGAGGAATGAGTGTCCAGCTGAAGCAGCTAGGAGCTAAAAGCTGTGATGAACTACCATGTGTTACTAGTCGTTGGGTTCTATCTAGGCATCATGTAGCACTTCATGCTTTCTAGCACCTGGAAACTACACTAGCAAAGTTCTTGCCACTTTTAATAGACTTGAGTCTATTGTAATGCCATTGTTCTGAGGCTGCAATGAGAGTGTGCGGGTTGTCAGAATGTGGTAAGACTTACTTTAAGTTAGTTTTGCAAAAGCATGAACTTGCCCTGATAGTGCTCTTACCTGTAAATGGAGTAGGCCTCTTGTCCCCTGCTCAAAGGGCATTCTGTAATCCAGGTGTGTGTGTGGAGAAATAGCTCCTGCCCTGGTGAACCTTTAAATACAAAATGGTGGACAAGGATCAAATAAAATTCCATGGCCTACCTTGGTAAGGATGGTTGTCAATCCCTAATGCCAGAGGAAACTAAACATGCTAGCTTCAGTTGCACCATACTGAATATTGACTATATATGATTTCTACAGGGGGCAAGTTTTTGATGATGCCCTCTCGTTAGATACACACGCGGGCTAGCCCCTGTGGCATGTTCTTCTCCAACATTAAATGAAACTCTAGTCTCACAGCTAGTGCAACTCAGGCAAGCAGCTGAAAGAATACTAGGAATTCTATTGCTGTGCTGTTCAGCTAGCTCTCTCAACTGAGTGGTTACCTTTGATTGCTCTTTGGATTAACATTTTAACAGAGTTCAGCCAAAGCAGGAACAATTGGCTTAGTAGTGGATGCTCAGCTAATGGATATACATAATCCAAAATGTTAAACCTGCAGATCTTTACATGCAGGATCCCTGCATCACCAAAACATGGCCAGAAGGGGCAGCCACAATGATTTAGCATGACTAATGCCTGCTGAGCGCAATGGGAGTGAAGCATACATGCTGACGGCAATAAGTGGCTGCATGTGTGTAAGGTTTCCATGAACTGGGTCTCCTAGTTGTGGATTGCAAGCTTTTATCACAGCTTCCCCCAACTCCACAAATTAGGACCATACGGGTACCTCTTGGGTGAAGCCTTGTATTCTGCGTATCTTTGTGCACAAACCCTCTGAATCAGCTTCCCACTAAACACTCTATTAAAGCTTCCCTTCAGTGTGGAGAATAAAGACAGTCCTTTGTTTTGGCCAGCTGTCTGGGAGAAGTTGTATCTGGAACATAACTAGCTATCACTGGAAATGAAACATCCTTGGGCTCCAGAACCAAGGAATGTCTCCTCCATCTGCAAAAGCTTAAATCTAGCTTTCAGTACTCCTGGTATATGAAATACTGGCATAGATCAATGAACAGGGAGACTGGTCTAATTGTCTTGTGCTCTAAAAACATGTGCCTGTCCATATTTTCCAAGCGACTGTGGAAAGTCTTCACTGAAGCTTGGATTTTACAATGTAAATTTCAGGCTACTGTATCCCTTGTCCTAAATGTAATGCCTGGGAATCTATTTAGCATGGAGAGGTTGCAAAGCCATTTACTGGGGCTACTTTATCTCTATTAAAGTTGCCTTTTTAAAACAAGACTCGTCAAACATTTGCACCAACACTTGCCACTTCTGATGTTTTCAAAACACAAGCATTGGTTGATAGTTGTGTTCACCAGAAACTGGCTGGTAAACATTTTCACTTACATCTCATGTGATGGGAACTTCCCCAGAAAAGGGATCTCCTTCCAGCCTTGCAAAACAATGCCTGAAATCTCCACAAGTGTTTGTTTTGTTTTTGTATTTTGTAACCAGCTCTACTCATTAGATTAGCAATGGCTATCCAAGGAGAGTGACTGACTGGTGCTAAATGTTTGTCTACCAGTTAAATGCTTGGCGTTTCTCCTTTCTCCAGGTTGGAAGGGTTAACTTTGCCTGCAGGATAGCTGTATCTTACAATCCACCGGCCAGCAATCATGACTTGTGTTGCATCACTTTAACAGCTGTGAAATATCAACTGAAAGATTTTTTTTTTCCTTTCCTTCCTGCTGTTCAGATGTAGCATGTCGTGGTGACCCGAATACATGGCAGTGTGACAATGGAAGGTGCATTTCTAGTAGCTGGCTCTGTGATGGTACCAGTGACTGCATAGATGGCTCAGATGAGAGAAACTGTGGTATGTATTACAATAAGCTCATCAATAGTATCTCTCTGCCTCCAAGTATCCGGTAGCATCTAGAGATGCAGACAAAGCATTTAGGGAGCTACTACTGGCTTTAATAGCCAAGATTTGACTCATGCATGCTCAGTTGGAACAGACCTCTAGAGCTAGAGGTTAGCCAAGCTGTTCCTCGACTGAAATTCCTCCTGCAGAGACAGAGGGTTCATGGTTTAAGAGCAGCCATGCTATTTATGTCCCATACAGAAGGAAGAGGTGTACTTGTGTCCCCTCAATTCTGGAAATCCAGACTACCCTCTTTCTGGATTAGAGGGGCATAGCCAATGTCTGACTCTCTGAAAATGGAATATGGCAGCTACTCTGCCCCAGAAAGTGAAGTGGTATAGGCGTCCAATAGACAGGGCAGTGACGTTGGTCTCCTCTGGTCAGCAGAGCTGTGGCTTTAGAACCACTAGCCTTAACACTTTCTCCATAAGGGAAGTCCACGATGGCAATTTCCTCCCTGAAGACCAAGAGGCTGCTTTTTACAAGCCATGCAACAGAGCCCAAACTTAGAGGGGTGTCCGTCTGTCTGTCTCCTGAGCTCTTAGTATGAACAAAGTTGACACCACTCTCCCCAAGTTACAGCTTGCTTGTAACTGGAGTGTAGACACAACCCAACTCACTGGGTGACCTGATGTTTAGTGAACGCTTTGCTGTTCAGTTAAATAACAGTATTAAATTGCCCGATACCATTATACTGGGTCGTCTTCTGAGGCTGACTTAGTGTGAGCCTCTTAATGAAGGCAGATGAGCAAATTCACTTTTATCTGACAAGACAACTGCATCCCCACAGGACAGCGTAGTTATCAACTGTGGCTAAAAGGCCCAGTCAAGGAGCTGAGCCCTGAAGGCAGGTAAATAGAATGAATCCTTAGCACTGGCCACTCCTGCAGCATAGGTGGCTCCAAATGTATGTCCTTCCTTGGCTCCAAACAGTGAAGCCAAGACAGAAGGTGACACATGGGCAAAGCAGCACCTCCATATTTCTCCAGGCTATTGCAGCCCTATTCCATGGGAAGGACACACCATAAGAAACGAAGCTTGCAAGCTGGAATGTTAGAGCTTGTGCTTGGGATTGACAGACAATGCCCACTTACACTATACAAGTCTGATTTGATAGACAATGAGGTGTACAAACGCCATGTTGATATTGCAGCATCTCGGGAAACAAGGCGCAGAGCTTTCTATCCAAGAGGCCAATTATACCTTCTAGCAGGATAAAAACCCTGAAAAAAATCATCTGCATGGTGTCAGTTTCACTGTGAGAAATAAGTAGGTAAAGTCCCTAGAAACACCTATTGGGAAGTCAGCCTATTATCTCTCAAATGTCAATATCTGCTTTGTGAACATAATTAGTGCTTATGCACAAACACTCAAATCTAGCCCTGAGGAGAAGGATGCCTTTTTTAATGACTTGATACAAAGAGTTGTAAGGCTACTATCCACTGAGCAACTTCTCCTTGGTGATTTGGCTGCAAGAGTTGGCACAGAACTCATGGCTAGATTATCTGGATTTTGGCCTTTTCAAGATGAATGAGGACAGCCAATGACTTCTAGAATTCTGCACCCAAAACCAAATGTCTATTACTAATTCATCCTTTGCAGGCCAAGGTTACCAGTGTGTCATGGTAACATCCACAATTAGGCCCCTGGCACCAATTAGACCTTTTCCTTGTCAGGAAGAAAGACCTACCCTCTGTACTGAAGACTTGCACATGTCACAGTGCTGATTGTGACACTGATCACTCTTTGATCGTTAGCAAAGTGGTGATTCCAACTAAAATGATATAGAGCAAAACTTGAGAGCAAGCCCAAAATGAACTAGGAGGGCTAGTTTGACACGACTGGCTTTTAAAACTGAAGTCATGTTTCTCAAACAACCCTTTTACTCTGGTCTAACCTTTCGGTCTTCTGGGGGTCACTTGCTGTATGACTCTTCTTGCTTGTTCTTTGCCAGTGTCTAGAGCAACTAGGTACTGACCTGTTTAGAGACTCCCTGTAACGTCTCTGCCAAGGACAACCTGAGCCTTGAGCAAGTGAAGGCTTCTAGACACGAGATGTTTGAACTTCAAGGTAGTGAGAGGGGCTTAAAGGTTGCCTCTAAAAGTGAGGTGAATAGACATGACCAAAGTGCTGCTGAAGGATTTTTCCCCTCACTTACAGGTTAGTGTCTATGAAACTGATCTCTTGTCCGCAGAGCACTGTACAGAAAGGAGATAGCAAAGATAGATTCTGCCTTACCCAATAAGCCACTCATCTCAATACTCAATGTAAACTAGAGCTTAGTCTGTAAACTGCTTTTGTTGTAACTTGTGATCTCTTGCAATAGCTTGTGGAGATAGAAAAATTCCATGTCAGGGGAATTCTCAGTGTATCGATCCTTGGGAAATCTGTGATCTCCATGAAGATTGCGAAGATGGCTCCGATGAGGCAAACTGTCCCCAGAACCACTGTCTGCCAGGACAATGGCTCTGTAAGAACAAAGTGTGCATTATGGAGGACTGGAAGTGTAATAACATCAACAACTGTGGAGATTCTTCAGATGAAGAAGTCTGTGGTATGTAATGGGACTCCTTGATCTGTACATGAGCAAGCTAACTGGCCAACCACATGGCAGCTCTAACTTACCTCCATCCTTTGCTGAATCCATATCTAGCAACTTAAACCCTAGTGGCAATAAAAATCATTGAGGGGATCAGAAGGGGAAACTGCCTAGCTGTGGTGTTAGCCTGGGCATCTGAGCCTCCCATCCTGGGCTGATGAGATGTGGGCTAGTGCTCTAAAGAGCTGAACAGTCAGTGCTTTGACATGCAGCTTGAGTGGACTTGGCCTCTGGCTCTGAGGACTGGGGAAGGAGATGCTCTTCAATACCCAGAGCACTGTCTGAGCCCTGCTAGCCCTAGTCCACTGACCTGTGATGGGACACCTAATCCCATTAGTGCAGATGCGTGTGGACACACCCCCATGGAGTCTGGGGAATGGGGGGGGAGAGAGAGGGAGGGACTATTCCACCGTTTTAATGAAGTCTTGCTAAAACTTGTAGTAGGAGTCCTGGCTATTGCTCAAGCCAGACACTCTGGACAGCCTCTAAGATAACAGGTACATGATTAAAAAACTTGTTTAGAGCAACACATGCATGTTTCTCCAAGTAGCCCTATCAAGCTCCTCTTGCTAAGCTAGTCCCCTAGTTCTAGTCAGAGATGAATGACCAAAATACCCTTCCCTGAAATGGAATTGTCACTATCAGTGTCTGAAACCTCATCCATAAATAGCAGGGTTAGAAGGCTGGTTCTCCAGTAGCCAAACCCAGCTCTTACTCCATGTAGTAAGAATATGGAAATGGGTTTAATCACCACAGCTGAGGTGCAATTTAATGTCCCACTCCATAATCCTGAACTAGATGTTGCTTTTCTTCTGAAGCAGACCCAGTGAGTCCTGAAGGACCAATCTTGCCAGGTACTGCATCTGCATTCATGTTTGCCTAGGATGTGAACGATCGACTCATCTTCTTTATCACAATGTGAAACCAGACTTGAGCTTTTGCCAGTCTGCTTTTCACAGCGTTCAGTTGTAATGTCACCATGACCTAGCTGAGGAGTACACAGCAGGGGCACACAGTTGAGAGTGATTTAGCAAGATGTGCAGGAAAAATGTGCTCTAACATTTTTTCATTGAAAGTTGCCTGATGTATCAGGCCTCCAAATACCAACTTCCTACAAAGTATTGGTGTAGCCTCAGACAGGAAATAGCTAGCATCAGAAACTGCAAAGTGATCTGCTTGCCTTTTTAACACACATTAAAATAGCATGTTCATCAAACCATAATTCTGTTTGGAGTCCTTAAGACACCTTCACTGGAGAATGTGGCAACAATTCTCACTTCTTGAGTGATGGCAGTAGCCAAGCATGTCCTAACTATTTTACTCTGACACAGCCCACTGCCCAGAAGACATGATCCAGTGTGATGAGGGGAAGTGCATCCTGGAGTCTCTAATGTGCAATGAGGCAGCAGACTGTCTAGATGGAACTGATGAACTCCATACTTGTGGTAATGTAACAGCTCAGTGCAGCTCGCTCTGGTCTAAAGCTCCTGGCAGACAGTAAACTGACATAAGTATAAAATGCTGTGAGGCAGCTTCTAACATGGCTTCAATTTGTTTATGCAGGCAAGAACTGCTCTCTGAACAATGGAGGCTGCGCAGAGCAATGTACTGAAACCAACTGGGGCGTGAGATGTTCTTGTAGCAGTGGATGGGTGCTCCAGGCTGATGGACAGAACTGTATGGGTATGGCTGCATCTGGTTTTTGAAAATCTCCTGTGGGGTGTGAGGGAGTCTCCAAATAACTTGAGAACATGGGCTCATCAACCCAAGCAAATTGCTATCTAGAGGTGGGCAGTGGGACGTTATCTCCTTCCCCACAGTGATTGGGCTCTGCACACTACCAGTCAAGCGTTCTCCTTTCTCAGGGCTATATGTAGTTGGCTATCTAGGCAGACAGCCATTGGCATGATGGTTAACCCATGCCCACTCAGTGTGACTTTGTCCCTTGTGGCAGTGGCCAGGCTACAAAAAGACAGTCTGGTATGCTCTTGGTTAAGAGCTGGGTCTCTTGCCTCTGGCAGTAGAGGCTCCTGCCTGAAGATCCAGAGGCCTCCTGGTCATGTTTCCGACAACCCACCTGGGGTGTTAGGGTTTGCCTGGCTTAATGAGAGGAGTCATGGCAGTTCAGTTAACTGAGTGACCATTTCCTTCTTACAGACATAGATGAATGTTCCCTTGGCTATAGTCCCTGTAGCCAGCTGTGTGAGAACACAATGGGGTCTTTTACCTGTTCCTGTGTACAAGGATACCGGCTCCACTCTGGTACTGTTTGTGAAGTTGCTGGTAAGTAACACCTGATGACTGGTAGGGCTGTGCTCCTGTTGTCAACTGATAGCAGGGCGAAAACCTGTGTGTTTCTTATTGCTAGGCAGACTCAGTAACAATTCCACCCCTTGGCTCGTCATGGCTGGTAACCCAGCAGTCTAGCTGCCCTTGCAAGTGGCGGCTATGCCAAACGTACCTGGCTGACCCCTCCACAAGGTGATGGAGACTAGCAGCTTGAGCAGAATTCCTGCCCCTTCGTAAACACATCCGTAAACTTGACTTTCTCTGAGAACCCTGTAGCAGCATGCTGTGGGTCTCTGGTGCCTGGGGGCCATACTCACAATGGCAGCACCCTACCTACCTGGGGTGGGGTGGGGGGGTATCTTCAGGCCCACATCCTACCTCCCCACTCCCGCTGTCAGTAGCAGCAGCATGGGCAGCCCTCTGCCAAGGGGAGGGGGTGTGTGGGCCCCTTTCCTGCTCTCCCCTTGCTGTGCCCAGCAGCAAGCTCTGGTCCCCACAACTCCCTCCTTGTGCCCAGTGCAGCAGCTGGGAGTAGGCCCTGGCTGCCTGTGACAGAGGCATCTCCTCTGAGGGCCTGGCTGGCACCCCAGCTGCTGCCTGGCAGCATGACCCCCCCATGCCCCACAGTATGCCCCCAGAACCCTGTCTCAAATGTGCACATGGGCCTCTTAGGTGGCCAGCATGAGCCAGTTCTCCAGTCCTGACGGGGACTCTAGTAACCTGACAGCCGAGTTGGATGACCCCAGAGAAAATGGGGTTAAGCCTTAAACTAGAGGGCCTGTCAGTACTTAGACAGGCTCCCTGGAGATCCTGGGAAGCAGGCCTCCAGTTCGGCCACGATTTAGTAGCTTGGATTCTGTGCACAGACCTCTGCCTGGACTAGCTATGGAGAACAGTTCTACTCATTCCCCCCCAGGTGAGAGGAGGCATCTAGTGCTAATGCCAGAGGGGCAAACCTAATGCCTGTGCATCAGATCTGTAATATCAGACTCTAATCCTGGCAGTGGTGGCTAGGAAAACCTTCCACAGTCGAGAGACTGCCTTGTAACTTGCTCCATGACCAGCTTTCCTCTCACCTCCCCATGCACCTGGGCACAACACCTGCGACTTACCTGTAGCAATTACACCAGAGGTGGCTGCGTTCCAGTGGCTGTTTTATTGGGGGGCGGGGGGACTCCTAGCAGCACTACACATTGCCTTGCTGAATACTCAGCTGCTCAATAGGCTGTCTGCACCAAGCTCGTGGCAAGACTGCTCTGGTACTGGTCTCTTTAGTCTCAGACAGCCAGTTCCACTATACCGGACCCCATGGCAGGGTGCTGTTGCAAGGTTCTCCATTGCATTTAGGTGTGGCGAGCCTGCTACTAGCCACTGCCACCAGCTCAGGCAGGTGCTCCAAGCTTTAGGCTCCAGCCCTTGGTGTCGTCATAAACTTGGCTGTATTTGGGGTAGTGGGAGACTCTTTTTATTAGGGCTGCCAGAAAACACCAAGTGCTTTGATCTTAAAAGACAAGCCTTCTCTAGCCTCAGAGCAGCCCACTGCTAGCGCACACAGGTGGTATCCTCTTGCGTAAGTACTGCTGCCTTGTAGCCTCTGCGGCTACTGCTCACCCCTGCCCAGCTGTCTGGCCTTTCTCCAGCTAGCCTCTGCCTCTGGCTGGCTGCTCCTCGCAGGCTCTACCTCACTCTGGAGCCTGCTCCTCTTCAGCGTGCTGTGGAGGTGACCAAGCAGCCCCACTCATGTAGGAATGGGCAGCACAGGACCCTCCCCCTGGCAGGTCTCTCCCCTCTGGCTCAGAAGGGGTGGAGGGAAGGTGATCATGAGCCTCCTGGCTCAGTAAGCAGCATATGACCACTCTATCTTTCACTGCAGACAATGCTACGCAAATCTTGCTGGCAGCTGGCCGAGACCTTGCCCTTCTGGATGTGAGGACTCGTGCCTATCAGACCCTTCTCTCCACCAACACCACGCCTGGGGCGATTGCTTATGATCTACTGAGGGAGGCTTTTTACTGGGTGGATGAAGGAAAAAGTCTGCACGTCTACATGCCTGGGACGAGCAGCACGTTACTCTACCCAGGTACTTGTCTGCCGTAAGGTGCCCTGCGTGCTTATGGGCATCAAGGTTAAGTAATCTGCAATACCACTTGATCTTTCTGTGAGGCTAGGACCTGAGAGCCAAAGGCAGCAATAGGAAGAGCTTTCATACGGTAGCAGGGCTGGGAAATTCACAATGGGCCATGGCTCTTCCTGCACAAGGCAGTTTCATCACCTCTGTCCTGCTGGGCCTATCTGCAGCACAGAACTTGGCTAGGACAAGATGCCTCATCCCAAAGGACAGCTAGTCAGTAACAATGGGGTGGCCTCTTCTAGCAGGGACCATATTCAAACAAGCCTCATCCCTCCTCTGCACCTAACACGAAGGATGTCCCCACTGGGACACTGATTTTTGTGGGGTTAGCAGCTGGTTCTGGGTTCTAGGGGCTGAGGGAGGAGGGACGTCATAGCTAACCATTCTCTTCCTCTCAGATGTCAGCAGTGTGAACAGCATATCTGTAGACTGGTTCACAGGGCAGCTGTACTGGGCCAGCAGCCACCCCCCAACAATCTACGCTGGTCTAAGTGATGGCTCGGGATATGTAAAGGTGCTAGAAAAGAACTTGATACCTGAGCAACTAACTGTGTATCCAGCAAAAAGGTGAGACCTAGAGGTGGGCAAAAACCCAGCTAAAGCTGCCTAGATTTATCTGTATAACCTCTAAGTGTCCATCTTTAGAGCAAGAATAAAGCATCCAAGAGGATGCTGGGAAAAAATGAGTGCACAACTCTTGGTAAGAGTCCCACTAGCGTCTACTAAGCTGAGCCTTTTTGGCGTGTCTGGCTGATGGTAAAATGTGAACCATGCCACTTCAAGCACTAGTAGGAAGTGTCAAGGCTATCTAAAATGGGGTGAGCCATCTTCTTGGTAAAGGAACAACCCTATAGCTCTGCTAGGATATCAAGCTGCATCACGATTACCTCTGCATGCAAACGTCCACTAGCAAGCCAGAAAGTCATGCTTTGCATTTTCTAGCGCTGGCCTGTACCATTCCTTGCAGATACATGTACTGGGTGAATCGTGGTGAGAAAGGCAGGACTCTGCTAGAAGCAGCGGGAATGGATGGCTCTGACAGACACGTGCTTGCTGTTGTCTCCATGGAAGACCCCTTGGGGCTGACTCTGGATTACATAACTGGCAGATTATACTGGATCAGCGAGTATAAGGAGGTACAGTGAAATCTCTAGCTCCTGGTTACAGGAACAGTGAGCCAGCTTCATAAATAGCTGGCTGCCCCAGTGAGTTCAACCTGGCAGGTCACTTACACACTGACTCCTTGGGCCTTGCACAGGCCTTGCCCTCTCGGAAAGGGAACCTGAAGATCAGCTACCATTGGATGATATTTCTAAACCTTGTTATAAGCCACCCTTCCAAAATCCTCCTCCTCCTCCTCCCAGGGTACCAGGTGTGACCATTCCCCAGGGTGCTATTTGGACTGCAGTGTCCCATTAGCTCTCTAGCCTGGGATGCCTTTTATACTCCTTTGCTGGTGAACAGTGACCCCTTCATGCACAGCTTTCAGCGTGCAGACGTACCCCATGTCAAATAAATGAGCTCTGACCAGGCACTCCTGAATTACATGCAGAGCAACAGCCGCAATCTTGCTTCCCCAGAAATGTCTTGCACTGACCCTCCTGGGCAGTACAAGCTCTGCCCATCATTCCAACGTGGGAAGTGATTAGGTACCAGCCTTGCCATCCCAAGTAAAGGTTCTTAAACTCTTCAATTCAAGCACACTGGCTTAAATAAAACAAGTTTAGTAACTTCAGAAAGATTAAGTGGTTACAAGTGTAGAGCAGAAGTCAAGATTGGTTACAAAAGAACTAAAAAGATAACAATGCAAGCTAATGCCTAGTGAAATTAAAAGCAAAAATGTCTCCCTATAAGGTGTAATAGATTTCACAGGCTGCATCCTTCTGTTAAGGTCTTCAGGAGACCTTTGCTCTCATGAGCAGAGATGGAAGGAGAGATGTCAAGTGTTCTCCTTCCTCTTTAACTCAATTTCTTGTACTAGAAACATCCTTGCTGAGTCATGGTGACATGCAGTCCCTTGTGGATGTAATATTTGAAACATTCCTGTGATGCAGTGTAAATGTCTTGGTTTGTACCTTCCCCCTGCTAGTGAATGGACTATTAATTAGTGGTGGATTTTTAGCACCCTACTGGAATACTAGTGTGCCTTCGTCTCTGAGGAAATGGCTTGTGGGCATTACTGAGAACGACAACTTATTTCAGTAACCATCAGATTGCATGTAAAATTGAGACTTCTGCTCACCAGGATAATATCAGTAGACTGAGTTGTCAAATGACTCCTCCAAGGCATTCTTGGTACAAAATGTCCTAATGCCGTAAAAGTGGCAAACAGGGTACAGGCTTTCACAAGGGAGGAAAGCAGCATGAGGTTTCCTAGTAAATAGGAGCCCACAGGGAATCCACCTAGGCTAGCAACAGGCATGCAAGACTAGCTTGAACTCTTCTACAAAGACATGTGCAGCAAAGGCATGTTTTAAAAGGGCAACAAAGATCACCACTGACCCTCTTCTACCCTAGTCAGGCACAAACTACAGCCAAAACTGAAACGCCTGTGGCTCTGAAAGCCTAGTACGCTGCTCTAGCAATGGCTTTTCTTCCCAGGCCACTAGCTCACTGCACACCTGTGAACACCCATAAGACAAGGCATGATCATGTAAGATCTAGCAATCAGACAGGAACTAGAGCTGCCTGCACACGCAAAGTTCAAATAACTTCTAGGCAAAACTCAACTCCATGTCCAGGGAGCTTGCTACAAACACTAGTGGGGGGGGGGGGAACATGCCACAACTCCCTCCTGTTCAGGCAATGTAAAAGTGCTTTATAGAGTGAGTGGTGCATCACTCAATACTAATAGTCCTGAAAAGCTGTTGCAGTGCCCCATTACCAACTCCCAAATGGACCTGTCTTTCAGTCTATCGAAACCATAAAGGTGGATGGCAGTGGGCGATATTCCTTTCCAGAGATGCTGCTGAAAGATCAGGACCCGTTGGGACTCATGGTGTTTGAGAACTGGTTCTTCTGGTGTGACAGAGAGAAACTCATCATGGCTTCTCGCAGCTCTCCAGGGGAGAAAGTGGTGGTGGTCAACACCTCCATCTCGGCATTTGCTGTGTTGCATGAACTGCGGCAGCCTCCATGTGAGTTAGCAACACTCAGCTCACTCTCACTACTGGGGGAGGGATCCAGCTAGGCTGCAGCAGCAACTTGCTCACAATGCTGCTAGCTTAGCCAATCCTACACTAATGGGTCTTTGGGCCAGGTTTTGCATCCGTTACCTGCTGAGTGGCAAACAGCACTGCTGGTGTCCACTCGATTCATTGCTCTGTTCTACTAACAGTCGCTTCCATATGGTGACGCTCCCTGCAGGAAGCTTGGACTAGTCACTCCAGTCCTGCTAAGTCCTGTGTATTAATGGGAAGGGTTAGCTTCCCAAAGGATCAACTAGGCATTAGCCAACTTCAGATAGACAAGAACCATTCTGATCCAGTAGCTTAGTGGTGATTCAGTGTCGATGACACCCCAGCCTCTTGTTGCTGGGGTGGGGTGGGGCTGTCAGGGCATAGAAATGCTCTCTGTACAGAGGGCCTCACTGGTCAGAAGTGATGCCACAAGGGTTCTGTGCTGGGTTTTCTCTGAGCTCCAGGCGAAGGAAGCAGGTTGGGGCATGGGCAGACTCTGCTGTACCTATTGAGATGCCTGGAGGAGGCTGCTCAGATGGGGCCCATTGGATCAGCTGTAAAGGGCACCATGTTGCACTGGAGCAGCCTCTAGGCTTGCATGGCCACAGCACATGGGGAGCCAACTTTGAGCTGCCTCTGCACTCCTTCCCTGCCCCAAGAGCTAGACTGGGGAGTACCTGAGAACTGGGGCTGGTAGACTCGGTGGCCTTTCTTCAGACATTAGTTCAAATGGCAGAACTTGATCAAGGATTAAAATTGAGGTCCCTACACTCCCTGTGCTATAACCAAGAAGGATAGGGTTGGATGTAGCTGGCAGCCTGAATGGCCCTGTGGGAACATTAGTGGGCTTCTAGGCTGGGCAGTGAGGAAGTGCTGCTCCAAGGAAAGTTGTCAGGACCCTCTTGCTCCAGAAACTACAATAGGGTTCCTCTATCACTGGGGCGGGGAGGGGGGGATGGAGGATCTAATGACTGGGCATGAAAGAGGTACTGGGCAAATACCTTTTAATCTAATCTAGCTGCCTTGCTTTCTAGGGAACACCCCTGCATGTGCTCCAGGATTGTGCAGTCACATCTGCCTCTTGTCACCTGTCCATCCAAAGGGCTATAAGTGTGCTTGCCCAGAGGGCACTTTCCTTCTGCCTTCTGGCAAGTGTGCAGGTAAGCTTGTGGCCCTAAATGCAGAGTTGTCTTAGTCTCACTCAACAGCTGCATTGGGGTGCCATCAGTGGGAGGGGTACACAATCCCTGGGTGGCCTATGCCTTAAATTCCCCAGCAACTGTAGAATTGTGCAGTGCACTGGAAGGGTAGCTCATCTAGGCATGCCAAAGCTGCATTGGCTCTTGCGTGGCTTTCAGATAATCTTTGCCCTAAAGAGCTTAGAACACACCGAACACCTCCCCAGCTGCAATTTGCAAAGGGGCACACCCCTTTGCCCCCATTTTAAACCTGACAGTCTGCTTCTCTAGGCTGGGGCTGAGTTCCATCACTTCCACCAAGAGATGGTGCAGAAGTCTTGTATCAGGGTGGGAGTGGGATGGTCAGCTCTCCTGCATCTCTAGTGACCAAGCCAGACACTCGTCTGTTAATGCATGGCAAGCTAACACTGGCACTCACATGTCCTGCAGAGCTGATACTTCTGTATTCGACGGACAAAAAGATCCACTTACTGCAAGTGGGCCGGAAGGGTTTGGCTCTCCGGAGCAGCCTGGTGCTGGAGTGGCCAGAGAACCTCCACCTGCAGGATGTTGACTGGAAGCGAGATGCTATCTATTGGACCGACGATGAAGGGGACCTGATGCGTTTCATTGGGCAGCACCAAAGGAAAGAAGCCATCCAGACTGGGCTGCCAGGTGAGAGGCTGACGCTGAGACCTAGCCTGGTATAGGACAGGCTCTTTCTGAAGCAGAACGCAGCAAACCAGACTGCTGTCCCACACCTACCGACTTTCAGTGTCTTGCTTTTACCAGAACATTCCTGTTCTATAGCCACTACTACATCACCCACACAATGGAAGTGCCTGGCTTTCCCCATGCCCAAAAGACAGCAGCTCTGTCTGCTAGCCCCTTTTGGAGTAAGGAACTAGGTCCCATCTCTGGGCATCCAATACAAAACCTGACTTGCCCTTGATAGCAGAGGGAGGAGATCCAGAGCCCAGGGGCCAGCTAAGACTGTCCTAGGTGGCTGGGGCTGCAGACAGCCCTCATGACTATTGAGGATACTGGTCTCCAGTGTTTGACCTGTAAGGGGGTGGGCAGGGTGCCAAGGCACTGGAAAGGCTGCTGCAGGGAAGTAACCAAACACTATGCAACAGCTGCATAGGAGGAAGCTTAGTATTAGAGCAGTGACTTCTAGTAATAGCACGCAGTTCTAGGAATTGGAGCCAGACCAGCTGTCTAGCAGGTCTGAGGACAAATGTCCCTGGCAAAGAAACTTGGGCTTCTTTCTCAAAGTGCCTTGCTCTAGGAAGTGGACTCTAAATGTGCCTCTGACTTGCTGCTCGCTCAAGTGATGTCTCTTCCTGCAGTTTGCTCAGCCAGTGTTGATATACCATCCGGGGACATATATTGGCTGCCATGTGACCGGCTGGACATCAGAGTGATCCGATTCACTGGCATGGCAACAAGTGTGCTGTACCATTCCAAGAGCACCATAACGCACATGTTTCTAGACTGGGAGAGGGCAACCCTGTACTGGCTTGAAAATGGAAAACCTATCCAGCAGATGAATCTGGCTGGAGGGGACTTGCACGATGCCTGGAATGAAACCTGGTCAGGAGACATTCAAATAGCCCTGGATACAAAGTCCTTCAGCTTCCTCTGGAGTTCCCGAGACCTGGGTAAGGAGCAGAATTGTTAATGGTATTGCAACTTAAGCAGCAAGGCCAATGGGATAGACTCCTAATCATGACACTTATTTAATAGTAAAGGTTCACCAAGGGGCTCAACTCTAGTGGGGAAGAGTATTAAACTTTTACCTTACCAGCAACATTGCTAAAGTAGCTCCAAGATGACTAGCGGTAAGCGCCCATGCTGGCCCTTAACTGCTTCTCTGGGCTAGTATGTGCTACCGCATGCATGCAGTAGCACATACGTGGCAATTCTAGCATTGGTTTGTCTAGACTCGCTGGCTGCTGCCATCAGGAGTACTGGATGCCTTCCTGAACAAGGCAAAGACCGTATCTCCATCAAAAGAGATCCGCTGTAGCACAAAGGGTCTAGGGGAGAGCTTCTTGCCTAAAGAAAACTATTCCCCAAGCTCTAGCAAAGGGAAGCTTTGATTCCACCTAGCTATGCTGGATCAGGATTAGGGGACTTCACCTGCTACAAGGTTTGTTTCTTTAGGTGCCCCCAAAGATGACTAGGGTTGTCTTAGGAAACCCTTGGCTGCTAATGTATGGAGACTTAACTTGACCCCTGGCAGATCGCCCTTTATCAAAGAGCAGCTGAATGCTCAAACCTACTCCATGATCCACATCCAGGGCCTCTTGCCTCTCTCACTAGAGACAGAATATGGTAGTCTATATAAAAAGATGCCTGGGCTCCCAGGGCACTCTAACGCCTGACCGTGAAACATTTAACATCCGTTCCTTAAACAGTGGGAGGGGAGCAATGCTGTTGGAGCAGCAATCACTGCTCTAGTGGAGTGCTTGCAACCCAGGGCAAGTTTTAAAGCTGGTATGTGGGTACACATGCCTGACGGGTGCTGTTGTAATAGATCAGTGCTAGACTGCCCGTCTTACAGGCCTGCAGGTTCTGAGCCTTGCGAAGCATAGAAAAGACACTCTGAAGAAAAGCTGGTCGTATGGGATAGCAGCTGCCTTTGAACCCTACCTGGTGTCGGTCAACACAAGCACTCTCCTGCTGTGGGACAGAAGAACAATGGAGCCTGTCACCACAATAGAAGAAGCCAACATCAAGAAAGTAATGGCATTCTTGGCTCCAGAACTGGAGATTGGTAAGCTCTTGCATGGCTCCTGAAATGAATTGAGATTACTAGTCTGTGGCTACTGCTGGCAGAACCATTCCAAGCCAGGTGCACAGCCCTGCCAAAGTCCTTGCACTGCTGGGGCAGCTCCAGGGGCTCTCCAGCTGAGGATTCCCCAGCACAGCTGCTGAAAGCTGGCTGGGTATTGCCTGGGGTGGGGGGAGTTTCCTTGTGATCTGACTCATCCTCTGCTAGCAGAACAGGCCTTGGTCACTCCTTCTGCGTAACTTGGAGCAGTGTTAAGTGACAGCTGAAGAAGCAGGGTAACTGAGAGCTGTCACAGCTGTGACTGTCTTGAGCCAGGCCTCTAGACTTGGTGCTTGCTAAGCTCTGACTTGCTGCGAATCCGAGTAAGGTTTGTCTGTAAAAGGCAGACCAAGAGTTACCTGTGTGTGTGCTCTGATGTCAGACTTGCTCATGGCTCTACTCAGTGCTTTACCTGCATGGTCTGGTACAGGACAGTCCCCTAATGACCCAGTGATGGGTATCGAGGCTCTTCCTAGTTAAATCTGATCATCTGGTAGGGAAGTGCAGAGGTACCATGGCCACAACGTCTGCCAGGTACAATCTGCTGCTCCAGATCTAGCTGGCAGGTTGCACTCCTAACCCCTCAGTCTGCCACAAACACCCCCCAGGGGAATGCAATGGGTCTGTCTGCATGGCTTGATGCACAGCACTGAGTGCTGTAGACTCGGGTGCCAGCTTGCTGTGTGCTGTCTCTGGACCCTGCTGTAGTGCACATCACTGCCCATGGTCAAACAGCTGTGCTGGGCTCTTGGAAGAGGCATGCGCTCTCTCTGCTGGCTCATTAGCAACATAGCATGGGGATACGGTTCTGTGTATGAGTGACTCGAGCCTCTCCACTCCGTAAGAATTGCAGCCTGCCAAACCAGGTAGTGCTGGGGCGGGGTTGGCCTGCAGAAGACCCTAAAAGCAAAGCTGGGAACCACTGTCTGCAATGCTTCAACAGGATGGGGAGGGGGCACTGCTTCACTTACACTTTGCATCATTGTAAACGGGTTTGGGAGGGGGATTGAGGGAAGGTAGCACTGCCAGGGAACCACCCTAACCTGAAGCCTCTAATTCCAGAGCCAGTGACTCTTCCACCACCAGCCGTCAGAAGCACAGCGGCACCAGTGGTTACAGAGACGGCTACAGTGCCACCTCTGGCTTGTCCCCGCACCTGGGTACCCTGCCAAGATGGGTCCGAGTGCATCTCCCAGGAGTACCTGTGTGATGGGGAGAGGGACTGTAAAGATGGCTCTGATGAAGAAGACTGCTCTCAGCTGTGTAACACTCCAGGTACCAGTTTTGTGCATGTGCTCAAGCATCAAAACCCAGCAGCATTTAACCGCTGAGTGACAGGCAAAGGACAAGGTGGTGTCAGTTAGCATCAACATCTGGTTACTCCCTTGTTGAAGACTTGGAGCTGTGTGGGGGAACAGGCAGTGCACCTCTCCTCCAGTGCTGTTCTCCACCAGGGGAAGGCTAGGGACTAAATCAGAGGCCCAGACAAAACCAGACCAGACTTGCCCCATGACTTCCGTGCCTTTAACCCTAAAAGTCCATTGCCTACTACAGGTCTCGGGCTGAGTCAGGAAAATCTTGGTCAAAACCAAGGAACACTGATACTGTGGCATTGAAGTTGGATATGAGACTCCACCTCGTAGACATGGCCTGAGCTGTGAAATGAAACTGGGTTTGTCCTGGTCATCAGTGACTCCACCCTAACTTGACACCACTACAAACCCATTGTCTTTAGTGACTGACCCATTCACCTCTCAGCCATGCGTGCTAGGAGTGAAGCAGTGTGCCCCAATGAGAGCTGTCTGTTCCAAGATCTAATTCTGCCTTCACATACACCTACTAAAGTAGGCAGTGTGGTAGCCAGGCTGGTCCCAGGATATAAGAAGGTGGGGTGAAGCAATGTCTTTTATTGGACCAACTTCACCCAGGCACTAAACAGGAGGCCATGTCCTACATGACATGTGGCAGAGCGGGTGGGAAATAGCCATGCGCGCTCTCAAGCCCTCAGTGACCAGCCTCTTGCCTGCCAGGTTCTAGAGGGCTTTTAGGTAAGAAATACCTGTGGGTTATAGTTCACGCACCCCTCACCCAAAACTACAAGGTCCAGAAACAGGGACACAACCTTCAGCTTTGTCACTGCTACCTGACTGGCTTGGCCTAGGTGCAGGTGAGGTCGGATGACGTGCTAGCATGCAGAACCCTTCCATGCATAGCAAAGAGATGCACTAGCCATTGCCTAGTGTCCGACGTTACTGAACGAGGGCTCGCCTTCGTGCCTGGTTTGATGCTGTGTCCTCCCACCCAGGAGTCTTCAAGTGCCTGAGTGGGAACAAGTGTATCGAGGAGAGATATCACTGTGATGGTGTGCAGCAATGTCCAGATGGCTCAGATGAGCTCAGCTGCTGGAAGCCCACCCAAGACTGCGCTCTGCACTGTGACGGCAACATGCGCTGTATCCCAGAGAGCTGGCTGTGCGATGGCAACGCAGACTGCCTAGACCAAGCAGACGAGCAGGGCTGCGGTAAGAACCACATAGCTGCATTTGGGTTTCCATCGCATAATAGGTGGTGCTACAGAAATACAGCCTGAAATCCCCTTACAGCAGGTCCTGCAGACAAGGGTTATGGCTGGTTTGTGGCTCCACAGCAGAGCAACTTGTTACAGGAACACTCAATCTAGAGAAGCATAAACTCCCCTGCTAGCCCCTCCACCAAACATTTCCCACTTTCAAAGTGACCCAAGACCCTGGTTTCAGATCCCATCTCTTGGCTGTCCATTACAAAGCAGGGCTCCTTCTCAAGGCAGCTAGTGTGGCTGATGGGAACTGGGTCCACCCCACACGTGTCTTCCACTGCAATTGAGGGTATAGCTGCTACACTGCCAAATGTGGCTATTCAGGAGAGTCAATAGCTCTGGTCTTCAGTTGGCTGCCTAGGCTGCCCCACCATGTGCTTCCCTAAACTTCACTCATGTTCAGTATCCTCTGATATATAACATGGCTGTTTGAGCACATGCTCTGAAAGTACTAGTGCATCCTCCAGGGGAAAAGCCATGTCACAGCTAGATGCTCTGGTTTGCAGTTCACAAAGTGTGCAGCAAATCAGAATTCCAGTGCAAGAGCGGCCAGTGCATCTCTTACGCCATGCGCTGCGATGGGGACCATGATTGCAAGGATCGCTCTGATGAAGAGGACTGTGCGGTCCCCAAACCACGGCTGTGCCGCTCTGGGGAAGTGAAGTGCCCCAGAAGCGGGGAGTGTGTGCTGAAGGACTGGATATGTGATGAGGATATAGACTGCAAGGATGGAACCGATGAGCAGGTATTGGAAACAAGGCTACCATAACTTACTGGGGCTCTGATGTGGAATCCAAACATCTAACACTGGACCCTCCTAGTAGGAGAGGCCCCCTCCTTCCAGAGTTCAGACCTCCCTATAGCCTACCTCCTAACACTTGGGCTGCCAGATGGTGTTTAGGGAATGAAGGTGAGCTGAAAGGTCAGTCAAATAGATTGGAAGTCTGAATGAACTTCCAAAGCAGTTTGTCTTGGTCCTTAAAGCGCTGAAGGATAAGCTGGATAAGCACAACTCTGAGTACCAAAGGCTCACAGCAGTAGACCATGCCCTTGTATGATCCTAGTAGGAGGGGCTGACACTCTGCCCCAGAGCATAATGGGGGTCGGGGAAATCTTGTCAGTCTAAAACCCTGGCAAAAATCTAGCGAAAGCCGACCCTCTGCCAAATGTAGACTTGCCCTGTGCTACAGCTTTCTCAAAACAGGGAGCAAGCTTAAAGTGGGCTGCCTTTGGCGCCAATGTCTCTGTTTAAGGACTTCCCCTTCCCTGGGACCATAAAGCTCTCCTAATTCAGTCCTCTGAATAGCTGAAAACCTTAAATAAGGACTTTTGGCCCTTGCTAGCTGGGTATTTCCCCCTCCCCCGTCTGGCATACAGGGAGAGTACTGAAATGCATTTGGGGAAGAACAGCCCCTCCCCTGGCCTGGCTAAGATGCATTACCCCAAGACCACCTGGGGTTACAGAGCTTCCAAGTCTAGGGTGCCGTCACATGATGTGATTCTTCTGCAGGACTGTGAGCATGAGAAACTCCAGTGCCGTGCAATGCAGTGGTCCTGTGGCAGTGAAGACCAGTGTATTCCAGACATCTGGCGCTGTGATGGGGAGAGGGACTGTAGAGATGGCAGTGACGAAGCTGGCTGTAAGGAAACTTTTAAAACTCAATCTGCCTGGGAAGAGACATTACGGCTAAAGCTGTTGCTTAAATGCTCTCTAGACTGGGAGAGGTTCCATGTTGGGGTCTCTCCTCAGTTTGCACACAGTGCTCACTTGCATTGCATTTGCCTTCTGACTGCATTCCCACCCCTTCCTCTGCCTGCCTTGCCTGTTCCAGCAGGGACCCATCTGAAGAACAATAGGGAAGTCATTAAGTAAAATCCAAGTAGAAACAGCCTGAAACACACACACTACAGCCTTAAACTGGACAATGAAACTGCTATTTGCACCACTTTCACTTTAGCATTAAACAAAGTGAATTTGGCTTTCAAAACTACTTGATCTCTACAACACCATGCCAAATTGGTGTCCTTGCATCAAGTTCTCATGTTCCCCTTAGTCTAATCTGACCATGAGTAGCTGAGTTTGGCCCACAACTAAATGGATAGCATTTCTGGGATGGTGACAGTCTGAAACACTAAACTATTGTCTGCAATTTCATGTCATGTTTGCTAATACCAGTATACAACAATATACTGTGCTGTCCGCCACAGGTAGCATGTATGGCTGTGCATCCTATGCTAAACCCTAAGCTATTAATTGAATCCATGTTAAGATCAATGTCCTCTCTCTAACACAAGCCAAGAGGATTGTTTTAAGCCTCCATTAACCTAGGCTCTTGTGATATGTTCCTCACTGTAGTATTGGGCCACAGATCTGTCTGCCCAAAGAGCTGCCTCAACAAAAAGCCACCTGTCTGTCCTATGGTGGCTAATAAACAATGTCTCACCAGGTAAGCCTAGGAAGTGCCAAAGCCATGAATTCCAGTGTGGGACTCACGACTGTCTCAACTACACCCTGGTCTGTAATGGCAAGAAGGAGTGTGCAGATGGGTCAGATGAAGGTGGAAAGTGTCTGTCTCCATGTCGGAAACCCTGTTCTCACATCTGCTACCAGTCACCTGACGGACCTGTGAGTAAAGGGACCTCTCTAACCAACTCGTATTTGTCGAGCCTCTGACAGGCAGGGTCTGAGCAAGCTAATGCTTCTGGGCTCCTCTGCTACAAGGGGTGGGGGGTGTGTGTGTGGTTTGGGGGAGGGGAGAGATTATTGAGAAGCTCTATTGCTGAGTGCAGCTGATCTGTCCTGTGTCATTCCACTAGCTGGCCTTGCCACCCATTCACCTCTGACAGCCTTCTCCCGGGGAACAGAATACCTTGCCTTGCAAATACTGACCTGCTGACGTACTGCTCGGAGTCCATGTCCAGCCCAGGCTAAATAGCCCTCCAGGAAACTGAAGGGCCACAACTGGTGCTTGGACTAGACCTGTGCCTCCATGCTACACCAGCACTAAAAGCCACCAGCAAGCACCACCGTGGGGGGATGTAGCTGGCAAGTCTGGCTCCTGCACCTTGCGGCTCCTGGCCTTGTGGGGGAGGGAGAGTGGTGCTCCCCCCCCCTCCCCCGGGAACTTGTTGCATGCAGTTGACCATGGCTTGACTTGGCCAACCAGGGCTGCAGCAGAGAGGGAGATCTGAAAGTAGCCGTCTCTGCTGCTTCTCCCTCCCCTTCAGGGAGGAGCTGTTCTCTGGTCGGTGCTGCTAGGCTTGCTCAGCCCAGAGCCAGATGCCCTCTTCCCTTGCTCTTTCCCTCCGCCTCACCAAGCCTGCAGGGGCAGCAGGGAAAGCCCTCCCCTCCCCCAGGCATGGGCTGACCCCAACATTGATGCTCATAGCCCAGCATCAATTAGGCCCCCGTCATAGGCTCTGCCAACTCTCGGCTTTCAGAGGTGTGCCTGCCAGAAGGGGTTCAGACTGGGCAGCAATGGAGTATCCTGCACAGACATCAATGAGTGCAAAGAGCTTGCGCCCGAGCCCTGCAGTCAGAGCTGTGTCAATGCGAACGGCACCTACAGCTGTACCTGTCACCCAGGCTACCTGCTGGAACCCGACGCCCACAGATGTAAAGTGACCGGTAAGACCATGATCCTGACCGGCTTCCCATGTGTGGGACAGGGCTCCAAGCAATTCTGGGCAGGGGAACGGACTTCCATGGCTGGCTCTCCAAACAGCTGTCTACCAGTGACCTTCTGTGTCTGGGTGTTGGTCTGAAACTGGGGGCCCTGTACAAGTAGGCCGAGAACAGCACTTAACTGGGATGCCAAGGAGACCAGAGCCCCACGGTAGCTGCCTCTGGCAGGGGCTAGCCAGGGTAACCCACTGGAATCCTGTCCTTGTCTGTAGCCATAAACCCCACATGTCTTTTCCTCTAACAGTAGTCACGTCAAAACTGGACTGTGTGCTGGCTCTGCTCAATCTGGGCCTGGAACAGCTAGGCTAACCACGGGTTCAGGGTGTCTAGTCCTGCGTGTCTCCCTGAGCTGTAATTAGTCCTGCGTGTCTCCCTGAGCTGCTTGGCTAGCAGCAGATGCCCAGTGTAAGTGCAGGCAGCACCCAGGCTGCTGCCAACTTCCTTCACATGGGATGCATGCCGTGCCACTGATGTCCCTTCCCAACGAGGAGAGGGTACTGCAATACAATAGGGCTCCCCCATACGGAGGGAGCCAGTGATCCTAGAGTATGGCTTAGATACTCTCTTCTTAGTCAGGGAGTCCCTGTCCATCAACCTCAGAACTGGATCCCTTGTAGGACTGGCTCCCTGCCTGACGCACTGCAGAACTCAATGGCCCTAGGTCTCCAGAGTGTTAAGACAACTTGTCCTTAATGTCGTCTAAACACCTGCCTCTGGGTGCCGGCTCCCTGGAGCTAGGGAAGCAACCACTTTGCCATGCTTAGGCCACTCATACATCTACCCCAAGGCTCACTGTGCTGCAGTGCTGTCTGGCTGGGATGGGGAAGATGCAGTAGCTGGCTCTAGCAGAACTAACACTCCTGCCTGTGGGGTTCTGTCTCGTCTGTAGGGTCAGAGCCCACGTTGCTCGTAGCAGTCCAGTCAGAGCTATTGCTCTATGAGCTAAGGAGTCTGAAAGAGGACATCTTGACTACAACTGACAAGAACCTGATTGTCTTCTCTGTTGACTATGACTTGGTGGAGCAGAAGGTCTTTTGGCTGGATCTCAATACAGAAAGTATCAAATGGATAACCATGACCACCAAGGAAAAAGGAACACTTGTCAAAGGTGGGGCCTAGGATTAAGCATGCCCTTCCCAAATCTTAGTGACCACTAGCTGCTGGCTTCTGCAGGAAGTGCATGTTTGGTGTAGTTTGAGGCAGGTCAGCCTGTTTAGCCAGCAAGGGAAAGCAAAGCTGAGCTCCTGTTCTCATGAGCCCCAAGATGCAGTTACAGAAGGGCCACAACTGGATTATGGGGGCTCATTGCTGCAGTACCACAGCATCCCTAAAATCTGGGAACAATGGGCCAGCCCATAACAATCTTTCATCTGCAGTGAAATGAAAGGGAGTCCCTAGCAAAGTGGCTTGAAGTGCCCACAGCTCTCAAATCGGGCTGCAGTGTGCAACAATCAGCTATTCAGGGTCATCGCTTAACTCCCCTCAAACAGCCATGAAGTAATGGTGTCAGATACAGAAACCAGGTGCCTGGCCAAAGGGAACTCGCTGCCTTCAGGGCAAAGCAATCGAAGGCTGGGCCCAATGTCCCACATCCCAAGAACTTGCTGCAGAGCCCCCCTTAAGCATTTCTCTAAGTTTCTAGCCTTCCCATAAGGGAACTTCCAAACCCTAAATGGATGCAATGTTCTGTGTGTAGATGGCCTGTGCAGCCAGCTGGAGTGCCGAAACCCTGACGCGATCTCCTTGGCAGACGGGCCAGCAACATGCTGAGCCCAGACAAACTCCCTAGTGCCAAAACCCCCTGCAGCTTTCGGCCCCTTCAGAGTCTCCACTGACTTCCCTTATCAGCAGGTGTCTTCTTGGTTTCAGGCATAAAATCTGACTGCATTGCAGTGGACTGGATAGGCCGGAATCTCTACTGGACGGATGGGACAGCAGGAGAGCTGTTGGCCACTTGGCTGAATGCCACTTGGAGAGGCACCCCAGAGTACACTGTGGTTCTGGATGGAGACTTGGATCAGCCTCGCTCACTGGCTCTGCAACCATTGCAAGGGTAAGGCCTCTAACCTCTTGTCCCATCCTAGGAACACAGCAGCAACCATTCAGCTGCAGACGGGCTGGCTAGCTTTCTGCTCTGCTGTGGCGTAAGATCTCCTTTGACTCTGCTTCTGGGAACAGAGCTCTCAAACCAGAGATGCAGATAGGCAGAGCGCCCACTCATTTCCTAACTCTCTAGCCACTGGCAGTGCAGGATGAAAACTAGTCCCACGCTGGCAATTCTGTTTAGTAGAGACTGGAATGTCACCAAGCTGGGTACTGCTCCCCGGCCCCTTTATAAAACCTCTGACCAGCCGAAACTGCGTCCTCACCCTGGGCCAGGTGGAGTAATGCCAACGCAGCATCCTTTCCTCTGCACAGTCTACTGGCTCCAATGACTGCCAGAGCTCAGTACTGGCAAATGTTCTCTTCCTGGTATGTCAGACACTCTACTGGTCATAGCATGCTGTAACACGCTGCATAGTAGCTGCCTCCTTGCAGAAGTGACTAGAGATTCAAAACCACTAGACCTAATCAGGCCTTGACCTTGTTCAGTTAGTTTCTCTAGCAGTGAAATGAGTGTTCATCCCACATCCAGGAAGGAGCAATCTAGCACCCTTCCTGTATCTGTCCTCTAACATGCAACTGTACTGTGGCATAAAATAGCCGCTTGGCCCCTGCACACTGTCTACCTTGTCTAGACAAGCTGCCCTCCTGGTTAGAGTAGTTGGCAGTCACTTGAGCCATGTAGAGAACATTTTTCTCCAGCCCATCTAAGCTGGGTTACATGGCTAAAAGTACCAAGTCTGAAATTGCAGGTAAAGTGTAACCTCAATCTCTAAAGCATCACAGGCCCTAGAACTGAAATAATGTCAGATAATGGAAATTATCCTCTTCCAGCCCAAAGTGCACAACCCTTCTGAAAAGCTGCTCTAATTGTTGCAAATTGTAATGAGTGATTTGCTTTGCAGACAGCTCTTCACTGTGAAATGGGCTAAATATCTTTTTCTCCCCCACTGTACAGCTTAATGTACTGGTCTGAAATAGGGGACAAACCTCAAATAGAGCAAGCAGGCATGGATGGTAGCAACAGGAAGATCCTCATTGACCAAGGGCTTGGCTGGCCAACGGGTATAGCTGTTGACCTCCTGAGCTGGAAAATCTTCTGGTCTGATGATAAACTTCATGCCATTGGCTCTGCCAACCTGGATGGCACTGGCATAAAGGTACTGTGGCATTGGCTTTAGAGGCATACTCTGCCTGTCTTCAGATTAATCACATCTGATTGGACTTCACCTGTTTCCTAGGTGTTCCAGCTCAGCCAGATCAAGAGTCCTTTCTCAGTAGCCGTGTTTGAGGATGACGTCTACTGGTCGGAGATGAAAACAAGGACTGTGCAGAAAGTGGACAAAAAGACTGGGAAGAACAGGACTGTGCTGATCAAACGTCATGGGCAGCCCTATGGCTTAAAGGTACCTATGAAGCCTGGAGGCTTTTCTCCCTCCTCACAAAACACACTCTGCTGCTGCCTAATGATCCAGACCAAACCAGTCCCCACAAGCTATGTTCTTCATGGTGTTACTGAAGGGTGGGGCAGCCTCTTGGAGGGGAGCCAACTATCTGGGGAGAAATCTTTTGCTCCCCAGGTCCCTGATTCTGAGTGGCTGCGCCATGGGCTGCGTCAGTCAAAGGTCTGACCCCTCACATCAACGCACAGGAACTCATTTCCCCTGAACAGGAGCCATGAGCCTTCAAGTCTTCGGGTGCCAAGGGCCAGTCTGGAGCAGGTCACCCCACAGTCTTCCTCTGCACTGGTTCTTTCCTTGGAGTAATCCCAATGCCTCTGTGCCAGACCATAAATGCTGCTTGCTTGCTTCTCCTTCTCCCCCCCGCCCCTCCGACTTCCATTCCTGCCTGTTACCCTCCCTGCTGGGCATCCACTCCAACATTCATATAAACTGATCTTCCTGGTGTGGGTCCAGGGAGCCTTTCAGGTTTTATATTTACCTGAGGAAAATAAGCAAACAGGACTTGTGTTGTAGGGAGACTTGTGGGGGCTCTCCAATTTGATAAATGGTACTAAGGCCAGGCCTTTCTTTTAGATAATGCATGAAATGCTACAACCAACTGCCCCTAACCCTTGTCGGGAACTCGGCTGCTCCCATTTGTGTCTGCTGAACCCAAAACACACGGGAAGCTGTCACTGTCCAATAGGAGAAGTGCTTGCTGATGAGAAGAACTGCATTCCTCTGAAGGATTCAGCATTCGTGTTCCTGGCTGCGTCAACCGTGATCACACAGGTACTGGTCTGCTGCAGGGTCAGACAGAAAACCATGTCCCGTAGGATAGCTCTCTAGCCATGTCTCAAAGGCATCGAACAATAACCTGGCATCTCTCTCCTAGGAGAGACTGTGGAATGCCCAGCTTATGGAATTAGTCAAGAAATGCCTCAGTGCTATAATGCTGTGAAATAATGGCACATTGACTCTTAAATTTGGCTTGCTTATCAGGCTTTCAGCAGTAAGGGGTCTGGGTGTGCACCGCTGACATGACCATGCATATAGAAGTAGTCACAAGTGAACTCAGTCTATCATATCTGTACAAGCCCCAACATAAATCCCACTCTACTGCTGTGAAACCATAATCTGCCAAACCTTTGTCCAGAAAGCAAAATCTACCCTGCGAAATCTGAGGGAGCAGAACAGTTCTTAGGTCAGCCAATCTATCCCTAGGGAGCATAAAACCTCTAGTAAATCTGACTTAAAGCATAACAGGACTAAGATGTCACTCGCTTTTCTCTAACTCAGGTATATCTGAAGAAGCTTCCCCGTGCAGCCAGGTGGCCAACTCTTCCTGAGCACAGAGTTTTCCCACTCAGCAATGTGGACTCCTTGACAGCAATAGACTACTCTGTGCGGGACAAGGCCCTCTACTTTGCTGACCGGGAAGATAGCTACATCTGGCAGTTAAAAATCAAGGATTCCGGCAGGCTGTCCCAGAAGAGAGTGGTGCTGGTGGAGGGCACAGTGGTATCTCTCGCTCTAGACTGGCTGAGTGGCAACATCTACTGGATTGGCAGCCAGAATCCATCTATTCAAGTGGCCACTTCCAATGGCCGCTTCGCTCTTGTGCTGATCCACGAGGGGCTCCATCACACGGTCTCAGTTGTTCTGCACCCACCTACTAGCATGATGTGCTTTGCTGACCTCGGTGTGAAGAGCCATAATGTTGGCCCGAAGATAGAGTGCGCCTCCATGGATGGAAGCGGAAGGAAGGTGCTCTGGAGGAAATCCCGAACACCGGTTGGCTTAACTTTTGGCGTCTTTGGCACTCAGCTCTACTGGGCTGACCACAGTAAGTACAGGAGACATGGCTCTCCTAGAGAATACAGGTACTTATCAATATCGTGAGACTAATCTGTAAGCTCTTTAGGACAGGGAGTCTCTTGCTATAGCTAGTGCACCACTGCAGGAGAACTTTATTGGGGCATGCGATCATGGTCCATCTTGAGACCTTGTGTAGTCTAGGTCTGACACATGCATATTCCTGTAGGCACGCATTGCCTTAGCCAAACCAATGTCTGCCTGTCTTCTGTGGGAAGATGGCAAAACCCACAGCTCAGGATTGCAAGCTTGGTAACTAGAGTGCTGCCTGCATGCGACCTCCACTGTAGCCCAGCGGTATGAACTGGTCCACATTCTAAACCCCAACTGCAGAAGGATTTAATGTGAACCAGCTTCCACTGTGGGGCTCAGAACTCAATGAGTGGAATAAGTCCCATAATGGGAAGGCTTTGGGTTTGCTCCTTAAACTGGGAGCATGGCCAAAAACCCAATGGAATTGTTGGCCAGAGCAGCCAAGGAAGTCCACATGTGGCACATGACTGCACAGCATGCTGGCTTATGGGATGTGTGGGAAGGCCAGGCTGTTAGGCAAAGCAGGGAGTCCACTCTCTGAGGGACACTAACCTAGCCTGCTACTTGCAAGTCTATAAATCGTGGTAATGGGTCTCAAACCAAACTGCCTCCCCTGCACAAGTATGCACCCTGTTGACTAGGTTTTGAGACTTGGGGAAACAAAAGGTGCTAAGGAATGACCAGTTTAATCCTGCCTCATTGGATAACTGACCCAGATGTAGCAATATGTCTGTCTTCATCTCTGAAACGTGAACAAGATATTTCCTCTTGTAGCCAAAGGGGTTGTTGAAAGCATTCAGCTGGATGGCTCCAGGTTCAAGATAATTCGGGGAGGGCTGCATGGCCTCACGCTCTTCACAGCTGGTGAAGGGATGATGGTCTGGACAACCACCACCCGCAATGGTAAGCCAGGTACAGTAACAAATCCATAGTCTCCTCTGCAGTCCACTAGTATGCCCCAGGTAGACCTGCTCTTAAAAACAATAGCTTTCCAAGGATATTAGGGACTTCTTTTTTTTTTCCACGTAACAATGTTGCTAAGGCTGGAAATGGAGAGCATGTTGTCCTGTGCCCACCAATCTTGAGTAACTCAGGAGCCACTTGCATCTAGAATCACTCAGGCTTAATTTTAAATGTCTCATTTCCCCTATCTAATCCCTGTTTTATGACCCCCTGAGTGGAAGGTGGCCAGTTAATCCATCTTGGCCTTCTGGATTTTAATTAATTATCTTAATACCTTTTGGATTGGATAGAGGACATTGCTCGAGTCTGCTAGTGTACTGGGCTTCCAGTTGAGGGCCTTCTAGATTGAGAAGAGGTAGCAGTGGGCTAACCTCTCTCTGCCTGCTACAGACAATCTAAAACACTTGATTGTAAGGACACACACACAACTTCTGCAAATGCTACCTAACATAGCTTGCCATTCTGGGGGAGGAGGGAAATCTTTCCTGTTCCAAAGGCCATACATCCTCTTAAACTCTCCTGCTTCAAACTGGAGTGACTGTTCTAGTTTTAGATGTTGTCCTCCTTCCTGAAGTTTGTAGGGGAGACATCTTGAACTTCTGGCTCAAATGATCAGTGTTTTGTAGCAACGAAGTATGCCCTAGAGAAATTTATGTTCATATCTCCCTGTTGCCCTGCATGTATAACTTACACTGTGTGGTGCAAGTGGAAAGCTGTCTTGTAGCACTGAATCCATGTCCTTCTGTCTGCTAGGCTCAACCAGAGTGTGGCACAGTAAACTGGAAAGCTCAGAAAACTGGTGGTTTCAAGTAGACCAGAAGATTGTGGACTTAAAAATCTACAGCAAGTTCACCCAACAAGGTGTGTCTAAAACTCTGACTTGTTACAATTTCATCCCTTTGTAACATAAACGGAGACTTCATCTTTAGGGCATTAAGCTGATCTAGCTGTATCACCTGGGTCTGTCCCTCTTCTTGGTCTTCCTCCATTGGAGGGGAGAGACACATGAAGAAAGGCACTGTAGCTGGGACGCTGTCCAGGCCTTCTGCCAGCCTACATTCAGGAGACTAGCATGTTTTTTAAATGGCAGTCCCTGTTTGTCACTTCTCTATCCACAGGCAGTAACGGCTGTTCAGAGAACAATGGGGGATGCAGCCAGCTCTGCCTGCCAAACCATCAAGGAAGGGTCTGTAAATGTGCCATGGGATACCATCTGGAGCACGGTACCGAATGTACTGGAGCAGTGACATGCCCTGAGCCACTCAAAGCCTGTAAAGATAGCCAGAAATGCTTTACCAGGGAGCAAGCTTGTGATGGCCACAAGAACTGCTTAGACGGATCTGATGAGATGGGCTGTGAGTAACTCCTTCCCCATAAATGCCATGTGGAACATCTAGAGAGCAGCAGCGATGTGTAACACACATAATCCCAGCCAAAGCACTACATTTAGTCCCCATAATCTTCCGTACCCCAGCCTCTGAGATGGTATTTGTCCTGTTAGCGTAGAGTTATTGGTCCGTTAGTCTAGCAGTCCTCATGACTACCAGACACATACCTTGGGGTCACGGAGGTCTGCAACGTGAAGCGTGCATCCATTCTCCAGTGGGAGATGGGGTGGTGGGCAGCAATGTGGTGTGAAGTCAGAAATGTATCTGAATCTCAGCACTGATCCTTGTCGCTCAAGGAGTGCAGGAAAGACCCTTCCCATGGCCCTGGAACTCTAACACTCCCACAGACACCAGCCTCTTACCCAGACACAAGCCCCTCTGGATTCACCACAAAGGAGTCACTGGCTAAGGTACCTACTGATGTGTGCCTGATGGCAGGCAGATAAGTACTGCATGAACACGTGGGACCGTCTCCCACATATGGAGAGTTTAAGTTTGGCTCTTCCCCTATTTGTCCCACTTACCCAAGCCACAAAATGCAATCATCTAATGCACTTAAGAGCTGTTTTGGAGTTTGTCTTAACATCCAAGTTAATCTCTAACACTTTCTCTAGGCAACTACCTGGACATAAAGAAACCCAGGTCTACAACAGCACCACCTCGCATGAAGCCAGGCTCTGGAAAGAAAGAGGAAGTGCTAGCACCAACGCCTGTCCAGATAACCACCAAAAAGCCCCTTGCTGGAACCAGATACTTGTACCCACAGAGGACCAAATACCCCAGAAGAGAAACCCCAGCTATGCAGACACCTCCCTCATACAGAGAAAGCAGGCCCACTGTACCCAGTATGTGGGAAGGTACAGAAGCACCATCAGCTGAGAGCATCGAAAGGGGTCCTGAGTTCCAACCTTGCAGCAGTGAAACCTGTCACATGAGAGGGGACTGCCTCATTGAAGAGGACAGAGTGAGGTGTATCTGCATGTTGGGGTACAGTGGGGATTACTGTGAAAAGACAGATGTCAAACCTACAGCTGGTCCCATTGTCCTAGGCATAGCTGTAGTCTTGCTACTCATTGTGGCAGCGGTGGGAGCTTTTATCTACATGAGGCGGCAACGCACCCGGAAGAGGTAAGACGGTCTGGCTCACAATGAGCTGTCCCCACCCTCTGATCACTGGCTACCTGAATTTGTTTGGTGCTGGCAATATTGCCTCAGCAATAACAGGAGCTCATTGACTGACATGTACTTCAGTAGTGAGACGATGCTGTGCTGTGTACTTCACAGCAGCCTAAGTTAGGAGAAGCCTGGTTCTGATTCCTCCAAACGCTCTGCTTGAACTCTTCCTAGAAGCACAAACAAGGTGGCTCGCTTAGTTAGTCCCATGGCCAGAACAGTCTCTTCTGGTCTGGATCTGTGAATCTACGCTTGCATCGCAAGCAGTTCTAGACTGGCTGCCCACACTACTTGTGGGGACGCTGGCCAGTGTTACTATTGGGTGCTTAGTACCCAACTATAAATTGAAAACCAGCCCTTCTTGGGAGTGGGGGAGCACCTGGTTCTCTTCCTAAAGTAAAGAACGTCTCCGAACAGCCAAACCTGGTGTATGCTGACAGGCTCCCTCAGTGCTGTTGCTTCAAGCTTCATGCAGGCTTTCCAAACATGGCATCTGGCTGCAGTGGTCTCAATTAGTTACTATATTAACTGAGGAAAGTCTCCTCCCTAGTAGAAAAAGCTTGACTCTAAGCTACTAAAGCTGGATGCCTTAAAATATTGTACTCCTGCCATCGCAAAGCTATTGCTGTTGGCCTTTCCTCAGGCCATCCTCAAGGCTTGTCAGATGTCACATCTTAAGCGGCACTTCGGTTTGAGCCCAAACTGTCCTGCCCTGCAGGTTGGGGGGCCATGAAGGGGCTTCCTTCATCTCCCATAGGAGACGGCAAGGATGGGGGATGGTGTGGAATCCCCTTGCCTAAGTCAGGGTGCCAAGGTGAACATGACTGGTCTCTCTGCTGTACAGGAGAGAGCAGGGGCTCTCCAAGCCGCTGCTGGAGACCCCTTCCTAAAATCACCTGGGCCACCAGTCCTTAACCCCCTGGTGTTAGTAAGCAGCCCATTCAGAGATCCTTGGGATCAGTGGCACTACTGGACACGCAGTGCATCGTGTCAAGGGAACCATCTTGAAATCAACTGGCCTAAAAAGACCTCTGGCAGTTCTTTCTGCAGCGTGGTGTAACATTTGACTCTCTAACTGTGGCAAAGTGCCTCTAATGGGTCTAATTAGAGCTGCAAGTTCTCCATCTTGAAAATCATAATCAGACCTAGCATAGGTCTATCAACTTGGGATCAAGGACTCCAGCTTACAATACAGGTATATCTGCTATTGGAGCAAACTCAAATGCTTGTCTTCTGGAGAGCTGTGCCTAGCAGTGCTCCTGGAACGGCCATTCTAGAGACAGCTACAACTAATCTCACTAGACAACTAATAGTTCACTTGGGGATCGTGGAATGTCAATCCATGCTGAGGGCTTCAGTGTTAGACACCAGCTTCTTGCAATATGGTGCCACAAAAGGCTCTAGACCAGACACTTTACACACAGGCTAGGCAGCTGCCCTCAGCCCATCCCCACTGCAGGACTGTATGGTGGGGGTGGGGGGAGGTAGGAGGCATGTACCTGTCTAGAATTGGACTTGACACCTAGACTACAGTGTTTCCCTGACACACTCAGGCTGCTGTGTGGGGCTTTGCTGTCAAAGGCATTCTGCACTCACTGCTACATAGGCCATTCAGAGACCCCCTTTCTCACTTACCTTTTGGTCTAAGGCACCGAACACTAAGAACTGATCAACTGTCGTACTTCACTGCATTGCAGTTAGAGGCCTAATAGAGCTTCAGAAGTGTTTTTGTTTTTCTAATGCAGGACCTCAAGTACAGCGTCCTCTAGGACTCTGACCAGCTACCACAAGGACAGTGACCTGAGGGAAGACGACCACCTCACAAACAGTGAGACATTCATCAATGAAGCCTATGATGGAGAACAGGTGAGAAGGCAACTGGAGAGTCTCCTAGATTACAATATCTGACTTGGCCAGCCATGCATCCTAGGCCTGACCTATCTTTCAGGCAGACCCATGCATGGGATCTCTGATGACCCACTTCTAGGCCCTGTGCCAATGGAAGTAGCACTCCTTCCCCACCCTCTAGATGTGCCTGAACTTATCCAGCATTTCTCAAAGCCCTTTAATAAAGATCCAGTGGCTAAATGCACACACTTTCCTGTACTAGATAAAGCTACACTGCACCAAACAGATTCACGCTCTGACCATTAGGCAGCCAAGCTCAGGCCTACAGGTGCAGCCTTCCCAAAAGCTAATGCTGCTGGAGTACTCAGCCCACTAAGATTATTTTCTCTCTCTCAGCACTAACTGCTCCAAGGACTGGTAATGGCCATTATTTTAGCTTGCATCTAAGTAGTCTATCAGACTAAGGGCCTGGCAGCTCTTCACTTGCTGTAAACTTGTCTGGGTTGATCACATGGGCAGTCACCTAGCTAGGTGACCAGGTCCTCAGCCACCACTTTTCAATGAATAGACTGCAATGTAGGGTGGGAGACCACTCTGCCTTTGGGACACAAACTAATGACAATCTAATGCCTCCTCTCCTCCTTCTCCTAGGAGCTGGTAAGGCCTATCAAGACAGAATAACTTCATGTTGGAAACTCAAACTCTCAATAAACTAATATTTGACAAATCCCTTAGTGTCTCAGCCACATCCCTCAACTCAGTGTTGGTGCAAATAGTTCCTTGCCAATGTCTCGTCTTCAGGTAGCAGTGCTGATGCAAATACAGCTATTTATCGGTGTGATACTCAGATGCATGTCACTGTTAAAACATGTAGTTGGCTGCTAGCTCTCTAGATCAGGATCAGTCTTGCTTGTGAGGACCCTGCTCTACCTAAATAACTGAAGAACCTAGAATTTGTAACTTTGAGCCAAATCTGCATCACTACACAAGGAGCCTGGGTAAGTGGCCAGCTCTCAATGCTGGTAGTGACTGAAGCAAGAAACCAAACAGGACAGATGAGTTTTTTGCTGATTTCTACCTCCTTTCTTCCCCCCCCCGCATGCCAAGGGGCTCTGAAATGCAAAATGTTAGTGTGACTCCCACTTCAAGTGGAGTAAAATTAACCCTTTTCAGAGTTGACATAAATGTCTGATCAGTTTAACTGGTATCTGCGCTGTGGGTTCTAACAGACAAGGTCACATCTGTTTGTCTAGAGAACTCTTGCCTTTCAACCCCTTGGAGGTCAAAGGGGTACAACACATCTTAGCTGTACTTCCTACAGAGACAGGATGTGTCTCTTTGTTGCCTAGGCCCTTCAGAAGAACAAGGCTCAATGATACTGCAGATGACCAACATGAGTCCTTGTGCTACAGTCCTAGCTTGCCAGCTACAGGGCATTGTGGGGAACAATCTCACCTGGGTGCCTCCCAAAACAACCAGTGGGGAAAGAAGACCCAACTGATCTGAGGGTACCTGTGGCACCAGGTGCTTCACAAACACGTATAGAGCTGGGGTTAGAGCTTGGCATGATCCCTGTGACAGATTGCAAGGGAGATGCAGGAAGAGCCTTTGGGCAGGAGGAAGGCAGGTCACACTACAGAAACTTTCTCAGTGAAAGAGGGGCCACCCCAGATTTCTCCTGTCCCAGGTAGGCTGGAAAGCTTTGCATACTTTCCTGATGGTCCCCTCCCAGGAAAAGGGCAAACTAATGTGGGGAATGGCAGATCTGCTGTTCTGGGCTGTGGCCTGCACACAGCATGTGCTGTGTAAGTAAGATCAAGGTGTTTAAAACGTGTGCATGTGAGTACGTGCTTCACAAGTGCCTCCGTGCTCACTCTCTAGCGTGACCAAAGGCCCCTCCACTGGGCTGGAGTCTGGAAGAGGGTGTCTCAGCGCAGTCTGCCTGAGGTCTGCAGTGAGCTCAGGGTCTAGGCAGCACGAGCAGTGAGCAGGCTCTGGCTCTCAGAAGTCCTGGGCTCCAAGAGGGCTCGTGACTCTGAGCCAGGGGCAGTGCCTAGGCTTAAGGCAGCTGAAGCTGTAGGTACCTTGGATTCCCTTCTGCGCTAGCTGGGGGAGTGCCCAAAAGGGGGCTCTAAGCTGGATCTGACCATCTGAAAGGCACCGACTTGAGCTGCTGCAAAACTTGGAGGTTCAAGTGCCCTGCTGCGTTCCAGGGGACACAAAGAAGGCTTCTGAGAAGTAGCAGTGGCCACTAGGCAAACTGCCTCTGGGGGGCACCCATCTGCAATTGCTGTCCTAGCAGGGCCCCCTGCTAGACCATTCCCTACACTCCCAACTCTAGAAACCTGCTAGCTCAACCTCCCCCAGCACCTACCTGAGCTGCCCTTCCCCTGAGGTTAGATGGTCTATAGCGAAGCTGGATGCTTTTGGATGACAGGGAGGAACCAAAACTACTTGCTGAACTCAACGGGGGGGGGGTGAAAAGAGGTGGAGTCCACACAGTTTAACCACTTAGATATTTGTGGTGACTTTCACTTCAAAGGTGCATTAAGCCAGCAGCTTAATGCCCTCCAATGTAGTAACTAGTCTGCTTGCCTCTGGCAACTCAACCAGTCTCTTCCCTCCTGGTTTAATGCTCCTGGGGTGGGCATGGAAGTTTTCCAGCTACAAAACCAGAGCACAGGGGCAAGGTCTTCTGCTGACCCCAGCTAATGGAGCTGCTTGTGCAGGAGTTTTTATCTCAGTGAGGGCACCGACCAAAAGCTAGAAACAAAGCCCCAGAGCTGCTCTCATTATGGCTCTAGCAGGTTTGAGAGAGAGGCTGTAGAAGTGCTGCTTTTACAAGCTCCCAGGACTAAACGAAAAGGCTATAGGGCTGTGCTAGAGCACATCCAGCACTTACCACACCTCTGCTTGTCCTTGCTGCTGGGTGCAGCTGGTCTGGAGTGAACCTGCCAGGTGTAAAGCAGCTCCCAGCTGCTGGGATGTTTGGGGGTCATCCCTCCTTCTCCCCCTTGCCCTGCTCCTCCCTCCCTGCAGGGCAGCTGTGAGGCAGGACCACAGAGGATCCCTTAATTCTGTCTCTGGGGTGTGGCGGAGCCAGGGATGAGAGCCTGGGGCCTGCTAGAGCACATGGCATCCCAAGCCCTGGGGATGCACTGCCCCACTCTGCAGCCAGGTGGTGGTGGCAGGTGGTGCAATTTGTCCATCTGCCCCCACCTGCATTTTATGTCAAACTTGAAAATGCACAAAACCCACCCACTGTCCCGGAGCAGCCCCTTTTAACAGTTCAGAATTGTGCCACTTCAGTTTACTAGTCGGGCAGCCCTGGGGTCAGCTATCCTAATCAGCCTTGGAAGGGGGGTACATGGGGTGTTCCTGCCACTGACTCAGCTGAGAGGTGGAGAGCCCAGACCTCCCATGGGGTGATAATTCAGTACGAAGCCTTCTCAAACTGCAGTCCTGCTACTGAGGCTTGGTCTGCCCTTACCTAGCAGTTTGGCCACAGTCGGAGCTACGCACAGCAGCTTGTGTAACTCCCGTCCGCCGGTGTGCTTCCCTTCTGCAGGCCGCCTTCACTGCACTGTGCCAACAGGAGCCACGTTTCCATCGATACAGCACAACGCCACTTGAGGTAGTGGATTAACAGCGTCGACTTCTGGATTGAGCGAGGGGTTCTTCACTGCCTGCTCCATCAATCCGGGTATGCCAGTGTGATGGGGGTGACTTTGCCCCTGTCAGTGTAGATGTACCCTGAGACCCCCTGTATTACTAGCTCCTGGGGTGGCTAAGTACTAATGTGCTCTTTAGAGCAGGGATGTCAAACTCAAATACACAGTGGGCCAAAATTAAAAACTTGGACAAAGTCGTGGGCCAACCTTGATGTCTATTGAAAAAATGTCCACAATTGAAGTTTTTCCTTCTCATCAAATGTAACGATGAACCTCTTCATATGGAAACAAACTTAAGTTTTGCTTAAACATTGAATCTGGAACAAGCAAAGCTTAATACTATAAACACGTGAAATCGGTGCATGCGCTGTCTACGGGCAGGCCAGATCTAGTAGACATTTGGTATTTTCTTGCAGGCCAATTATAATTACACTGTGGGCCAGATTTGGCCTGCGGGCCTGAGTTTGACATCTATGCTTTAGAGGAAGCTGTGTCCCATCAATACCCCTGTCACTTAGGAAAGAAGGTGGGCAGTAGCGTTTTCCCCCAGTGCAATGCATTTGTAGGGCCTGAGACCATGGACAGCGCAGGAGGTGGAGGACGCTACACACTGGGGGATGGTTACTATGACTGCAATCTGTGCACTGACATGTAGATGCCACTGCCCTAGGTTTGAATGTGGGCCAGAATAGTCTTAAACTCAGTTAAAACGCAATAGAGCTGCTCAAGCCCAGGGTTCTCTGACACGGAGCAGTTGAGCCAATCCCACCAAGCCTAGGTTTACATTGCTGTGTAGACATACCCTTACAGTCTTCAAAAATGACCCCACACAGCTCCTGCTTTGAGGTGGAATAATATAAGATTGCTTGATGGCTGATTTGGGAGCAGTTGGGGAAGGAACTGTTTAACCCAAAGTATAAAAAATAAAAACCCTAGACCTACCTGTGATTTTTTTGGATTAAATCTAGAAAAGGCTGATATGAGCTGAGAGAATTTCACACTGCAAAGTGCAGCTGTGACCCCACCCTGTTGTAAGAGAGAGTCTTTTAAAAAAATGCAATTTGTCACTATTACACTATAGTAACTCTTGTGCCACGCAGGTCTATGATAGCCTGCCTTAATGGAAGAATACTAGTCTCCCACACACCCACAGTAGAGATTGCTTACAGGTCCTGTACATAGTCACACCGCCCACGAGGTAGAATTGCACACTGTAGCTCACTGAAGCGTTGTAGCTAGTACATTTAACTATCAAGTGTGTTTTACCTAAACGGTGCCTCTTGTGTTTCATGCATACGCTTGTTGTTTGATAGGCTCATGTGCTTTGGCTACTTTCTGCCTCTTCCTAGGAAAAGCATTTTTCCAGGGTCTACAATAGTTCTAGGTAATGCTGACTTGCAAAGTAGTTAGGGGAATAGTAAGGGGAGGGTCTTCTCCAAACGAGGGCCCTGTACAAATATTTTGGGGGTCCCCTGTGTCTTGTCCATCTCTGACTCACTCCACTCAGACCCTGAGCTATTTACTTGTGCAAAGGTGCATTTGCTAACTGCTGGCCCTGTACACACATTGTGTGAAAAATGGCCTGGGATCTTTCTAGCTCAGCACTAAAGCCCTTGAACTCACTCACCTAACAGTTCTTCTGCGGGTGCGTGAAAGCAGAGGAGAACCCAGACCAGAGAGTGGGGCTGCCGTGCTCACAGCAATAAAAACAGCACAGCTCCACTGGAGTCAGCAACAGAAAGGAATAGCTGGATCTCTGGATTCCCACCAGCTCTATTGAGGAAGGAACAAACACGGCACTGCCATCGTTATACCTGGCAGTAGAGCTCCACTTCAAAGGCACAATTCGTTATTTATGGCAATGAGGTCTCAGGCCCAAGAGGTCACTTTAATACAGTCAAAATGTTGCAGTATGATGACGGCAAACTTATACACCTGCCTGCAGTATATTTTCTGCTTATTTCCTGTTTGGACTACACCATTGAGCCTCTTAAAATCTGCTAGAGTTAAGCTGCAACTTGTAATACAAAAGGCATCAATTAAACTCCACCCCCCCCGGCTTCAGTCCAAAGAAATGAATGAATGCTAGAAATGCCAGATGTAAAGGCAGGAGCTGATCATATAGAAATACAATAACACGATTACAATAAGGCAGGTAGCTTTTCACGCTGTCTGAAGTCTGTCAGTAATATCTCTGGCCAAGAATGGCCAGTGCTGGTGACTAAAGTTAGACTCCATATTTAGGTTCCTCTCGAAGCAGCTGTGTTTTCAAAAGTGCAGCACACCCAGCATTTCCCAAGGAAATGGTGTTAGGCTCCTAAATCACTTGGCCCAAATCCTCAAAGGGTTTTAAGCTCAGAGCCGCCACTGGAAAGCCCTAGAGAATTTTGAAAATTTTACCCAAAGTCCCCTTTTCAAAAGTAACTTAGGCAAGTGAGAGCCTAAATCCTAGGTACTTTCAGAGATTTTTACCTGCAGCTGCCTGTTAACTGTCTAAGTCAGCAGGACCAGGTAGTAATGTGCAAATCATCGATATTTCCACACTTTCCATGTCTACCTAGTGTAACCCTTCTGCCAGAGTCGGCAGCAGCAAGGGCCGGGTTTTATATCTAGGGGTCCCTGTCAATCATACAACACCAAACTGGACCGAGCCCCCACCCAGTCACCTGGGAAATCACCCACTATCCCCTGGGCGCCCCAAAGGGCAATACTTCCCCTCTCGCAAGCACAGAGTCTGAGTGTAGAAAGTAAACCTTTAATAACAGAAGAGAGAGAACACAGCACTGGTTTGGGGAACACTGCAAACAGAATTCCTGAACTCAGTGAGCCAAACCCACCCCAGTGTACGGGGCGTGTCCTTCACCTCCCCCTTCATGCCTTCCCCTGTACTGACCATCGTAGTGTCCATGTCCAGTTGGGGCTCAGCCTGCCCCTCTGCAAACTGCCACAGGCTTGACCAGGCCCCCTCCATGGCTGTCTCCTGTCGCTTCCAGGTCATGCCAAGTCCCCAACCAAGTCCCCACCTGGCTCCCGCCGACCCTGGCCTCACCAGGCTGGCACCGACCATGCCCAGCTCCCACTGACCACACCTGGCTGGCGCCGACCGCACCAGGCTCCAGCTGATCGCTGACGACGACTACACCTGCTCCCGCTGACCACACCTGGCTGGCGCCAACCACGCCAGGCTCCCACTGACCGCTGGTGCCGACTGACTCAGCTTTGTCAGTTGTCAGGCAAGGTTTCCAGGCTCTCTGATAGTTCAGCTCTTAGTGAATCTCAGCTTGCAGTGATCCAGCTCTTAGTGACTTTCAGCTCATGGGTAAACCTTCTCCTGACACAGAAGCAATATCCCTGGTTTTAGGAAACAAAAAGGCTCCAAGAAGAGTCATTAATTCTACCTTTTATCAACAGGAGAAGATCATCACTCCTTGCCTGGGAGCAACCCTTTCCCAGGGCTGGTGCAATCCCAATAGAAGATTCCTTATATGTTCCCCCCTCCAGAACGCTGAAACATCTGTCCACCACCCTCGTGGCACTCTATTTAGTTTAGGGTAAAGTATTTTATCATAACAGGCTAAGCACAGTTTTGCTGACATCTGTTCATACAATTGAAGGACAACATTTCATTACCCCAGCAGTTAACACAAAAGTGGTTTGTAGCCCAAAACCAGCCATGCTAACCATTTCCCATTATGCTCAGCACCTAGGTGTGCTTATCCGGATACAGCGAATTATGCTAAATACTTAATTGTACTCACGCAAATACAAAGCCCATGCAAACAAAGTGCCCCCCTCCTTTCAGCTGACTGAGCAGGAGAGAGCACCACTCAGACTGTCTGAGCAGGGGGGAGTTCCACTAAAACCTTCCTTACATCTAAGTCACCAGGACCAGGTAGTAATGTGCAAATCATCGATATTTCCACACTTTCCATGTCTACCCAGAAATAGTCCCCTCTTGTCTGGACCACATGCTAAATGGCTGCAGATCCAGCTACTGAGCACCAAACTCTCACCGCTCCCAGCCGCTGCATCTGGAGTGTCCATCTGCACAGGGGCGGGGAGGGGTCCTTGCTGGCGCAGCACAGTGCCCCTTCCTGCCAGCCCTGGCCTCTGGCTGGCAGGGCCTCAGCTCTGTTAGTGCCCACGTCTGTGTTGGTTGGGGCTGTATCTGCCCAGCTCCGCGTGGCAAGGCTATAAGTCCGAGTCACAGGGCAGGGAGCTCTTGTAGCTTCTTTCTCCCTCCAGCACATCCAGGGCGTTGCTGAAGGACCTGGGAGCCGGCTTCTGGCTGCGGGGCATGAAATCCGTGGAAGATACGATGCTGGGGACCTGCTGGCTGCTGGCGGGGCGTTTGGGGACCGCCTTCCTTCTCCTGTGCTCCTTGCAGCACTGGTGGAGGCTGAGCGTCAGGGAGAAGCCCCCGATGATTTCCAGGCAGCTGCCCAGGTACCCCAGTACCAGGCTGTAGCCCACCTGCGGCGTGCTGCTGGCAGGGGCAGGCAGGGCACTGAGGTAGTGGTTGTACCAGGAGACGGGGATGAGGCTCATCAGCCCAGAGGCAAAGAGTATTGGCCCAGAGAGGCCGGCCAGCAGGTAATGCGGCTCTTCTTGCCAGCAGCGCACACCCAGTGCTGCCACCACCAGCCCCAGCACCGTCACGACCAGCGAGGTGACCATCAGCCCCTTGGCCGCCTGCACTGGCTGCTGGGAGAAGTAGCCGAGGTCATCGTGCAGGCCGCACTGGCGCTGGCGGCTGCTCTGGAACTCTTGGCAGAGGTCCCAGATGCCCTGCTGATAGACCAGGTCCATGGACTGATTGGGTATCCCGCTCACCTGCCTCCAGCAGGGCGTCAGCGTGCTGACGAGATTCAGCAGCAGGCCGCAGGGGCTGAGCACCAGGCCCACGATCATCACCGACGGCGTCCGCATGCTGTGGCGCAGGGGCCAGGCAGGAGGTGGGAATGGGACAACTGGCCCTGCTGTGATGGGGAGAGGAGCTGCTGCTGCTGTCCCCGTACCATGGGGAGAGGAAAGCTGCTGCTAGAAGCTCCGCCAAGCTGCAGAAGCAGATAAAGCTGCGTCACACCCAGGGACCGTGGGTCTGCCCGGCTCAGGACTCTCCTCGGAGCTGGGCCCGCGCTGCCCAGTGCTGTTAGCAAACCCTCACCTGCTACGGCTTCCTCTCGGCTCTGTCCTTAGCAGAAGGAAACCGGCTGCTCTGACCGAAACTGCTGCGTGTACAGAGAAAGCCAGCACGGCTGCCAAACAAGTTCTGGGTGGTATTTGATGGGAGGGGAGGAAGGCAGGTCTTCCCCAGCCCTGCAGGTGAAACAGTAACCAGGAAGGAGCCCTACAGGCTGATGAATGATCGCTGGACAGGTGGGGATGGGTAGGAAGTAACTGCAGAAAAACCCTTCGCTTTTCTCTGCCTGGGCCTGATTTGAATGGTGCTGAGCAAAGCTCTGCGGTCAGCAGGTGAGCAGACAGTGACGCAGCCGCACTGAAATCAAAGTGTGGGTCAGCAGCCTGGCCCGGATCTGCCTGCCAGGAAACGTCACAGCTCCCCAACCTCCCATGCCAGGGAAACATACCTGGGCAGAGGTGGAGCCTGGATCCAGCTGGTGTGAAAATTGGGGGCGGGGTCAGCAGAGAAGCTGCTGTGGGTAGAGCAATACACCATGCGAGTCAGAGCAGCCTTTGGTCTCAGCTGTAAAAGGGCCCTTTGTTCAGGTGGCGCCCATCTGCGTGACACTGAATATTCCGGATTTGCAGGTGTATGAGCACCACTGTCCAGGCTGCCTGGCACAGAGGGTGTCAGTAACACTGTGCCTACTCCTATCTAACCAGGCCAGGATTCCTAGTTAGGCTCTTGACTTAATGGGGGGGGGCTGAAGAAGGATTTCAGGTGAGTCTACACTGCAATCAAAACCCCGCAGTAGGTCCATGCTAGCTGACTGGGCACTAAGGGGCTGTTTCAGTGCAGTGTAGATCTTCAGGACCCTCCCACCTCTCAGGGTCCTAGAGCCCCTCTAGCTGGGTGCGCTAGCCCAGGCAGAACATTCGTCAAACCTGGGGCAGAGGTTTTTCTGTGTGATGGTGGGAGGGGCTAACACCTGGCTCAGAGCCCAGGCTAACTGTACAGGGTGGCCACACCTTAGCTCTCACCTTTTCTCATCAGCCCCACCCTCTAGTGCTCCAACTTGAACATTTCCTCATTGCTGGCTCAGAGTTGATGGCCAATTTAGGTAAATGAGGCATCAGACCAGGGCTGCCTTTGCCCCATGATATAGACTAGGGCATTGCATTACACAGCTGTGTAGCATTTCTATAGAACAGCTGGGTGTTTAAGGGCAAAACGGGTAGTTCATCAAATAATGCTCTTCTATCTACCATTTAAAAGGACCATTTAAAGTGGTACCTGTCTGACATACCCTGATTTCAGAGGATCCTAGCTTATCCTGACTGCTTAAAAAGTGCATCAAACACTGTTCTTAGCAGTGACACCAAATTAATCCTATGTGTAAGCGGAGGAATGGTCCTGCTGCTGTGGGGCGCTTTCCTGGCTCACACTACCCTGGTGGAGTTGTCTAGCAAAAGGATCTGAGTCCCATTTATTAAACAGCCACCAATTTTTAAAAACTGAGAAAAGCTGAGGCAAGTTAAAAGAAACACCTACGGCCACCCGTGGTGCAGGCACCGCACTCAGCGTCTCTGGGGTGTGCGGGACCTTCAGTCTGTGTCTCACACGTCGCAGCCTCCTGCCCTGGCCTGGCTGCATGGCAGGGATGCCACGGGTCGGACATGTACTCTGGCAGTGACCACACGACCCCGCAGGTGCTAGGGTGCCGGGCCCTTCTCCCCAGCATCACCCCTGTGGGTCACAGCCCCCCTCCCAGTCTGGCCTGCGCGGCCTCTGGGCTGGTGGCATCTCCCTGAGCCAGGCCCCGCCCAGGGTCCCCCTCACGTTGCTTCCCCCAGCTGCTCGCTCACTGCACCCGGCTCTGGACGGCTCCAGCCCCAGCTCCATGCTGCTTCAGTGCAGTGCAGCGCGGCTCCCTGGGCTGCTGCTCGGGCCCCTCTGGTTCTGCTGCTGTGAGTCAGCTCAGCTCAGCGCCCTGGCCTGTGTGTCTCTAGCCCCCAGCCGCCAGCTGCTCTGTCCTTAGCTGGGCCCCGCTCTCTGCCCAGGCAGCTCCAGCTCACACAGAGGACGGGACCCCCGCCCTTGTCAGTCAGGCTGACCTGACGCCTTGGCCTCTCCCCACTGGCCCTGGGGACTGCCTGTCTCAGGGCCCTGCTTCCCCCCCTGACCCTTCCCCGGTCCTTGGGTGCTGAGAGATGCAACCAAAAAGCCGGGCCTGCGTGTCGGTGCGGGGCGAATTGTCCCCTTACACATACTCTTCCCAGCATCAGGGAACCTGTGGTGATGTAGGGCTTAAACCGACGCCTGAGTTCTGGCTCTAAAATGTTTAGCAAACATTGAGGAAGAAAACAACAGCCTCATGCCTGGCCCCATCTGCCGTTGGGTGTGTCCCAGCAACATCCCAGCGTGACTGAAACCAAGCCAATGTTTAGGAACCAGCATGTGACCGAAACAGTTCTGGGGAGTTGCTGGTGAAATTCATAGAGGGAGGGAAAGGGCCTCACAGGGCGTCAATTCCAGCCCAAGGGCTAATAAATTTAGCAAAAGACGCCAAGCAAATCAATCTTTACTGGAGGGGACAAATCCCATCCCTTGACTGCTTAGGAGCAGGAAACAGCGTATTGTGTTTGGCTTTTCTTCTCACTGGCTGGAAAGCCAATGGCTTCCTCTCTACCCACACATAGGTATTAAATCAATTGTCCAAGATGTGCTTCTCCTCACGTTTAGGCATTTCACTTCTTTAAAACAACCAACCAAACAGATTCAAAAAATTCAGTTTGACCCAGAGTCAATTTTTAAGTCAAATCCCTTCCCATCAACTAAACAATAAATCTCTTCTAAAGCTGGCTGGTGTATGCATCCCCACACACGTCATTCATCCTCAAGCTCTTAAAGCCCTTTACGACCATAGCCGTTCAGTACCGCTGGTATGTAGCCATCTATGGGGTGCAGAGCTGCAGCCACACTGCCTGGGCAGAGGAGGAAATGTTTAACCAGGGCTGTAAGCACAAAGGTACGGCTCTTCCAGTCAGTGGCATGGAGCCCTCCCTTCATAAGGACTGATTTGGTGCTTGAAAGATTAAAGGCTCAGGTACTCAGAGGTGGCCACTGGCTTTGGCTCCTTCATTTCTGGATGCCCCGCTTGGGACACCAAGAGTCAGGTTTCTAGAGGTGAAGAGCATCTCCCGCTCCTGTTGGATCTCAGAAATGAGGCCCCCCAAAGCCTCAGGCACTTCTGGAGTCTAGCTTGTCACTATCATCGCATCTCCAACGTCAGCTGACCATTAGGAGCGTGGAGCCACACATGCTGCCAGCTCTCGGGACAGGAAACATCTCTGCCATTTGCCGTAGGGATCTACGCGCCACACGGGCAGCACCATCAGTCGGGGGTTGGCTGTGTGCTCTGGACTGACAGTACTGCCTAGTGGCAACAGTCTGACACATGTGTCCAAGAGTCCAAATGGTGAGAGTCCTAATCGCAAGAGTCCAAGGGTCGATTTCTCTGGCCGGTACTACTCAAGGTAGCGTCGCCTACTGGTGAGAGTCCAAAGGCCGTTCCACCTAGAGGATACAGTTAAGGGGTAGCGTCACCTACTGGCTAGCCCTACAGTTATGACTTGCTGCAATAATTGGCTGTTGTGGTAGCCAGGGCCAGCCCATGCGTTGGGTGCCTGCTCTTTGGGCACAGATTAGAGCGCTCTTGCCCTGAGAGCCCACTGTCTGGCAGGAGAGGCAACAGCCTAAGCAGAAACACCCCATTGCTGGGGAACGGAGCCGCCTGCTGTCTGTATTTCACTCCCCAGGGCTCAGACAGGGGTGCTCTTCCATGGACCTGCTCACGCGGGCACCCACATGCTCTGATGACTTGTGGCGCCTCCCTGCTGCAAGGGGCTGCGAGTGCATCAACACCCACTCCCAAAACTCTGGCCAGCAGAGGCCAGGTCCCTAATGAGCACCCTCAGCTGGGGGGCAGAGTGGGACCAGCTGGTGTGTGTGAACCCTCCCTGAAGCAAGCTGAGCAGTGCATTTGTGCCCCTGGCACGTGTCCTAAGCTCCCCGCCCAGCCCTTGCTGGAGGAACAGAGAGCCAGCCTGGCCCAGGGGCTGGAAGCAGACGGGACGAACCATTTGTGCAGAAGGATGCTCCTGCATGGAAAAGAGCTCGGGGTCGGTGGACTGGGCCTGGCGTGAATTAGCACTGGAGGAGGGCAAGCCCCCCGTCTGTTGCCGTGTCCGGTAAGCCTGGTTCAGCCAGGTGCATGCCCTCTCCTGTGGCTCGCTGTCTGGCCCGTGCAAATCCGCAGCACCCAGCCAGGGGAATGTGCATGTGAGTGTGCTGCTGAGGTGGTGGGGACAGCTAGTGGCCAGGTCCTGGAGGGACGTTCTGCTTTGGAAACTAAATTCTGACGTTTAGCACGTAACAGCTTTTCTGTGGTGGCCCAAATGCTGTCCCTCCCTGCTGTCCTGCTTCTGTAAGTCCCTCTCCCCTCTGACTTTCTCCCTTGTCTGTCCATCGTGGGCTGGGAAGCCCATTTCTCCAGATCCCCACCAGGCACACGCCCTGTGCTCGGGGCTGCTTTCCTCAAAGCCAGCAGTTTCCAGTGGCCGCTCCTTCTGCGCAAGTCCCGGCGGATGCAAACAGCCTTTCACTGTGCAGCTTCCCCATTGCCCATCCCTGCACCCACGGCCCTTTTGGGGAGTGGGGCATTCAGAGGTGTCACATGTTGCTGGACCCCCTACACCCTCAACTTCATGAATGTCTCCTTCTAAGGTGGGCTCCCAAGCCACGCCCAGCTCTCCTAGAGTGCATCTGACTTCACTATGGCCCCAGGAGTATCATACCCCATTTAACATCTGGAGCTTTGTTCCCATTCCTCACTGTTTTGCTGCAACCCCAACATCCTTGGCCATATAAGTGGATATCAGCAGCCCCGAAGTTCCTGAATACATGAAAGATGGGGATCTCAGGCAGGCTGGATGCCCAGAAAGGAGAAAGGAGCAGTGCCCAGGGAGCTAGCTGGAAAACCAGGATTTTTCTCATAGAAATTTTCACAGGGGGAAAAGAAATCCCCTTTCAGAATGGTCCTGTGCGGGAAATTCTGATTTCCTGTGGGAAATTCAAAACTCCAGGAAAGTTGTTTTTCCTTCCCACTTTCCCACGCTTTCTCCCCGCTTCCCAGTTTTTTCCATTAAGAAAGTGTGGGAAAGTGGAGGGTGGGGGCACACGTTCCCTTTTAACAGTAATTGTCTCATGTGTTCAGAGGGGAAGTGGGCCTTTCCGTCTTACATTAACCCTTAAGAGCAGGCAAAAGGAAGGCAGGCCTCACTCTATACCAGTATCATGCCAACACCGGGCCTGGTCGCCAACTTTTGAAAATGAATTTTTTTTTCATTAAAAACGTCATTTTAGATTGCACTTATTGTCTGATGAAAAAAGCCTTTTGGTCAGCAAATGTTTGACTGGTGCTCATGTCTGCTGCTATGGGCAGGGAGTAAAGTGGGTCTAAAGTAGTGTCTCCTTGCACAGGGCCCCCTCCAAAGTCTAGGGCCAGCTTGGTGCCTACCCACCAGCAAGCCCAGCTGTTGGCTTTCGCCACCTTTGGTGCTTTAACTTCCCAGGCGGTTGGGAGCAATGCAGCGTACAAAGGCCGCTTGGCACCCAGTCACATGCAATGGTCTGGCTCTTCCTGCAGCTCAGACAATCTCAGGAGTAAAACAAACACAGCAGGGATCAGCAAAGTCAATTGAGGGAAAAAACGCCCGCTGCTCTGGAGTCCTTTCCTTAGCCTAAGGCCAGGCGGAAAAACACCCCCCTGAGCGACCTAAGTTTTGCTGGCACAAGTGTGTAGCTTCTCCCGCCGCTCACTGAGGTGGTTTTATTGTGTCGAGGGGAGAGCTGCATGGGGACAGCTGTGCCACTGTAAGGTCGCTAGGGTAGACATGGCCTAGCATGGCAGAACCATGGTCCACCTAGCCCAGTAACTTGTCTGCGGACTGACCAGCGTGGGCAAGACAGCTGCTGCTTTCTGTCACGGTAGCAGTGGCTGTGGATAGGGAGAAGAAAGGAAAAAGGCTGGGGCCGGGGGCCTGCCCTCCGCACTGGAGGGGCTGGGAAAAGTGAATGTGAATGGGGTGCACAGACACAACCTCAATTAGCAGCAGGGGAAGGACAGGTGGGCCCCCTCAACGTGGGCCTCAGCTTTCTAGACCCCAAACGGTTCTACAGTCTAATATGGGCCTGGCTCCCTTGCGAGGCCTCATTTGAGACTAAATGGGCCAGTCTCTGAACTGAAAACAGAACAGCATCTCAGCCGCTGCAGCTCACAACATCCCAGGCATTACAATCGGGCCCACAGGGAGGGGAGGTCGAGCTGTGCCTGGGATACCCTGACCTGGACAGGCTGATAAGGAAGGCGTCAGTCCGTTTGTCTGTGTGCTGCCTTGCTCGCTCAGTCTGGCTTAAGGTGTGATTAGATGACCAGTCTCACCCCAGAAGCGCCTACAAGGAAGTGAATGAAGGGCTGATGGCCTGCAAAACAAACGCACCTGACAATATCCAGCTCATTGAGCCAGCCATTAGGGCTGTTATTTCAACAGTTTTTATTGAGACTGTCTCAGTGCACAGGAAAACCTGAGCAAAACAGTTCAGTCGCTAACAAGGAATGTTCCACTCTCTTCTGAAATCCTAGCCAGACGTTTCCAGAGCATCCCTCTGATGGGGAAAGACTAGCAGTGTTTCCTCGCACACGTTCCAAGCGGCCAGGAAATTCAGGTTGTTGCACAGACCTCCCATGGCAACTGTTTAACCCGTGCAGACAGGAGAATGGATCACTGTGTTACCTGATAACAAAATGCAGCAGCACCACGCAACAGCTGACTGTCCCATGACCCCCGAATGACAGGGCTCTTGGCCTGCCCAAATCTGACTGGTTGTGCTCCATCGTAGGTTGTGCTCCATCGTTCTTGTTCAGCACAAAGCTGGCTTCATCGTAGTTTTGACCTCTCCTTTTGCAGTGGCAAACACAGGCACAGTATGGGCCAGATTTTCATCTCAGTTACACTGGTTTAAATCCAGAGTCACTCCACAGAAGTCAGCCAGAAAACAGAGATCTGAATCTCCCCTTCATCTCAGATGTTGTTAGCGCGATGCTGCGTGTACCTACATGGCAAGATGAATCCAGCTTCATGACCTGAGACCTTGCAAGCTCTCCTGGCCTGGAGGGAAGGGCACTCAGCATGTCTTACCTTGGGGCCGAGAGCCAGAAGCAAACATTGTTGAACGACATGTGGATTATTGTAAAATATGCACCTTCGTTGACGCTTTGTCAGCTGGGACAAAGGCTGATCAGGCTTGGAGCCTGCATGGTTATTTGGCACCTCATTGCCTACTGAAATGCTGCTGAGCTGTCCTAAACCTGCCAGCACAGAAGTGCCTATAAAAATGACACGCCACCTCCCCCGACCACTTCATGGCAAACACTTGAAGTAACTGGCACCAGGGCATCTGCCTAGACCTGGCCATTCGTGGCTTCTGATTATGCGGAGATGTCGGGCCCAGCGGGGCCCTTTTTGTTAAGGGAAGGGATATTTAAGGAGCAGCGCAGCTTTCAACAACGTGACTCCAGCGCTTGGACCTCACAGCTGCAGGGGCACTGATGCATTTTCACCCGACAGTTTCGTGTCGGAGAATGCTGGGCACCTGGACGAGACAGGGCACTTCCCCTGGGCAGAGAAACAAGGAAATGAACAAATCAAGAGGTGCACGTGGAAGGCAGACTCCCCACGATATAGAAGCCACTGCAGCTGACCGTGGAGGCCTTGCAGGGACTTTAGTGAGAGCTGGACGAGGCCCAGAGCGAAGTGCCTGAGGAAGGATGGGGTAAGGAGAGGAGCAAATTTGCTGACGTCTGCCCGGAAAGAAAGATAGGTATTTATTGGGGGGAAAGGGCCATATATGCCCGTGGTCGGCAGTGTTGTGATTAAAACCAATAAAGAAAACAGCTTAATGGATGTATTAATACATAAACTCAGCGTGGCGCCCGAGTACGTTTTCAGGTTCCCTGTTGTTGCCCTCTGCTGTGTGGTAACTGGTATCAAGGCCCTACAGGTCAGTTTGTTTCCCTTTGGAGCAGAAATCAGGGACTGGGTATAAGTGCAACTTCTTTCATTTCCACTGGGTCACCGGTGCTGGGGCAGAGGAGGTCTTGGAGGGCACAGGGACAGCACCTTCTTTCAGGGACCTCAGCCTCCCCAGCAGTGCCCAGGAAGCTGCTCTGCCCCAAGACCTGACTCCGGCTGTCCCTGCCGGCACTTATGTCGGTGTAACGTGTGTCGCTCGGGGCGCGGTTTATTCACCCCCCGCGCGCCATAGGTTACTGTGACATAAGCTGCCGTGTAGACATAGCCTTAGATAGATTAAAGGCAGGGAGCAAACTTCTCTGCCGCTCCCCCCTCAAAGCAACTACATCACAAACCAGCAACAGAGCAGCGTTTCTTCCTTCCCATGCGAGGACAAAGAACTTGTGACGTGTAACAGCCCCACCTGGTGACTCCTTCTGTAACACAGGTAACAGTGGCAGGCAACGTGGTCTCCTAAGGCTCCGTGCTGAAGCCAGGAGTTGCCTACAGTAACTAGGTGGCTTGCCCCTTAAGGGTTGGAGGCCTGGACCAGCTAACCCTGATTACAAGCAGCCAGATCTGGGCTATGGATCCGGTGATTTCCCTATAAAGAGCAGCTGGGGGGTGCAGTGAAGGGGGATCAGTGACACTACAGCAGAGTGGCCTGAGTCTCCCCCAGACTAGAAGGGTGACAGAAATAAGCCAGTACTGATTGCTTTTGAAACTTGCCCTAAGTGGATAATTAGACTATCCAGAGAGAGAACGGTACAGGTTAAAACATAGAGCTTTGGAAGGGACAGAAACCCACCTGCTTTGGGGCATAAACGAATTGCTAAGTACAAGGGGCTAGAAAGAAACTGTCCCTGGGGGCAGGTTATCCCATAACTGGGGGGTTTCTTTCCCCTTCCTCTGACGCAGCTGGCACTGGCCAGTGTCAGAGGGTGGATGCTAGGTGAGCAGGTGAGAGGGACCTTGGCTCTGATCCAGTTCAGTAACATCCATGTGCCTGAGGTTAAGGATAATTGTTTGTGACTAGGAAATTTTAGGACATTCCTTCTGCATTAAAGGGATTCTGTCAAGTAGCTTAGGCCTGTATTTGGGGTCTCTGCTTTATTTTACAAAACCCTAATGCATAGAAACGCTTCAGTTAGTTTTAAAATATTGAAACCTTTTTTTCCTATGGGCATTTGTCTGGAAAGGTGGCAACAGAAAGGGGACAGCTTCTTGCTGCTGTGTGAGAACCTAAAGGGAAAAGTGACACTAAAGAGGCAGTGAAAAATGGACCCTTCAAGAGTCACTTGTGTGCTGAGGGAAACGCAGGTACCTGCATGAACAGCACATTTGGTTGGCATATGATGTTGCTAGTAATGCAGGGCTGAAAGGTAGAAGTTACTGTGCAGAGCCAATTAGGGCCCCTACATGGGGGGAAGGGAGAGGAGGGTACACTTTATGGGGCTCTGAGGGGCCTGGCCCAGGCTGCAACCCTTATTGCCCCCTGTCATGCTGACTAGATTGGGGGGGCCCTTAAGGTGTATTCAGAAGCTCTGATTACTCCCTTCTACACCAGTCTTGGGTTGGGGGTGTCACACTGGCTGGATTGATGGGGGGGCATTTGTGTTATTTGACATCAGTATGTCAAAATCATAGTGATTCCTGTGAGACAGGCCATGTCAGGTACTGTTAGAAAGGCTATAATGTGCTGAGTAAGATGAGAATGTTTGTGTTCATGTGCTGTATCTGTAATGGAAGTTATGTACATCTTTGATATACCTGCATTTCAAACTACGCTGTAGAAGACACACCCCAGACAGAGGCGGCAGGACAATAGCCCGCTTAATGGCGCAGCAAGACCTTTACAGAAGCAGAAGGCCCAGGGAGGAACTAAAGGAATACCTGAAGAGTTACCAGGATTGGCCCATGTGGCTCTGGACTCCATTTTGGTTCTTGTAAAATTCCACAGGCAGCGTGACAAGGGCCAGAGGATATGTAAGGCGGAGCCTTTAGGATCCATTTTGTCTACAGTTCAGCTTTCAGTCACCTATCTACCTCTGCAGCAATGCATCTGCAGCTGAACTGAAGCTGTGAAACAAAGGACTGAGACCTATCCAGGTACTGGATGTATGCCAGAGGGACTATACAAGCCTGCAACTCCACCATTCTTCTAAAAACCTGATGTATATTGAGTTTAAAATCATTTGTATGTATCAGATAGCTTTAATCCTGTAATATTTCTCTTGTTGTTTGTTTTTCTTTTTATAATAAACCTTTAGTTTTAGTTACTAAAGGATTGGCTGGCAGCGTGGTATTTTGGGTAAGATCCAAACTTATAATGATCTGGGGAACTAGGCCAACTAGGGAAAGTTTCCAGATCACAGGACCTGGTTCTCATGGGGGACTTCAATCACCCTGACATCTGCTGGAAGAGCAACACAGTAGAGCACAAACAATCCAGGAAGTTTTTGGTCTGTGTTGTGGATAACTTCCTGGTGCAAGTGCTGGAGCAACCAACTAGGGGCCGTGCTGCTCTTGACCTGCTGCTCACAAACAGGGAAGATTTGGTAGGGGAAGTAGAAGTGGGTGACAACCTAGGCAGCAGTGACCATCAGATGGTCGAGTTAAGGATCCTGACAAAAGGAAGAAAGGAGAACAGCAGGATACGGACCATGGACTTCAGAAAAGCAGACTTTGACTCCCTCAGGGAGCTGATGGGCAGGATCCCCTGGGAGGCTAATATGAGGGGGAAAGGAATCCAAGCAGGCTGGCTGTATTTTAGAGAAACCTTATTGAGGGCACAGGAACAAACCATCCTGATGTGCAGAAAGAATAGCAAGTGTGGTAGGCGACCAGCTTGGCTTAACAAAGCAGTCATTGGTGAACTTAAACACAAAAAAGAAGCTTACAAGAAGTGGAAGCTTGGTCAGATGACTAGGGAGGATTATAAAAATACTGCTCGAACATGCAGGAATGAAATAAGGAAGGCCAAAGTGCAATTGGAGTTGCAGCTAGCAAGGGATGTGAAGGGGAACAAGAAGGGTTTCTACAGGTATGTTATCAACAAGAGGAAGATTAGGGAAAGTGTGGGCTCCTTACAGAATGGGGAAGGCAACCTAGTGACAGAGGATGTGGAGAAAGCTGAGGTACTCAATGCCTTTTTTGCCTCTGTCTTCACAGACAAGGTCAGCTCCCAGACTACTGCACTGGGTGGCACAGAATGGGGAGGAGGTGAACTTCCCACAGTGCTGAAGGAAAAGGTCCAGGACTATTTAGAAAGATTGGACATACTCAAGTCCATGGGACCAGATGCAATGCACCCGAGGGTGCTGAGGGAGTTAGCTGATGTGATTTCAGAGCCATTGGCTATTATCTTTGAAAGCTCGTGGCAACAGGGGGAGGTCCCAGATGACTGGAAAAAGGCAAATATAGTGCTCATCTTCAAGAAAGGGAAGAAAGAGGATCCAGGGAACTATAGACTGGTCAGCCTCACCTCAATCCCTGGCAAAATCATGGAGCAGGTCCTCAAGGAATCCATTTTAAGGCACTTAAAAGAGAGGCAGGTGATCAGGAGCAGTCAACGTGGATTCACCAAGGGAAAGTCGTGCCTGAACAACCTGATTGCTTTCTATGAAGAGGTGACTGGTTCTGTGGATGAGGGGAAAGCGGTGGACGTGATATACCTTGACTTTAGCAAAGCTTGTGATACGGTCTCCCACAGTATTCTTATCAGCAAGTTAAAAAAGTATGGGTTGGATGAATGGACTACAAAATGGATAGAGAATTGGCTAGAGCAAAGGGCTCAACGAGTAGTGATCAATGCCTCCATGTCTAGCTGGCAGCTGGTCACAAGTGGAGTGCCCCAGGGGTCGGTCCTGGGGCCGGTTTTGTTCAACATCTTCATTAATGATCTGGAAGAGGGGGTAGATTGCACCCTCAGCAAGTTTGCAGATGATACTAAGCTAGGGGGAGTGGTAGATACCCTGGAAGGGAGGGATAGGATACAGAAGGACCTAAACAAATTGGAGGATTGGGCCAAAAGAAATCTGATGAGGTTCAACAAGGACAAGTGCAGAGTCCTGCACTTAGGACAGAAGAATCCCATGCACAGCTACAGACTGGGGACCGATGAGCTAGGCAGCAGTTCTGCAGAAAAGGATCTGGGGGTTACAGTGGATAAGAAGCTGGATATGAGTCAGCAGTGTGCCCTGGTTGCCAAGAAGGATAATGGCATATTGGGCTGCATTAGTAAAAGCATGGCCAGCAGATCGCGGGAAGTGATTATTCCCCTCTATTTGGCATTGGTGAGGCTGCATTTGGAGTATTGTGTCCAGTTTTGGTCCCCCCACTACAAGAAGGATGTGGACAAGTTGGAGAGAGTCTAGCGGAGGGCAACAAAAATGATAAGGGGGCTGGAGCACAAGACTTATGAGGAGAGGCTGAAAGAACTAGGCCTGTTTAGTCTGCAGAAGAGAAGAATGAGGGGGGATTTGATAGCAGCCTTTAACTGCCTGAAAGGGGGTTCCAGGGAGGATTGAGCTAGGCTGTTTTAAGTGGTGGCAGATGACAGAATAAGGAGCAACGGTCTCAAGTTGCAGTGGGGGAGGTCTACATTGGACATTAGGAAAAGGTTTTTCACTAGGAGAGTGGTGAAGCACTGGAATGGGTTACCTAGGGAGGTGGTGGCATCTCCATCTTTAGAGGTTTTTAAGCTGAGGCTTGACAAAACCCTGGATGGGATGATTTAGCTGAGGATAGTCCTGCAGGGGGGTTGGACTAGATGGCCTCCTGAGGTCCCTTCCAACTCTAATATTCTATGATTTTGTGGTACTGTGGCTGATCCTCTGGGATCAGAGAGAATCTTTTGAGTAAAGAGCATAAAGTTTAAATGACTGGTCTCTTTACTGGACCTAGTGGCAGTTCAGGAGCCAGAGACTGAAATGCAGTAAAGGGGGCTGTGTGTATTTGTATAGTGGCTTCTTGATAACCAGTGTGGGGGAATCAGAAGCACTGTTTGTGGCTGGTTGGGAAGTCTGACTGCAGTGTCACCCACCAGTGCTGGGAGAATCTGCTCTCCTTTTACAGCCTGCCCTGACCCTGGCATTATCAGTGGGGTACCCTGGGCACACCCCCATTATGGGAGGATGACCCATGTTAATAGTTTGTACTGGGCCTGAGAAAATTATGTTTGGGCCCTGGAGCCAATGCAAGAACTCAAGAACTCAACGGGACTCAGCACAGCCTTGCTGGGGATGCCCTAGAGCAGATCAGTGGGTGCTCAGTGCAGGAGGGTGGGACCCCACTACCAGCCCTGCCAGCAGGGGGAGCCTTGGAGTAGAGCAGGCTTGCAAGGGAGCTGCTCCACCCTGACTGTCTGTTTCAGAGGAAATTTTGACATTTCTAAATTTGATTTCAGTCCAAATTGGAGCAAATGGAAATATTTTTAAAATTCCCTGCAAAACAAACACATTAAAAATTTGTTTTAGGAGAGATTAAATGTTTTTTGAATTAATTTTTGTTATGAAATGTGGTCTCTTTTTGTTTTCTATTACTTGTCTTATGTTTCCAGTATGTCATGGTATGTCAGTAGCTGAAGTGCATGTCATGTCAAGTCATAATTTGCACTACTTTGTCGCTTCACAGCTCCAGAAAGTAAAAAAAGACTCCATTTTCCTTCCCATTCAGCAAGAGGAGCGGTGAAAGGAATCCAAGGACGTTGTGTGAACATTTGACCTGTGGCAAGTAAAGTTCACCTCTTTATTCCAAGAACTGGCACAAAGAATTCTGGGTTGTTTATCAGAGCAGGGGAAACGTGGCTGAATATTGGATTACAGGGGGAAATAGGCTGAGAACCACGGCGTGGAGGATAAACAGCTTGCGGGAATTCATTAAAAATCATAGGAAGTACATAAGTGTCTTATACTCTTAAGGCTACATTCTGAGATCAATTATCCTTGTCACCTGTGTAAATCTGGAGTAACTCTGAATTTCAGTACGGGATCCAGTCTGTAGAGATGGCTGATAAAGCATGAAATGGAATGTGCCTTTCTAGCGGATGTTTAATTTAAAATGTGTAGCAATAACGAAATAGTTATGGGGCCCAGAGCGCTGGTAAGTGCAGAATGAGGAGGAAGACCTTGCCACTTAAATAGGGGGAGTTAAAATTGTAAAACTAAGGAATTCCTTAAATAAAAAGTTTTTAGTAAGCATTTGCCATGAAAACTGTGACATAAATAGACTTGTTTGTGTAAAACTATATAAGCTTTTAAAAATGTATGCTTAAGGTCGCCCCGGCTATCGGGCCACCTCTTTACGTAAGGAAATAAACTTTGACTTTGCTAACCTGCTGTCTGGCTTATTTGGACCATCCGCTGGGCAACGGATGTGTAAGTAAGGACCTCTGAGTTTGGGTTCCTCCACAGTGCACACTTCTCTAAAACTGAATTCAGACCATGTCAGCTATACCTGTCTGCCTCAGCCCCAAACTGTGCTTTCTCTGCAAGGGTTCCCAGGAGATCTGAATAACTCACATCCTCATTGACTGAGCTGGGTGAGGGACTGGTCTGAGAATAATAGCTCGGTCTCTTGCCTGGCATTTCAGGGAGTGGCTGCCAATTAGCCATGCTGGTGGGAGCTGATGGTGTTGTCTGGGTGTTTGGGAAGAGTGCCAGCCCGTCTGCCCTCAGGAGAATGGAGCAGAAGCCATGATGGCCTGCAGCTTGTAGTAACAAAGGGCTTGCACTGTGGAGGGGCCATATGTGGGATGTGCAAACATAGGTGGGGATAGGGAAACGTGCAGCCAAAGCTTTAACAAGCTGAAAGAGGGGCGTGAAGGACAGGTGTCCCCTGGGCAATGCAACTGCACATTAACCTGCACTGCCCTGAACGTGCCATAGTGGCCACCTGAACTGGGGAGTAGACAGTCTGCGACCAGTCCCTCCTTGCTGTCCATGCAAAGGCCACCAGGCACTGCTAGCTGTGGTGGTGGAGAGAGGTTTCATGTGGATGCTGGAGTTATGAGTTCTCTGTCCCCAAACTTTTCTCTTTTTTTGGTCTGTTTCTGTTTTCTAAGATCTCTGAGGTTTATGTGGTGAGGGGGGTGGGGGCTCTAGGGGCTGTAGTTGTGGGGACTGTGCAGTGGGGGTTGTCTGGGAGCTGTGTGGTGAGAAGGGGCAGTGTCTGGGGGTTGTGTAGTCAGTTGTGATTTGTATGTTGCATGGCCTATTTATATTTGTGCAAAGAAGCGGAGCACTTATGCCAAACAGCCTCAGATATAGATTGGTGAGAAATTCTCTTGAGCCGTGTGTGCTAGTTTTCTGCTCTATTTTTTTTAATTATTATAAATGTCTCATAGATGCCCAAACTTTGTCCCTTGAACTATACATTGAGAGTTTTATGGATACAAGTACTATAAGTCTGTTATCATTCAACAGCTCAACCAATGCAACAGGAGTCTGATGAATTACTGCTTTTCCAAATAAAGTATCCAGCTTCTGTCACTCCCCCATTCACTCCCACATCACTCTTCCACACGCAATACCCAGTCATAGTAAAGGAAATTACATGTAACAAAAGTAATACAGAACCTTTAACATTTCATCAGGGAGAAAGACCCGGTTACAGTGACTTGAAATCCTGATACATATCGTCATATAAAATAAAAGGGATGGTAGATGAATAAATAGGACCTCTCGTTAGCAAATCAAATTAAGGGCTCAGTACTATCCATGTTAGAATTGTTAAAATCTTGTAAACAACTTCCTTTAGTTAACATTTTAAAACTTTACTACTTAAGTTTACAGTGTGAACAGCGTCTCCAACCATTTCATATGCAGCCATGCTCAGTTATTCAAGCAAACACAGGCATTGCTTGTGTTCTGTTGTCATGAGGTCAGTTCAGATTTATTGGAGCAGCTCATCAGTGTGTATGGGAGCAGCTCCATTGTCTTCAGTGGAGTTTCACCCATTTACATCAGCCCAGGATCTGTCCCACAGTCTAGTGCAAAAACACAGCTCTCCCCATCTGTTGTTAAGACACACACACACATTTGAGGTGAGAGATTGCCAGGATCCCCAGAAGATTGAGGATTTTATTCTCCACTGACTCTGTGCTTCAGAAAGAGCAGAAAAACTTCAAACAAGTAGTAGGTCGTGCTTTTATAGCAACTCTGAAACCGCAAATAAAGAGTTGCGTATAGAGGTTACTACACAGGAATGTAGTTATATACAATAAAGGTGGGTACATAGATTTTAGTAGTGGGATTCACAAGTACTTACTGCAATATGGCATTTAGGGCACCATTGTTATACAGAAATATATCCACAGGTATTCAGTAGCGTATTCTCTTACTCTAAGTCCACAAGTGTTTGGTCTAGATTATTTACACATAAACTATGCAGTGCAAAACTTACAATTGGGCTGCAGTTTTGGAAATGCGATGTGCAAATAAGAGTGCCAGCTTCTGAGAGACACTGCCGATAGGATTTAGCTCAAGTCTGTAGTTGTCTTGCTTTGTTTCATGTGTGTTACAAGTAGTTCATTGGTTAAAGTCCAATGCTCCTCAAACCAGACTTCAGACTGTCTAGGTTGAGCTGCAGTTTGTTCTTTAGCCCTTGTTTCTGGGGGCCATGGTCCCTTTGTAATAGCAGGGTTTTAACCAGTGAGCCATAGTTATGTTTCCTTGCTGCAATTTCCATGTTTCCAGTAAATACTTGGGGTGATGTGGAGATGTGGGGAAGTCTCTCCCAGAACGCAACAAGCTGGGTTTTTAATCTGTGTATTTTCTGTAAGCTTTGATGCATGCCTGACCAATCCAAAGGGTATTTGGGGAGCCCCAGGAAACGTACATATGTGTGTGGGCGTGTGCATGTGCGTGCACATGCGGGTCATCCCGACACCTGCCCCTATTGCAGTGTGAGGGAGACCATTGTGCACATCTACCTCGACTGCACCAGGCTGCAGCCCCTGTTCCAGCTCCTCCAGAACCTCCCCGCACCTGTTCATCTACAAACATGCATCCCATCCGTGGCCCCACAGAGTCATGGGACCTCCTAGTCAATCTCCTCCTGGCCCTGGCCAAAATGGCCATCTACAAGACCAGGGAGAAGGGGTTGGCGGGGGGCGCTCTACGACTGTGGGACCTACTTCCGTTCCCTTGTGAACTCATGCATCAGGGCAGAGTTCCTCTGGGTGGCATCCACAGGCTTCCTTGACACCTTCCGGGAGCGGTGGACGCTGTACAGGGTTCTCTGCTTGGTGTCCCATTCTGGTTTTCTTTGTCTGGCCCTGTGACCCCCACACCCATTCCTGGTTTTTTCCTTCATTGTCCCCCATCCTCAGTTGTATCTCGGGCTCAGTGACTCCTCCCCTTAGGCTGGGGGAGGTGTCTTTAGCAGTGGGCAGGCTTGCACTCGTCCACCCCCTGGTTTGCAAATAGAGAAAAAAAAACCTTAACCCTCACCATGCATCTTCACCCCTCAGCCTAAACCCCCGCCCCCAGCCATAACTCCTCACCCCAATCCCTAACCCAACCCTAAACCCTCAACCTAATCCATAGCCCTACCCTAAACTTAACCCCTAAATCCTAACCCCTTGGGTCAAATGGGGCAAGCGGCTGGCCTGGCGACTCAGTCAGTTCACGCAGCTTCTCCCGCAGTCGGGGCAGGTGGATTTCAAGTCTTGTCCCCCCCTCCCCTGTGCCCCAAAACCCTTCTCGGCCAGCTGGTGAAGCCAGGACCTGAGAGGGGTGGCAAGGTGAGCGCTGGATCGTCTTCCAGTGAGGGTGGCCCCACGCACCTCCCTCCCCTCTCCTGCTGCACAGCACATCCCTGGAGGGCAGCAGCTCGCGCCAGGACCCCATGGGAAAGAAGCGGCAAGGAGGTGGCTGGACCCTCTTACCACTAGAGTCTCGCCGGCCTCCTTCTTCCCTGTAGCCGCTGGGCCCCAGGCCCCTTCTGCTGTCATGTCAAACCGGGAAGTAAGGCAGGAATGGGGGAAAGGAACGAGTCAGGCTGAGGGAAGCAGGCAAAAGCTAATCTTGCCTTGCTGGGCCACTTGCAATTGCATCCTTCTTGTGCGCCACGGCTGAGGAAACCATCTGCCATGGAGAAGTGGGGAGTGCAGGGGTCTGCTTTCCAGCTGCCAAAGTAGCTCAGTTGGGAGAGCGTTAGACTGAAGATCTAAAGGTCCCTGGTTCGATCCCGGGCTTTGGCAAGAGTCTTCATTTGCTTAGGGGGGAATGTGGCAGTGGGGTCTTTTCTCCCACGTCAGCGGTGCTCAGTGCTGCTTTATCGGATGAGTGGTGCTTGTTTTCGGCTCCTAGACAGAGGGAAAGGCACTTGTGCCTGTGGTGGCCTCTCTGCCTCACCTTCTTTCCTTCTCTTGCTCTTTGTCGGGAAGGGAAAAAAAGAAGCTCTCCTTCAAGCCCGAGTCAAAACAGCGACCTAAGGATGACCAGCTGAGCCACCACTACAGTCCTCCGCTCTGCCGCCTGAGCTATCGAAGGGCAGCCGAGGCTAGCAGCCCGCCGCTGGGCCCAGTGCCTGCAGGGGAGCCCCTGAGCACATGCCAGGACGAGTGCCAGCCAAGGGACTGGAACATGAAGGGAGGGGAGAGGCCCCCAGCCGTGTTTCTGTGGTTAGTGGTTATCATGTTTGCCTCACACGCAAAAGGGCCCCGATTCGAAACAGGTTGTCTTGCTTTTTCTGCCTCTCCTTGTTCTCCAGGAAGGTTCTCCTCCTTCTGCCATTGGCCTGTACCTGGAATTCCCCCTTTCCCTTACCGGACAGTGGGCGGTCCCACCAGCTGAGCGTGCTCCTTGGCATCAGGCGCGGCAAGCTCCAGGCCTCAGTCCACTCACCTATTTAGAAGGTTGTGCCTTCGCCTCTTCTACCCTCAGAAGATGGCGTGCAGAGGCGAACTCTTCCAGCTGGCCTCCTTTGCATTAATGGCCAAAGGAGGAAGTGAGGTGGGAATGGGGTGAAAGAAGCAGTTCAAGGAGAGGAAGGCAGGGCGGAAGCCAGGGGCTTGAGTGCGGCTAACTGGGCTCAGTAGAGCGCCACCGTTCCTTCTGTCGTAGCCCGTGGAGGTGCGGTGGGCTCCTGGGAGGCGAAAGCCTGTGTCTGCCTCCTGGCATTCCAGGGAGGGCTACCTGGCGCCCAGGAGAAAGAGGGAGCTATGACGCTGGCTGGATTTAGGAGGGGGGAGACATTTATTCTATTTTTTAACATCTATACATCAGAATCACAATAATTCACGTGAGATGTGCCATGTCAGGTCATTAGAAAGGCTATAATGTGCTAAGAAAGATGATAACATTTATGTTCATGTGTCGTGTGTGTAATGGCAGTCACGGGTATGTTTATATCTGTATTGCATATCGTACTGTGTTCCTGGGCGAACCCCAGACAGGATGGCTGCAGCACTAACCTGCTTAATGGCCCATTAAAGAAATTCACAGGTACAAAGGGCCCAAGGGAGAAGCCAGGGATATACCTGATGAGTCACCAGGACTTCCTCATGTGACCCTGGACGCCATCTTATTCCTGTACATTTCCACAAGCAGCATGGAAAAGGCCAAAGGACTGAAAAGGCAGCTGCACCGCCTCCATTTGGCCTTCAGTCAGCAGTCTTCAGTCTTCACCTGCCTCTGGATCTACTCATTTACAACTGAACTGAACTGAAGCTGTTAAACAAAGGACCGAGAGTCATCCAGGTACTGGATGTGCACCAGAGGGACTGTACAAGCCTGCAAACTCCACAATTCTACCAGAAACCCGACGTATGTGGACTTTCGAATCAGTTGTAAGTGTCTGATTGCTTTAATCATGTAACACTTCTCTTATGGGTTGCTTCTTTCTTTTCATGATAAACCTTAAGTTTTAGTTACTAAAGGATTGCCTGGCGGTGTGGTATTTGGGGTAAGATCCAGACTTATATTGATCTGGCACTGTGGCTGACCCTTTGAGGTCAGGGGAAACCTTTCTGGTAAAGAGCATAGGGTTTAAAGTAACTGATATTTTTACTGGACCTAGTGGCCGATTGGGAGGCAGTGACTGAAATGCAGTAAGGGGGGGCTGTGTATATTTTGATTTTAGCTTCTTGATAACCAGCACAGGGAATCAGAAGCACTGTTTGTGGCTCGTTGGGAAGTCACCCACCAGTGCTGGGAGAATCTGCTCTCCTTTTGCAGCTTGCCCTGATCTTGGCATTTTCAGGTGGGTACCCCGGGCATGGACAGGTCACAGGGACAAACGGGGAGAGGGAAGAGGAAGCCAAGCTGAGTGCAAGGGGGCGTGGCCTGCAGCAAGGTGAGCACCAGATAGTCTTCCAACAAGGGTGGCTTTGCACACCTCCTTCCCCTCTTCTGCTGCGCAGCACGTCCCTGGCGGCTAGCAGCTCCCATCAGAACCCCAGGGCGAAGAAGGGGCAAGGAGGCGGCTGGACCCTCTTGCCGCCAGGGTCTCACCGGCCTCCTTCTTCCCCACTGCCCCTGGGCCCCAGTCCCCTTCTGCCGCCATGTCAACCTGGGAAGTAAGGCAGGAATGGGGGAAAGGAGCGAGTCAAGCTGAGAGAGGCAGGCAAATGCTAATCTTTTCTTGCTGGGCCACTTGCAATAGCATCCTTCTTGTGTGCCACAGCTGAGCAACTGATCTGCCATGGAGAAGTGGGGAGTGCAGGGCTTAGCCTACCAGTTGCCAAAGTAGCTCAGTTGGGAGAGCGTTAGACTGAAGATCTAAAGGTCCCTGGTTCGATCCCGGGCTTTGGCAAGGGCCTTCATTTGGTTAAGGAGGAAAGTGGCAGTGCGGCCTTTTCTCCCAGGTCATCTGTGCTCAGTGCTGCTTTATCGGATAAGTGGTGCTTGTTTTCGGCTCCTAGACAGAGGGAAAGGCGCTTGTGCCTGTGGTGGTTCTTTCCTTCTCTTGCTCTTTGTCGGGAAGGGGAAAAAAAAAACTCTCCTTCAAGCCCGAGTCGAACCAGCAATCTAAGGATGACCAGCTTAGCCACCACTATAGTCCTCCGTTCTGACACCTGAGCTATCGAAGGGTAACCAAGGCTTGCAGCCCGCTGCTGGCCCCAGTGCCTGCAGGTGAGCCCTGTGCGCATGCCAGGACAAGTGCCAGCCAAGGGACTGGAACATGAAGGGAGGGGAAGCAGCACCCAGCCATGTTTCTGTGGTGTAGTGGTTATCACGTTTGCCTCACACGCAAAAGGGCCCCGGTTCAAAACCGGGCAGAAACAAGGTGTTTCACTTTTTCCGCCTCTCCTTGCTGTCCACGAAGGCTCTCCTCCTTCGGCCGCTGGCCTGTACCTGGGATTCTCCCTTCCCCTTACCGGACAGTGGGCGGTCCCACCAGCTGAGCATACTCCTTGGCGTCAGGCGCAGCAAGCTCCAGTCCACTCACTCCAGGCCAACTCTTCCAGCTGGCCTCCTCTGTATTAAGGGTTCGGGTTTGGGGTAAAGATTCTGGTTAAGGGTTCAGATTATCCATTTGGGTTAAGGGTTCGGGATCCAGTTAAGGATTCAAGGTACAGGGTTCGAGTGCCTGTTTAGGATTTAGTGGTTGGGCTTGGGGTCCGGTTTGGGGTCCAGTTTAGGATTCGTGATTTGGGGTTCAGGTCCGAGGTCTGGGTTAAGGGTGAAGCATTCAGGTTATGGGTTCGTGGTTCGGGTTCTGGTTAAGGGTTCACATTTGGGTTTGTGCTCCAGGTTCGTGTTCCCATTAAGGGTTCTGGGTTTGGGTTCCGGTTAAGGGTTCAGGATCCGGTTAAGGGTTCGAGTTAGGGGTTCAGAATTCAGGTTTGGGTTCTGGTTCGGGTTTTAGATATGGGTTCGTGTTCTGATTAAGAGTTTAGGGTTTGGGACTCAGGTTCAGGATAGGTGTTCGGGTTTGGGCTAAGGCCCAGGGTTTAGCGTTCTGGTTAAGGGTTCAGGTTTGGGTTCAGGGTTCAAGTTCCAGTTAAGGGTTCATGGTTTGGGTTCTGGTTAAGCGTTTGGATTTGGGTTGGCATTCAGGATTGGACTTCGGGGTTCGGGTTCAGGGTTCTGGATTCAGGTTGAGGGTTCAGTGTGTGGGCTTGGGGTTAAGGTTCGGGTTCAAGGTTTGGATCCGGTTAAGGATTCAGATCAATGGTTCGGGTTCAGGATCTGGTTAAGGAGTCAGGGTTTGAGTCCAGGTTCAGGCTCAGGTTTGGGTTCCAGTTCAGGGTTTGGGTTCGGGGTTAGGGTTCCGGTTAAGGGGTCTAGTTTGGGATTCAAGTTCTGGTTCAGGGTTCAGGTTAAGGTTCAGGGTTTGGGATAAGGGATCAGGTTCTGGGTTTGGGTTAAGGTTCAGAGTTTCAGTTAAGGGTTCAGGTTTCAGGGATTGGGGTTTGGGTTCAGGATAAGGGTTCAGGTTTGGGTTAGGGTTAATGTCAATGGTTTGGGGTTCGGGTTCTGGTTCAGGATTTGGGTTTTGGGATTCAGGGTTTGGGTTCAGGTTTGGGATTCAGGATTCTGGGTTCACAAGTCAGGTTTGGGTTCCAGTTAAGGGTTCCGGTTCGGGTTGGGTTGGGTTGGGTTTGGGTTCAAGCTAAAGGTTAGGCTTAGGGTTGGGTTGGTTTGTGTTTCTTCCTCCTCATATGCATCATACAAAACGGGACTGCACAACCCACTCAACTTCATGACGGGGCATTTGTGAGAGTGCTGTGTCCCAACCCCAACTGCAAAGCAAGCCCTGTTCAGGATCGTCAGTGCTACTCTCCTCCAGCAGCTGCTGAGCAGGGAGGTTTCTCAGGGTACTGTGCCCTAACCACTCAGTAGCAGTTAAATGGCAAGAGTTGTTGCAATCCCCTTCCTTTTGTGCGTGCCTGTGGGCGATGGGTTTTCAGGAGTATTGCATCCCCTCTGCTCTAGGAATAGCCGTACAGAGTTCTGGAATGCGGTGCCCAGAGAGCACTGGAGTTCGCTTGCATTGGTAACAAGACTAGAGAACCTGCGCCCAGGTGCATTGTAACTGTGACTTGTTGTTTTTAATTCTTTTACTCTCGGCTGATCCCCCAGGATCGCTATTATTGTGGGGTACTGTACTTCCCGGGTAGGACATAGTCAATAAGAACATGAGAATTCACGCTCTGGAAATGGGCTTCATACTCAGCGTGTACAGAATCCAGCCCTGGGAAGCTACTGGTGAGTTTGGTCTCCATGCAAAGAGCTCCGTCCAGTCTCTCTGGCTGTGACACTCCCCGCGGGTACTCGAGGGTCGGAGGCACCTCAAGCCTACCTGCCCTTAGCATGAAGTGGTCTTGTCTATGCCAGCTGTAGCTCAGCTCCCTGAAACCAAACACCTCTGGCCACACAAAGATTGTTTTCCCTGCCTCCACAGACCTTCTTTGTGCACACACCAACCCACAGAGTCCTCGGCCCACACCCGGCAGCGTCCTACTCCTGTCCCTGGACGTTCACAGAAATGAGTAGGTTCACTCACCCCAAGGGCCAGCATATACATGTGTGTGATTCAGCTGAGATTCCTCCTACACACCACTGCAGCACTGAGCTAAGTTATAGTGAAAACAACCCTACGTTTATTATCAAACGTTAAGATTTAAGAGATAATAAGGAAAGCAAAGGAATCAGGAATGAGTACATATAAACCACCTCCTCAAGTTAGACGTTCAAGTCGTTTCTCACCGAATGCAATCTCCCAGCATCTCCATCCAACACGGCCGAGATCCGCTTTCATGGATCCAAAAAGCACTGTCCTTTTTGGTTCCTTAGTGGTGGATAAAGAGGTGTCTTTTTTGCCTTCTTTTTATACCCCCAAATTAACTTTGTCTTCAGAGTCAGAATGACCCCCTGTGGTTTAGTCTCTGGTGTCTTCCCGTCCCCATTTACTCCATGTGCAGATTTGGTTTCCCTAACATTGGCTTACAATGCTTAATTTACATAGCCAGCACTGTGACAAGTGAATAAACTTCCTTTGTGTGACTCAAAACCTCTTTGTCAGCTCCAGCTTGGACATGGTCTTCTTAAAACACATTTTTAGTACATATACACAATTCCTGAAATACCATCCATATATAGAGCGTGCAACACTTATGAGGCTCAGTATGACACATGCTTTTATTAGATAGTGCACTTCACTCCCGTTGGATATATTCTACAAAAGTAATGTGGTAGGTGGAGTGAAAATCAGGGCTGCCAGGAGTTGTTACAGAAAGTAACAACTTTGGCATGGAGGGATTGTTAGGTTCACACTTGCCCTGGGAACCTTTCTTCTCCAAACAGACCTATGCACAAATATTCAGAATGGGTCAGCGGCTACTGCCATGTGCTATAGTTAATGACATGCTATTCTCTCTGACATCAGAGACCTTCCTAATATGAGGAGGCAGTTTTCTTCTCTCCAGCACTCTGAGGTTGGGAGATAAGATACATTCGACACCTTGTGATGTACTGGCCAGTTTTTTTGCACAGAAGTTCTCATTTGTAGACCATATGTAACTATTAACCAGCCTCCTATTTCCCCTTTCATTCCTTTATGCAGCTGCTTGGTATGCAGATATCAGTTTTTTTTCCCCTAGATAAACCTGTCCTTGCTTTATAAAATGGTGTCCACACAGGACTGCTACTCCTCATCATGCCTTATGAAGTTGCTGTCCTTCACCAGTCTGCCATCATTACTGTGTTTGCAGGAGTTGTTGGGGCGCCCCTCCCAGTAGAGAGTGAAAAGGACAGCTTTGACTACGTACAGTGGAAGTAGCGAGAGCCTAAAAAACAGAGTGAATAATGTACTTTTGTACGTCCACTAGCTAGTGCTCACTTATTTTGTAGCTTTTATGAACAATCATGAGAGTCAAGAGTAGGTGCATGTTTATTGTTTGAACATTACTTCAGAGGGTGTGTATTAGAGTGAGTGGGCGTGGCCTCCCTCTGAGAAACAGGCCAAGCCTGTGGGGGCGGAGCCAGAGACTACCTGTCCGCCAACCCAGAAGTGAGGGGGCAGGACAGGAAGTATAAAAGAGAGTCCCAGGAGCTCAGTCAGTAACCAGCTCCTGGAGGGGAAGGATGTCCCTCTTTGCCCTCCAGAGCTGCTTGCAGCCTGTACCCAGGCAAGCAGACCGGGACCTGAGTCCAGGTGCTGGAAAATGAGCAGCGTTTGACCTGATGCCCAGAGGTACCCCTGGAGCCGAACACCCCGGTGACCCAGAGGGGCCAGGACCTGGAGGAGTTGCCCTTGGAGTCGCCAGAGGATGATGATGAGGTGCGGGCCCTGACAGGGCTGGACCTGGAGGAACTGCCCCCCGCCAGCCTCCCAGATGAGCTGCCTGACCTCCCGCCCCCTGACGATATCGAGGGGTCCTGCAACCTGCCCCTGGGTGATTATCCTGATGAGGACAACTGGACGGTGGCACTCCAGGTACCCAAGGGAAAGGAGTCAGGAAGTAGCCTAGAGGAGGGGTCCCCTGGTCTGGAGACTGGGGGACCAGACAGTGAGTCAGCATGTTGCGGTTGGAACCCCGCTGACTCCCTGGCATGCCCCTCTGCCATGGACAGGGACCTGGGCTGGGACGCAGTGGAGTCGGGTGGGCCCGCGTCCCCCTTCCCTGGTCCCCCCCCATGTGGCTATGAACTGTGTGCTGCCCCATCTGGGGGCCTCTAGACTGCATGCTGCCCCTCCTGGGGCTCAGGTTATTACCTCCAGGCCACTCCCCTGAGCCTGGAGACTGTTCCCCTGATCCGGGCTGGGCCAACCCCTGCCGGAGCAGGGTACAGAGTGGATGTGGCCTCCCTCCAAAACTGACAGGGAAGGATGGGCAACTGCACTACAATTACTGACACTGTTTTTAAACAATAGCTCCAGGGCACTAGAGTAGAATGTGTTGTAAAATTAAAACATGTTGGAAATCCTCATCACTGAACTCTTGTTTGTCAATAAATATGACAGCTGAACAATTGCCTAAGGAAACAGTTTAGTTTAATAGCTATTTACTGCATGTTAGGCACTTAGCGAGGGAAAGGACTTAACACATAATCAAGTCAATTCCTATAGGTCTTCATCTCTTGCCCTGAACTATAGTTGTGCACTGTAAACTTGCTGCACAGTCAATCTCAGCGGTGACTGTTTTAAGTGGCTGGTGAAATTTGATATATTGCATTATGCAGTCAGTAAATAAGTTGGCAGACAGAGCACTATGGAATTTTTAGATGAGAAGTGTGGTACAGGTTTTGCATTAGTAGCAATTAGAGCTCCCAGTGATAGACACCTAAATACTGTAGAGAGAGAATGGAAAAAGTTATTCACTTAGTGTTGGCTAGGCACAGTTTAGGTTGCAATGTAACTTTCTTTATAACCCCCAGTTTTTACTTATTCACCACTTTCTCAAATTCCCATTGGCGGTCTTAATGGTCTAACCAAACTTCTCTAGAACCACAGGCTTGAGTCCAGACAGGGAGAGGTTTACTGGGTTTTGTGGGGAGATGAAAAGATATCATTTGGCTAAAACTTTAGCCATCCAGGTCTTGTCTGTTCTGTGACATTGAAGATTCCAGAGCATTTTTCACAAGAATAGTTGTCCAAAAACACTATGGACAAAACACTTTATTTCTCTGTGTGCAGCTTGCAGTATGTTAAGTGGCTTCTGCCTTTTGGCCTAGATAAAGCTGTCTCTCACCTCTGTGCTGCTCTGTGTAAATAGTTTATGAAGCACTTTTTTTTTATACCAACTGACATTTTTATGTAATTCTGTCATTGAGTCAAAGTTGGAGGCAGAAGTGGAAACAACTTTCTTCTATGGCTCTGAACATCCTGGCAATGTTTGGAAAATAATTTGAATCTACTGACTAGTAAATTGTAATTCCTGTGGAAGAATCTATTAGCTCCTTTAGTAAGTGACTAAATAGTTGCAAACAAGCTGGAGAACCTCAGAGAATTTTTATAGATGCTATGACTAGGATAGCTATAAAAAAGGACCCTAGATACTTTGTGAGAACAGACAAAAATCAAGGCTTTTTGTCCTTTGTGCTATAGGAAAGCAGAAGCGATTTTGTAAACATCTAATACCTAGTTGGTGCAGCCTGCGAGGATGTAGCAGTGCCCATAGGGTATATTAATGAAGTGTACATCTAGGATTGCCCATTGCCCAGACCTTACTGTAAGCTGGATGTTTCCTCCAGTGCAGGGTGTGTTGGCCTGTGGAAAGTTAGGGATAATTTTATAGAATAGCACATAAATAACTCTAGAGTAGACAGCGAACCCCTTGCTCTCACTCTGGATTCAGTTTTTATTGGCTCATTAGCTGCTTTGGCAGATATTTAAGCGAGACCGTTGTGGCATCCCAGTGAGCCGTGGTTGGCAAGACAAACCAGGACCACATTCACAGCATTGGAAAATTTCTAGACCTTGAGCAACAACTTTGTGTCCCCAGCGGGAACAGACCAGTCCTTCACTCAGAACGGGCTTACAGATTTTGGTCCAGAAATGGCAAGCGCAGCAAAGCCCAAAGGCACAATCCGATGCGTGGAGGCAGCTTTCTCCCTCTTGACCTGCAGCAAGCAGAATAAAACGTATCACGTACCCCATGTCTTCCAGTTTCTTGGTTCAAGAGGTAGGCTGTGAGGCAGCAGCCCAGAGGAAAGTTGCACTGAGCACAAGACTGATGATGGCTAGCAGAAAGGGGCGGGATTCACTCCAGATCAGTCCCGTTCTGCCCTATTGCAGAAAGCAGTCTGTCATCCCTTGCCTAGACCTCTAGCTGACCTACCAGCTTAAATATCAGCAGGCATGCTAATGATTAAGCATCAGTCACAATTGTGGACGAGGCTTGCAAAAATTTTCCGTCATATGAGGAATTTTTTTCTAAATTAAAGCTCTTTGGGCTCCTTGTCCCTCCCGGTTTTACCCTTTTGAAGCTATCTTCTTTTTTTCAACAAAGAAGTTAGCAGCTAGCGTGGTGCATGTGAAACATTTCTAACTGACAATGGCAGCTAGGACAATCACAGTGGTTGTGTTCTTCTGTCTCCTAGTTAAAAGTAAACAGCCTGAATTGGCTACAGATTGTACACACAGCCTGTTTGTGCAAGAATGTATCTGAGAAACCTCACCCTCCTTTCTCTAAATTCTCTATTTGATATGCCTGCTTGGTTTACTCTTAAATTGTAAGCTCCTTGAGAAAGGGATTGTTTCCTCTCTATGGCCCAGTTCCTGCAACCATTTAAGCCCATGCATAAATGTTTGCAATTTCAGACCTAGTATATGCTAATGTAGTACAAATAACGAATAGTATTAATTCCTTTGAGCTTCATGAATAATTGAGTTCTTGAGAATGTATTGCCCTCTGCTGCTGGTGGTTTGGTTCTGTTTGATCCTTTTTCTAATAGTGTCCATTTCCCTAGGTTAATGTTAACCTTAACTTTTGTATTCCCTGACTTACTTGTTAATGGAATTTTAAGGTTACATATTTAGTTCTTCGCATTCAGAGATAGTCATATTGCATTACCTGTAAAATGGGGACAATGCTACTGACCTGCATTATTAAGTGGCTTTGAAATCTGCTGATGAAACACACTCTATAAGAGCTAGGTATTATCTATTAAATACAAACCATGTGCTCGCCACTGTACTAGACACAACGTGAAGACAGCCCCGAAGACTGGTATTCTAATATGAACTTCACGTCCTGGAAGTAACGTGGGTTTGGAAACTTTATAAGTAAGAAACCACTCTAACCATGTCTTATTTCTGAGCAATTACTAGAGCTCCCAATTTAAGTAAATGGAGAACAGCGCATTGCTGAATGTTCTTTTAATAGACATTAATGAGCCAAGGTGGATTCTGGCTTTTGGAAGGTAATTAATGATGAGCGTGGTGTCACTTGCTAAATAGATCCAAATTTCACACTTCACTTAGTGCAGCCAGGGGTGGGATGAGACATGAAGTTAGTTGGTACTTCAGCTTTGTTGGGCCTGGGTTCTAGAACTGTCTGAAGGCCTCCAAAGGCTTTTAACTGGCTGTTCTAGCTCCAAAGGATGGTTGGAAGCTGGGAATAGTCTTAGAACAAGGATGTGCCAAAGGCAGGCAGGCAGTGGCATAGAGCTGCTTTTCCGGATGAAAAGGGAATTTCCAGATCCCTTGACTAAGTCAGCGTTCTGGCTGTTTTGCAACACCAGAGTGGGTCCAGCATCTAGCCAAAATATTCCAAGTAAGTAAAGAGACAAGATGGGTGAGGTAATATCTTTTATTGGACCAACTTCTGTCGGTGAGAGAGAGACAAGCTTTCGAGTTTATGCAGAGCATGAATATAAAAGATGTTACCTCACCCATCTTGGGTCTCTAATATCCTGGGACTGACATAGCTGCAACAACACTGCATCCAAACCTAGTCAGTAAAACCATTTCTATTTTTACAGGAACAAGATGTTATGGGAATTATTATTCTCTGGATTTGTTTTCACATAAAGCCTGACAATTTAATATTCAAAACACCTAATTCTATGATTGGGCTCAGCATGCTTTCAAATTATGCACTGAGGATAACCACATTATTTCCTACATGGAAGTTGTAATGGTGCCAATCTGTTCATTTTCTTTATGTAATAGAATGCTAGGTCTCGCCTCCTTTTCCCAATGGAAGATTGCATACACACGCCTCTGTATAATTTTACTTTTCTAATCTGGAATACATTTCGCCTCTAGGGTTGAATATAATTATTTCCCTGCTTTTAAGACCACTTTACCTTTACTGCTTTGAGATCTGACAAGTTCTTTCTTAGAATTGTTTTCTTGGATCTGGTGTCAAGTTGTCCCTTTTGAATCAGAACCATCCTGTTCATCAGTCCTCCTTCCTTCTGTTGGAGTAACCTCTGCAGTCTGGCTGCAAACATCTGGTGGAAGATTGGAAGGTTGTAATTATGGACATACATGGGGTGGGGAGTGGATGAGGGTTCCAGTCCTGACAATTTTAAAAATATTTAATAATTGCTGTTCCTACTTACTGATGGAATAGAGAGGATGTTAACCTGTCATCTTCTCACTTAAGATATTAATACATCATTGTACTACTTTCCAGAATTATCTAATATTTTTACCTTTTCTACATAATTGATAACTTTACCATTATCTAATTTTAGCCTATGCAATTTTCAGATTTAATTTGTACCTGATATATTTAAATAATTTCTTCTGATTGTCCTTAACCCTACTGGCAATAGATTGTGATTGGGTTTCTTTTTGTTTGTTTTTTTTCATTGATACCTTTGGCTTCCTTTATGAATTGTGTGCAGTTCCTAACTACCAGTTTGACCTCATTACTATCAATTTCCCTATTCTAAATGTGTTCAGCTGCATGTATAGGACGTTTAATACTTTGTAAGCTTACAGATGCCTTATGGTAAAGATAATTGCTTGTTTTAAAGACATGCTGGAGAGCTCAATTGCCTCAACAGGAGGTAAGGGGAAAAAAGAATTTTTAGAACAGGCACTGACCACTTTTGCATTTATGTATTTATAACTTATATGGCCTCATTCTAATCTCCACCAACCTTCAAATATCAGACACCAGATCATGTTATCTTACCATTTAGACCGATAGCAGCATTATGCTGAGCATCACATAGCATTGTGCTGGCATCTTCTTTGTAACCCATGACAAGTAGCACAGAAGGGCCCTTCATCTTCTGGCTTGAGGCAGAATTTGCTAGCATTACAGTCCTGGTCTGTCATGTACTGTGAACTCTACAAAGAAAAAATTACTTTCCTCAGCGGGGAAAATGCTGTATAAATCAGCACTATTTAGAAAAGAGTATACATTGCTCTCACCAGAAAAACTACTGTTGTCTTCACTGATCAGTCCAACATGTTGTTTTTGGAATAATTTTTCTTGGGTCTGGTCTATGATCTCCCGTTTGATGGCCAACTCTCAAGGACAAGGGCTGCAGCTCTCTGCACCTGTACTGGGGCCAGTGCAATTGTGATCTTCAGGAAGTCACAGTAGCATTTTGTGAACAAAACTGACGTGTTTTTTAAACACATCCCTCCCCACATGTACACATACTCCCTGGCAGCCCCATAGGAGCTCTCAGTCCCTCACCACAGTGGGCGGGGCTGGAGGTGGGCTCCAGGGACCAAATTTGCTATAGGCCAAGGATATCCTAGCAAAGGTCTACTCTAACTGATATTCTTATGCTGGGATCTCAGATATTTGCTTAAGTTTGTTGAGGGATCTGAGACTGGATGGAGGGGACAGAAAGCTTAACACAAATTGCTCCTGTTGCGGAAGGGGTTTGTAGTAGAGGAGAAAGTATTCAAGTTTCTTTGGTTCCATATGAAATTTTCTCTTGGGCCTTTAGAGGGATGTGGTAGGCTCTCATTTTAGGAACAGGGCTTTGTAATAATTTTGAGGTTAAGAATTAAAGGTTTTACTATAAAAAAGGTGATAGAGAGGGTATATCAAGACCCTAACTTTATTTGAATTTTTTTTGGCAACCACTTAAAATACCTATTTTAAAGGTGAAAGTTTATTGACTAAACACAAGAAATTAAAACAAACACTTATATTGAAATTGAGTGATTATGCAAAAATGTAATTACAACTTTTAAAGTTTTGTTTGGAGACAAAATAATCTATTTTCAGAACTAATTTTTTGATGAAAATGAGTCAGTTTTACTTTTAGTTGTGATGTGTGCAGGGTATTTACTCTTTGTTTAATTTTGTAATAAACAGACAGACAGATCAAGGTGGGGGGGGGCAGGAACCAGCTTTTGTTAATGTTCCGGTGGAAAATGGATCTACTGTTGCAATAAAGATTTTTTGATATTTTGTGTTTGTCTTGTTACTATCATTGTTGTGTATTGTGCGTTTAAAAAAAAAGTGGGATACTGCATTAAGCAGAAGAGAATCAATGAGCACCATAACTGTATTTACAGAAACATCCACTATCCGATAGGAAAGAGAAGAAATAAAGGGCAGTTTGGTTCAATGGATTTGGAAGAAGGAGTCCTGGGAATAGACGAATTAAAAGTGCTGGTTAATTTTGCTAATGGGGTCTACGGGAAATGCCTCTTGTGACACCCTGGGAGTCTCTGGAAATTTCAGCCCACTATTGAATAGCAGCCCTTAAGGCATCTGAGGAACTGGAATGGCCTGCTTGGACTCCAGAAGTCCTAGCAATTGCAGGGAGACACTGGAAGGTGTGGGCTAAAAAGAAAATAGCTCACAGAAATCCTAGTGTCAGGCCCTGATCCCCTGTCCCAGGAACAGTACCAATACCCAAAGGAGGCAGAAACTAGCCTCAAGAAAACAATTGATGGGCTTTTGAGCCAAGGAGGCTTGTGGTGGATTTTTTGCCCCCTGAATTGGATGACCCCCCTGATGGTCCCTTTGTGGTGAAGTAGCAGGAGTTGACAGCTTCCATTGTAGGAGGGGCCCAGCGGTCTGTACGTTTGAGTTTGGCCAGTGCTTTCTTTGCTGTCCCTTTCCAGCGGCAGGACAGCTATTACAAATTCCCTTTCAGGGATGCGGTTGTGTTTTGCGAGGGCCCGATGGGCTGGAGTAATGACCTTATTCTCTGCCATGCCCCTGTAGTCAAGATGGGAAAGGATGCCTGGAACAGACAGTGTGATTTCTTATGCGGATGACATACTGATTTGCCTTCAGGCCAGGAAGGGAATCTGGCGGTGTTGGTCAGTGTTACCAAAGATAAAGGAAAGTGGGTTTAAGATGAACCCAAAGAAAGCCCAGGTGTGCTGCCAACAAGTACATTATTTGGGAGTGATTTTGGGACACCAGGCATTCCAGTGACCAACAAAGAGTGGAGTTGAGATTTCATAGAGGAATCTTCCCAGCAGACAGTCCTGCTGTAGGAATGGGTGAAGGAGGGAACATGAAAGCTCTGCCCTGCAGTTTATGCCTTCAAAGCTTTAAGTGACGTAAAGAGAGGATTTATTCCCTGTGATGAGGCTTTTGGCATCAGTTTGGGCTGTGCGGCGTCGGGAACATCCAGTGGGATTGTCCCGTGTGTTACTGAAAACTGCCCAGTGCCCGCTCTCCAGTAAAACACATACTCGCTGGCAAGGTCAACAACAGTCGTCATGAGTCCAGCCTCAGCAAACCCTATGCAAACCCGGGCTGATGGGATGAATCTGCAATGCTGAGAGCTCCCAGGGAAAAAGGGGAGGGGGAAGAGGGACTCAGGCCTGGATGGATCTGAGTCAAAGTTAGTCACCTTAGCTTAAATGTTTTAGTGATACCTCCCACTTAGGGAGGGGGAAGGGTGCTCTGCTTCGCGGTTCAGATTATTAGCCCTGTGAATGCTGGAAGATCTCAAAGACAATGCACTCCCCTGTGCTGCGGTTGTGGGCACTTGCTTTGCAGACTGGCTTCTTCGGTGATGTGAATCAGGAACCTGTTGTGTCTGCAGCATGGGGAGACTATCCATGAATGACAGTGAAAATGTAAAGTGGACAATACCATTGACCTCTCTAGTGATCCAAGCATCCCAGGAGAACAAATTACTCTTTTAGGCCTCTTCGGTGGATATGACCCCATTGCAGTAAAATTGAAGGACTGGGATTCGGACAAAGTAAAAATTAGCATGAGAATGAGCAAGAACTGGCTCTGTGTCATGGTTTGGGTTGCAAATGTTCTATGGTAGCCACTACGAAATCCCTACCACTTTGGCGGCAATCACACCATCCTCATGCGCACATTGGGCGATAATGGGGAAACTAATTTGTTAGTGGAGAAAACTGAAAGCTACCCAATGGGATACGGTTGTCGCTGGGTGGGAAATTACCCACTTATTTAACTGTAGTAAGCCCAAATGTGTTTTTGTAGACTGACACCCCCAAGCGGACATCACCTGGGGAAAAGTCAGTTCATTTGAGACAGAAACAATCCCTTTCTCTCCCAAACACTGGACAAGAAAGTGGGAAGGCAAGACTAGAGAGAGTGACACCGGGCGGGGAATAGGAGATCCCTTTGCCGTGCATTTTGGAGGCTCTGGATTCTCAAGAAATTTATAATAGGGATAAAGAATGTTTGAATAGCAGCATAGTTAAAATGGTGCCTTGGTAAAATAGTTGTTAGCATGCACCTACTATGAAGGGAAAACAGATCCTCCAGCACCCCCATGGAAAAAAAAGTATAGATGTACGAATGTTGAAACCACACAAAAAGACCATCATAGACCTGAACCTAGCAAACATTTTGGCATGAGAGCCCCCTGTGAGTTGTTTGTCCAACTGTTATTTGAAGGAAGGAAGAACTGGATCAGTTTGCCTGATCAGCCCAACCTGGGAATGAAAGCCAGGTTAAAGACAAGGGGCCTATGGGGAGTACTTGGAATGGGAGGAGCAGTTCTTAACAGCATTAATGAGGACGTGCTAGCAAACAGAATGAATGCAACGGGAGCACACACAAAAGATTTAGCAACACCTAGCACGGTGTCATTCGACCAGCTAAGCTATCTACGGTATCAGGTGGCACATACCCAAAAGGAATGGGAGCAATCCCAAGAAAAAGATCACCTCTTGCAGGCTATCAGGATCCTTCAGGCTAACACTTCTTTGTCGATGGCATGTATGCAAATGCACATGCGCGTAATGGATGTGGTAGAAGATATGACGCGTGGTGATATGAGTGGGGTACTCCCAGTAGAAGTCAGAAGCATTATTTGGGAAAATTCTACCCAAAAAGATTTACGAGTCTGGTGGAAAATTTTGCTTATAGGAAGGAGTCAGGAGAGATCATGGTCTTTATTTTACTAAAATTAGAAGCAGAAATAAAATGGGTCTCCCCTATTGTGGCTTTAGGCCTCTGTATTAATCAGGCTCTTTTGGAGCCCTTAAGATCATAAAACGTGGGTGGTCAGAGATGACCAGAAATGGAAACCAGTGGAATTAATAGCCTGTCTGGAGGAACCTGGCATTGGATACGAAAGTAACAAATGTCCTCCAGGCATAGGATGCATGTTTGGAACCCACCAAATGCCATGATGCTATTAACCCTTTTGCCTCTAATAACTATTTTGTGCATATAGGTGACCACTGTGTGTGTCTCAGAAGCTGCTGTCCTATGTTTCATTTTCAAGTGGAGCTACGGGACCCATTGAAGCTACAGGATAGATTAGCATAGTAGAATTTAATTACCCCAGCAGGAATTATGTCAGAACACTGATGCTGACATGCTTACTACCACTCCTTCTCTTATTGCCAATTTACCCAAAGGCAGGAGGTTGCGCAGTAGTGGCGCTGGGGACTGACTGGTGTTGCTGTGAGAAGCTGGGCCAGAAATGAACACAAAGGCAGAGACCACCTATAGTTTGTAATTCTAGATAAAATACCCTTTAAAGTGTGTATTTGGGCATTGTGAACAGCTTATAAAGCATTTAGGGGGGGGTCAGGATTGGGGGGGAATAAAGCTAGTATAAAGAGAGATGTCAAATTAGTTGAGTTTAGGTAAATGTCAGGGGCTAGATGGCAATATAATAGAGACTAATAGTTTAAAAAATGGTTTCTCTTTGTTTCACCACTCCATTTTCTGTGTATTGTCTATTCAAACCCTATTCCTGCAAAGAGATCTTCGGGTACAGGCCCTTACACAAATGTAAATTCTCATTTAAGACAAGGGGATTCCACATGAGTGTAAGTGCCCATGTTGCAAGATACCTTTGCAGGACTGAAACCTTTGGTTTTCTGCATTGGGAATAGGGATTCTTGCTGTGAAGCCGGCCTATATGCTATGCACAGAGCCATTTACACCAGGGTATTCTCCTGGCATATGTTTATGCCTGACCTATAGTTCCTTTACACCAGATTAGCTGGTGCAAAACTGCTATACTGCAATGATAAATTTTGCCCAGTGACAGTTGGATCAGGCCCTTAAGGAAGGGTGACTATAACAAGCTGGAATTTGGCCAGACACTAGAATTAACCACTCTACTATTACAAAAAAAATCATGGGAACTTATGACCACAGATGGTCATGACCTCACTTTTACAAGTCCTATCTAAAGTGCACATGATTTATAATGTTGAGCAGAAGTAAATGCTTTGCCTGAGAATAAAGAATCTGCTACATACATTTAACTTGAAAAACCAGAGTGCCAGATCTATAGGCAATGACACAAATGCTCACTAGATGGAGCTATTACAACACATTATGTAGCATTCCACCACCATAATTCCTCAGTGACACACTAATTACAAGTGATGTAAAATGTATTTTACTCTCAGTTAAAATTTAGCAATCTTTTCATTTTAGTTATGCTGTATGTATTTCCACAAATTTTTAATGCAAGAATATATATTTCCAAGATCTTAATTTTCTCTGGAGGAGTTTAAGCCATTAATAAGCCATCATACAAATTGTACATGCAGTATATTTTACACCAACCTCAAGTATTCAAGCCCCGGAGGGGTGAGGGGGTGTCTGGATCCACCCCTCAAACTGAGATAAGGGTGCAGGGCCACTGCACAGCATCCCCTCCTCCCCACATACAGGCTGGAATAGTGATCATAGCTCTCACAGCCCATGAAACTTGGGCAGAAGGGATCTGGGACCTTTGAAAACGTGAGTCTGTGTTCCTCTCCTCTCGCCTGTTTGTGGCCCAACCCTACGTGGCCTCAAGTAGCAGTATATCCAGGGAGACCTGTGGGGGTGCCCTTTCTGCAGTGTGTAATGGCTGCTTTACCTACTGCTACCAAGTGCAGCCTTACATGGGGTTTCTAAATGGTGCCTTTTGTGGAAGCACAAAAGCAACGCCTGATAGGCCTTACACTGAAATGAATGATGGGAATATAAATTAGCATGACTGTGGATCGAAAAAAACCCACTGAAGACTGATTGTGCTTTAAACTGTTTTCGAAACTAGTTGCTTTTGTAATTGCCCCTAGCTGTTCTTCCAACAGATAAGGAGGTAGCCTTTAGACTCATGTAATAGATAAGGAAGTATCCGCCAGACGTGTTTTGCAATGGAAAACTCCACTGTGGGATCAATATGTGAAGACCTATCCTATATAAGCCATGGCTATTCAAACTTGTACGGAGACTCCTGAGAGCAGCACAGAAACCCTGTGCTGTCCAGGGCTCCCCTATGGCCATAGCTCTCTGTGTGTATGTCTGAATAAAGCTCTGCTCGCTTTGACTCAAAAAGGAGTTGTGAGATCATTACCACGACACTTTCTTAGACCCATCACACCACATGTGAATTTCACCACAGGTCATTTACAAAGGAAGTAAAAGAGTGAGTCATAACAAAAGATGCCAAAGGCTGAAGTATCCCTAAATTCTACTATTGAATGTAGTAAAAAGTTTAAACAGAACTAAAATAGACCTGCTATGAATTATGTGGTTTATTTCTACCATGAAGAAGCTTAAAGTTCTTCTTCAAGTGATTGCTCATGTCCATTCCACTAGAGGTATGGGCACGCCTCCGTGCACGGTTCCTGGAACCACCCTACGCACGAAACCCTGACCCAGAATCAGGTTGTCTACGAATGATTTAGCACCAGGTTCCCCACGAACATGTGGTGCGCTATAGGTGAGAGGCAGCTCCCTTCTGTCCACACTCTGGTCCCGACCCGAATGGCTCTCTGTAGGGCCGGCCCTGGTGCCCCCTGGAGTCCTGTGCACATGCCATAGTATATGAGACACTGCCAGCCCTACGCCCCCTCAGTTCGTCGGGAGAGCTGACGCCCCCACAAAGCGTCACAGCCTGTGGTGCAGTCAGCCCTGGGTTAGCCCCAGAGTCAATGGCTGCAACAATGGCCTTATTGGACCCCATGGGGCATCCAGATGGGGCTGGTGCCCAAATCCATGGGGCTCTGGTCGGGGGAGGAGAGGCACCTGCATATCAACATGAAGGAGCTGAGGGCCATTCGCCTAGTGTGCAATGTATTCCTCCAATTCCTGACAGGCAGAGTGGTGCAGGTGCTGACGGACAACACTGCAGCCATGTTTTACATAAACAGGCAGGGGGGAGTGCACTCCTCGGCTGCCTGCGAGGAAGCTATCTGTCTGTGGGACCTTGCCGTGAGGCACAATTTCCACTTGACGGCCTTTCACCTCCTGTGAGTGAGGAATGACGAGGTGGATCACCTCAGCAGGTTGTTTCTACCCTGCCACGACTGGTCATTGAACCAAGATGGTGGCTATGATCTTCCAGAAGTTGGGCGTTCCCCAACTAGACCTATTTGCGTCGACCTGGAACACTAAGTACCCGAGGTTCTGCTCGCTCTGGGTCACGAAACTGGGTCAATTTCTGACGCATTCCTCCTGGACTGGTTGGGGACCCTCATGTATGTATTTCCACCCATTCTGCTCCTGCCAAAGGTCCTGCTGAACATAAAGAGGGACAGGGCAGACGTTATACTCATCGCTTCAGCCTAGCCGCGACAGCACTAGTTCAGCATGCTGCTGGACCTTTCGATCGCCCCATCCCTGGAGCTCCCGAGGCAGCACAATCTTCTATCCCAGGACCATGGTGGCCTGTTGCACCCAGACCTGGACTCCCTGTACCTCAGGGCCTGGAGGCTCTGTGGCTGATGGAGGGAGAGAGCCTGCTGGGTGCAGATCCAACAAGCCCTGCTTGGCAGCAGGAAGCCTCTTACACAGGTCATGTATCAGGCTAAGTGGAGGCAGTTTACCTGATGGGCAGAGTCCCGGGGTATCCCGCCCAGCCTCTCACCTGTACAGGCGATCTTGGAGTACCTGCTCCAGCTAAAGCTCCAGGGTCTGGCGCTGGCCTCACTGAAGGTTCACCTGGCAGCCATTTCGGCCTTCCATCAGCTGCTAGATGGGAGATCGCTGTTCTCCCACCCCATGTTGGTCAGGTTCCTCAAGGGAGTGGAGAGGCTTTACGCACAGGTGCGTGACCCAGTGCCTCCCTGGGATCTTAACCTGGTCCTCTCGAAACTCACAGGGCCCCCCTTTGAACCCATGGCTTCATGCCCTCTGCTCATGCTTTCATAGAAGGTAGCCTTCCTGGTGGCCATTACCTCAGCTAGGAGGGTCTCAGAGATTAGGACCTTGATCTTGGAGCCCCGTTATACACTATTCAATAAGGATAAAGTGCAGTAAAGGCCGCATCCAGCATTCCTGCCCAAAGTGGTTTCCCAGTTTCATTGTAATCAAGCTATTTTTCTCCCCGTGTTTTTCCCAAACCACACAGTTCGGAGGAGGAGAGGAGATGGTATCTGCTCGTGGATTACATCATGCATCAAGTTCTGCTACGAGCAGGCGAGGGTGCTGCTTCCGGGAACCATCACAGTCCACTCAAACAGAGGTCATGCCTCATCTACAGCCTTCCTGGAGAGAGTGCCCCTGCAGGACATCTGCAAAACTACCACCTGGTCATCGGTGCGCACCTTCACATCCCACTACGCCACTGTCCAGCAGGCAAGAGGGGATTCGGCAGAGCGGTGCTGAGGGCAGCTCACCAGTAACTCCAACCCACCTCCAAGGTATTGCTTATTAGTCACCTATAGTGGAATAGACATGAGCAACACATCTCAAGAACATCAGTTACTGGTAAGTTTTTTAATCTCTTGTTTTTTAATCTCAAATCCTTGAATATGTGCTGCAAGCAAATTTCTATTTGTATATTAATTTGTATTTGAACATTTGCACAGTGTTGGTTAATTACATAAGTTGCAGAACCCAGAAACAAAAATACCACGACTTGTATAGCAAAAGATTGCAGTGTGAATTTTGAAATTTGAAAACTGAATATTTGCAGCAAATGAAATTGATCATCCAGGGAATAAAACTGCAAGGAAATTCATAATTTTGAATAATGAATAACTTCAGGAGTTTGCAATTGGCTTAGACATTGTGAAGATTTTTTTTTAGTTTTTGATGAATACTAAGTAATAAATTAACTCAGCAATCCTGATGTGCTGCAAAGTGAGAATTTATATGCATCTATACTCTGTCCAAGACCAGCTCTCCTACACAGCCCCCTCACAATCTTTATTACTAAGGACCTGATTCAGGAAAGCACATGGTTCTGCCCGTCCATGCTCAGGAAAGCACTTGAGCATTTGCTTAACTTTAAGCATATTTGTAAGTGCTGTTCTAATTAAGGATGCCCTTCCTGGCTTGGGACCTAAAAGCAGGGATAGAGGTAGGGGGTTCAGAATCCTGTGTTCGCTGTTGGGGCAGAATAAGCATGTACACATGTGCACAAATCCCCTACCTCTATCCCCTGAATCCTAGATTAGCCCTTTCATGGCTCCTGCCTTTTCTGGTTCTGTGCTACAATCCTTCTGAGCTATTTCAAACAGCAAAACTTCTGCCTCATGTCTAGCCAGTAGCTATGGGTTTTCCAGCATGGGTATGTTTTAAGTGGCAGCCAAAATGTTCCACTTAATGTATAAGGAACAATAATTTGATACAACTTCTCACATGCCATCAAATTCCATGACATGGGCCACTTCTACTCAGTTACACTGAGTAATCCAGGGTACATTTGAAATCTAGCACCACTGTTCAGAGATTTTACAAACTAACATCTGGTTTCTTGAGAACCTTCTAAAACTTTCTTAAACTTAATCTACACCAACTGTCCGGCCATACATAAAACAAAACCCAGTTGACGTTCCTTAATATGGTATACTTAATGTGAACTAAGAAAGCCAGCTCTTTGCTTTAAGAATTTATCTGTTACAAGGAAAATCTACCTGAGTAATTTTCTGCAAGATTTAGTCTGAAGTGCAGCCCTGTCAGAGCCCCTGACGTAAGGGAAAGTGCTGAAATGTGATTTTTTTTTTAAATAAAAAGTGCACATGTGATCTGCTTCTCTCCCCTCCCCACCCCCAATTAGATCATTAGTTTAATTATTTCTAGTTTAATTATAACTAGAGATTAGTTCTGGACTAAAACAGCTAATATTCTTGTGTATGAACTTTGCACATGAAATCAAGGCTAGCGTATAGGCCCCTATCCATAATTACATCCAGGTGGGCAGACTCCTTTTCCCATGCAGTGCCTTGAAGGTAATATGCCTGTGTGGATGCAATTGCTAGCTGGTAACTGGTAGGCTTATGTTAAATTCAAATTAATGCTCTCTAATTAAAATATTCCATATTTAGTCCCCTAATTTGTGGAAGATATATGGTGTAACTGAAAGTTTCTGCACGGGAGTTTCCCCATGAAAAAAGTCACTGTAGAAGTTAACCTTGGAAAGACGAGCATTGACATATCAATATGCTCTGCTGAAAGCATGCATACAGCCACCTTGATCATTACTAGCAGGTTTCTAGCATGACTTCCCTGGTCATTATGGAGAAGAATATTTTTTGTATAGTTGTGTTGGAACCCTGTTAAGTAGATGACTGTATCTTTGTGTAGGAGAAGCTATAGCATGGTTTTATAGCATAACCATAACAAATATGTTTGTTCACACTGCCTAGATTAACCACACTAGATTTTTATTAGTAACCAAGCCTCAGTCACATTTACACAAAGGCTTTTTGCGTAAAGGGACCTTAGTATGAAGAAGAATCAGGCCCAATTGTATTTAAAGAGACAGAAGTAGGCTGGAAAGATCCTCATACATAAACAAGTCCAACCACCAAATGGACTTCCCTTCTTTGGTATTCCCAACCCCAACAGTTCAAACGTCATGAGTCACTAATGATTCACTAAACAAATGAAGTGGTCTTTTTAACAAAAAAACAAACAAAAAAAATCACAAGATTTTAAATAAATGTAGGGTTCTCTGTATTTGCCTCCTGGCTTTTGAGAAATTATGATCCATGTTTTCAAACTATTCCGTGCAATTGGGACAACTAGAAATTTACTTACTTTTAAAAAGGAAAGATGAGATTTTCGTGTCATTCCAAGGACCGGGATTTTAAGAACCAAATATGATAAACTGGGAGAGTTGCTGTCATGGGGTCCACTCATCTCATGCCATGCCTCCTTCTGGCCATCTTCTCTTTCCATAATCTTTTCCCTTGCGGCCCCTCTCACTCCTGGAGCTATAGCTCCGTGTTCTTGGCTAGGCCCTCTGGCCTGGCCCCTAAGGTCCTCGTCTTGCAAAGATGTCAAAGTCCTTTTGGACCAATTGTCCACTTGGCATCACCAATGCCCTGCACCACTTTCCAGTGACTGGTAAGGGAACCCATGCCCACCCCCTACACTGGGTTCCAGCCCAGAGATCCTATCACAAGCAGCCAAAATTTGTATGGTCCTATCCTTTACTGCTGTTTCCCTAGGCTTCTTCCTACTTACCTGGCTTGCCCCGCTCCCTGGGCTTCCCAGCCCAAGCTCCCGCCTGCTAGGCAATGACTGTAGATAACTTCCTTACAACCTCTTGCTGCTCACAGCTCCTGGGCTGTGTACAGGCCCCTCCAGCTCCTGCCTAGGGGAGTCAATTTCCCATTCGCGGCCTGCTCCCTGTCTCCTTCAGGTGCAGCCTGCCTAGTTACTTTAACCTCTCCAGGCCTTGTGTAGGGTGGGCACCCCTCACACCTATAGCCCTCAGCAGGGTGGGGATCCCGCCTACCCTGTATTTCTCATGCTTGGGTCCACAGACCATGCCTCTCCTGTTCAAGCTCACCCCTCAGGAGGCTCATGTTTTCCTGGCCCTCCATAGCACGTCTGAATCTTTCCCTGGGAAATCCAGGTCTCCTTCAGCTCTTACGATTAGCTCCTCCCTAGCCACTACTGCATGTGCGGGTTGACCACCCGCCAGGTCCATGGTCATCGCCACCACATCTACCCTGACAATCTCTAGCATGCTCTGATCCCCTGATACCGCCTCCTTTTTCCCTACCTCTCTGGGGCCTGGGCCTGCCTCTTTGCTGCCCTACCCTGAAACAAACCTTTTGCCTTGTCATGTCACTAGGCTATTCTTCAGCCTTCTCTTGTCTATCCCCCTTTCTTGAGCTAGCCTTCCCCTCACAACTTACAAATGGCCACCCCTGTCTCAGGTTCTTCTCATCCCCTTTGCTGACTACAGACAAAACATGACCCTCCCTTTCCTGTTCTCCCCTCTGGGCTCTTTTGGGCTTTGTTCCCCTGACTTCTGGGTGCAGCTTCTCATCCCTGTACTGGTAGGGGCACTCGTTGCTGGAAGGCATAGCAGGCCTTTGGCCTCCTGCCCCAGGTACCTCTTTTCCCACCTCGCTCTCTACAGCCTCTGCCTATTTCTTCCTGCAGGAGCTTATATAGGTAGAGCTGCTGTTCAGCCAGCTGTGTCCAATAGTCTGGCCGGTACACCTCTCTCCCTGCCCCATATGCTGGTTCTTTAGCACTTGCCCCAGCAGGACCTAGGCCCCTCCCTGTTCTCTGTCACACACCACACACACACAGACCATCAGCGACTCTGGAATCCAGCCTGGAAGGGTACAAGGGCCTGCTTAGAAGGCTTCTGCATGCTGCAGCTGCACTGTCTCTTTTCCTTTATCCTGCTGTGGCCTTTCCACCCCCTTGTATCAGATGTGACCACCTTATGCTGTCTTTTATACCCCACCGCAGTCTCTCAACCTCCCCTTGTACCAGGAAGAGCTGTGGGCTCACATTCGCCACCCCATGTCACAGAGCTCACTCACCACTGGTAGCACCTCCTTCTGGCCATCCTCTCTATGCTCATCTCTTTCACCCTGAGCTCATTTCCAATGAATGGCCTGTTTGCTGCTCTCTTCTTCTTCAGGTGCAGCCTGGGCAGTTAATTTGCTCCAAACACACACAACATGCTATATTGGTCACCTTAGGTTATTATTTTAAACTTATTTCCAAAGTTTCCAGCAAAACAAAGAGACATTCTGTTTGAACTGATTATTTTTATACCAACTGCAGGACTACAGAGAAGTGTTTTAATACAGACCAGGTGAAACTAAAGATGGAAATGTTTCTAAGGCTGCGCTCAGTATTAGCATGAAGGAACCTGTGTAATAATGAACAATTAACATGTACATGTTGTGCATTTTATACTCTAATTATGTTAGGTAAACAGAGTCCTGATAAGCACTAATACCACAGTTAGTGCTACCCCATTTTCAACCATTGTGTGAGCAAGGCCTGAATATCTGCAGCCTCGAAAAGATTAACAATGGTTTTAATGAGCTAAATGTGTTGCAATGGGAAATGATCCAGGATTTCAGATTAGGAATGGTAACTATTTGGATTAAAGAGAAATGAAGAATAATCTTATGTATATTTTCTTCAACAGTCTTTCCATTTCTTTTTATTTGTGTTAGACTTTTTAGAAGCACAATAGTCTTTGTAGCTATGCTTCTGATTTCTGCGTACGACAACTTTAAACGTGAGAAATTTGCTTGGCTGCTGAAATGGTGTTCTGTTCTTTCTTGCACTTAAATTGCAAGTCCTTTGAGACAAGCGCAGGCTTTTTGTGTTCTGAATTTGTACAGCACCTAGCACAGTGGGGTCCTGGTCCATAATTAGGGCTCCAACACACTATGGTAAAAGAAAGAAAGAAATAAGATGGAGTATGAAAGGCCCAGTCGGCTTTTCATCATCCCTATTCTGAAATAAAAGTCACCTTGACTGAATGTGCATCTTTTGTGCTTTGCATATGGAAAACATAACAGACAGGTTTTGCACATGTTGAAAATAAAATATCATACAATACTATAAAACAGACTGAAGCGCCAATTTTACATTCCACTAAGTTGCAGCTGCCACTGACTCCAATGGGAGTTGTGTGCACAATGAGGGCAGAATTGTGCCTAGAATGTCCACAGACTAGTACATCCCACTAAAATGGCCTGAGGTGGCATCACTGGTCCACTCTCCCCCACCCACACTCTTGCAGAGGATCCCCACCTTTAAAAAGATTATGGATGCAGCTGTCAGTTGCAGAAGCCCTGACAGCATGGCAAGCACTGCCAAGGAGTGGCACATGAATCACTGGAGTCCCTGAGCAGTACGAAGGAGAAGGGCCTCCAAATGGATGGCTTTGGCCTCTTGCAGATCTCCCATGAACCCAGCAGATCCTGAGGGATCAACAGAATTTGTGGCAGGCCCCACAATTTCTTCTGTGTGGGTGACAAACTCTGCCCTCCCGCCTACAAGCTAACTGGAGAGCAACTGCCAGGAGAACCTCAGTGATATCTTTCCTTTTAGTCCCCTTCTGCTGGTTTTCCCTCAGGAGGGTGCAATCAGGAGCAGTGATTAAAGAAAGAGGGGGAAAGTAATTATTTTAGGCAAGAATTTATGAGCTATGTGAAGATTTAAAAGCGTCCGACAAGGGAAAAAAACAATCTGTATGACTGAAGGTGTGTAAAATATTTGTACTGCCTAATGTAGTTAACCCATTTGAAAGAAAGTGAAGGAAGTACTTAAACTACAGCATATAAAAATGAAAGGGACGTGCTGATAAAATGCCCCTTCTATTTTAGAATGGGCCAAATTATACTCTTGTTTACCCTGATGTAAATCCAGACACCGTCACTGATTTAATTGGATTTACGTGGGAGTCAATGTCAGCATAAATGAGAACATAGTGTAGGCCACAGGGTGAGGTGCCATTAAATCCCTAGTTTAAATCTTGTGTATAAAACTATGGAATTACAACAGTAAATTGCCATCAATGTGCTTTCAGAAGAGTACTTTAAACATCCACTCTGGGCCCAGTCCTAGATTCCTTGAGGACCTAATCCTTGAGGTTTGAATCCTCAAGGAATACAGCCTCAGGCCCATAAATAATGAAACAATAAATTAAAGTAAATCTAAATTTAGCAGATTATTTTTAAAAATAAAAGATGACAGTGTGCAGAAACAATGTTCAAGGTCTGAGATTTTCAAAGCAATCTAGTCTCACATCTTCCACTAATTTTACTTGTTTAGATCATTAGATTGCTTTGAAAATCCCAATCAAGGTGTTGGAATAGCTATATATACAGATTAAAATATTTCAAATGTATTTCACTGTTCAAAAACGAAGGAAAAACACTCTTTACAAAAATACATTATTTGATTGTTGTATACGGAGTACTAACTTTTCTGTGCTTCTATTACATTCTTTTTTTTTTACACTTTTGCTTTTTAAATCTACTTTGTTCCATGCTTAACTCTATCACATTAGACTAACATACAGAATTCAAGATGCATTATTTAGACATCAGCTGTCTTGTAAAAAAGTAAAAACAATGGGGGAGGAAGGGGAGAGCTATTTATTTGGTTTTACAATTTATGTCCAATTTTATACACAAAAAGCTACAATAAAAAAAATTAAAGTTGTAAAGTAAAGCACGTAAAAAGTTAGAAAATGCCTGAATTAAGGTTGCTTGTGCAATCTTAAGTCAGCTCCCTTGTGCATATACAATCTTTACTTACATGATCACAGTTTTTAATTACATTATCACGTACTATTTTTTCTATAGGACTCCTGTCTACTTAAGTGCACAGGATGGATTGTGCTCATTTACCGAGCAGCCATTCTATAGTTTGTTTGCTCCTTGTTATTCAGTGTGTAGTCATTGCCCATGAACAAGGCCTGAGTTTAGGGAGGTATGGGGGAGGGGCATTGCCCCCCTAGACTTATGATGATTTTTTTTTAGGACTTATCTTTTGGCAGGGCCTGCATCTGTCTTAGGTGGGCCTGGCAGAAAAACAAGCATTTCCGGCTTCTGGTCAAGTGACCGGAAGCCGGAAGTTGAGGAAAGTGACCATCTGCGAAATTAAACTGCCTGACCCTCCAGTTGCCAAGGTAGCTTAAGCAGATCATTGGTGGCAGAATAAGCTGACAAGTTAGATATATAGATCTAACCTCCCTACCCCTTGCTCCTCCAAATTAAGCAGCCAAACTCCGCCTATGGCCTTATTTACTGCACATAATTCAAACCTTGGTCTGAAGACAGAAATATTAGTCTCCATGGGCGTTTCTATGGTGCTCATCACTATCGTATCTGAGCGCTTCACAAACATTAATTTATCTTCACAACACCCTTGTGAAGTGTATTATTCCCATTTTACAGATGGGGAACTGAGACATAGTGGGTATGTCTACGCAGCAGTTAAACACTCCCGGCTGGCCTGTGTCACTGGCTGACTTAGGCTCACGGGGCTTCAGCTGTGGAACTGTTAAATTGCAGTAGAGACACTTGTGCTTGGACTGGAGCACGGGGTCTGGGACTCTCCCCCACCCTTAGTCAAAGAGCATGGGAGAGTCAGGCTCTCTACTCCCAGTTCTAGTGCCCGGCCTCCCCTCAACCCAGAGCAGCAGTCTGTCCCTGTAATTGGCTTTGCAGCTGTGGTCCTGCTGGGCATGAAGCATGCTCAATCAGCCTAAGGGAATAGCACATACACAGGTTAATGAGCCCTGAGAACTGTGAAAGGATGGAGCGTGTGCACTCAACACAATCTTCAGAGATTTTAGCTGCTAAACTCTAAGTAGTCTTGACAGAGCATGTGCCAACTGAGATTGTGCAAAGCCCTATACCTTGGCCAAATTTGGGCAGATTTTCCTGGGAACAGGAAAAAGCTCATTCCTGATACAAAGAGAGTCTGCCTGGCAAAATTTCAAGGCCCTATGCCAAAGCAGGCAGGCACTAATTAGTCTTAAAGAAAAGGGTGCTGGATTTTTTTAAAAAAATTTTAACATGGCAAAACAACATATTTTCCCCTGGCCTTGTTCTCAGAAATGCCTGAACCATTCTGGCTGAAAACAGACACCCAGCATAGAAAATTTCAGCTTGACCGCTTAACATTGGGCAAAGTGAAAACAGGGTCTTATAATGGGAAGTGTCAATCAATCTTAATAAAAGACAGTACTACATGTCCCACCTAGAATAACTTAGATATTTGTTTATACACAATTATTTCATGGTGTAAAATGAACTGTTAATTTTAATCTTTACATAACATAACAGATTTCAAAATTGATCCTAATCCCAAACCTGCTAGGCATCAAATTCCCATAGAAATGAATGGCTGCAGGATCTGGCTCACTGACTGGAAATGTACAGTTATAATTTGAAATCACTCATGCATTTTCAGAATAAATAAGTAACATAAAAGCGATAATATCATATTCAGGTCGACATCTCCAGTAAACCCCTAGCTTCAAGTGTCAGCAGTATTTCATTCCCATGAGACATATGAAAGAAGAGAATATCACCATGAGCAATAATACTTGACTTTAAGGGTCAGGCTGTGTGCTGTCCTTGGTTGGATGTGCAGGGGCAGAGGGCCTACAAGGGGTGGCATGGCTCTGCACTATCCCCTATGTAAAGCTAATGGCTAAACGCCACAAGCTAGCTTTCACCCTGTAAAGTAAGAAATCAATTTTACTCCTCTCTTCTATTTTTCCAATTATTTGCTTGTTCACGCTCCTCTCCGTGTTAACTGAATTCTGTATTCCCCAAATGCCAAAGGCAAATGATTTGGATGTTTGGTGATTTCAAAATTAATGGATGCACCCAATCACTAATTACTGACAATTCTAAATTATAATCATGGTAACAGTTTTAGATTTTTTTAAAAACCAAGCCGACCTTTTAAAAATTGAAAAACCTATGTATTGTTCAAGTGGATAAAATGTGTAACCATGGAGCCGGTCCTGGAACTTTGTAAATTGCAATTTCTTAGCATCTCTTGAATCAGGCCCTAGGGCTCTCAAGATGGGCATCCAACATTTTGGATACCTTTGAACGTCTGGGATGAGGCACATCACAGGTAAGTTTCCCCCTTCTTGCATACAGAAAACTTCACCTGCTATTCCTATACCTTCCTGCACCACCAAGTGTATTCCAGTTCAGGACAAAATACATATTCACCCACCCCAGTGGGACTGAGTAACCCCTCCTCCTGGCATGGATGGAGTAGGAATTTTGAGCATTGTGATGCTGAAGAGAAGACTGTTGCAAAGCCTGGGCTTTGCAGACAAGGGAGCCCAGTCAAATGGGCGCCTAGCATTGGCTAAACTAGCCCTGGTTCCCAGCCTCTACTGAATACTGTGGGATTTGACTCCGAGTGACAGATGCATGGATTTGCAAGTGAATTTACCAACAAAGTGGTGCTGCTCAATTTAGCTATTAACAAAAATTGGGGGCCAATTCTTTGGGGCCAGAGTGGCATAAAGCAGACAGAGCATTTTGGTAACTCTGGTCCTTTGTTTCTTCATCTGAAGAATTTTCAGCCCATATAAGAACTTTCCATCAACATCATTCACGTAGTGAAAAAGGACACAGAGGGTAGCAGTTCATGCATGGAATGTTAATGATCACTTTATTATATTTTAGTGTATTATTGGCTTACAATTTTGTAATGTTACAAGAAAATTTCCGTTTCCACATCTCCATTAAATGTCGGATTCATTTTCTTGGCTTGTGTTAATGCTTTAGAGCTACATCACTAAAGAATCAGTATTCTGTATTAGATAAATATAAGACCAAGTGTGATTAACCTATTAACTATTTTTAATTACCTTTTAGTGGTCTCCAGATATGCCATGTTTTTGAGGAAGCAGGGGAGGAATTAGAGTACCTTGATACTATAGGGCATTATAGAGCTAGCGTATGGATCTATATTATTCATCATACTTGGCAGGAGTTCTGCTGTAGGGAATCTTGCAACAACATCACAATTTTCTTGCTATAGTGACTGTCATAAAGGACACATTTACAGTGTGAATTATAGACAAGAGTGAAAATTTTTATATCTTTATAGCATTTTTATGTTCTGTCTTCCTTTTTGGTAATCAGATCTTGATTAAGAGTTGGAATAGCACCCAGTAGAACATTAGGATTTCCTGGCTTGGTTCCTCTTGCATTGCTGTCTTCAGTATCTAGGATAGGCAACAAATAATTCACAGGTTTTACAGTTCTGCTAGAACAAAAAGATAGCTGTCACTTTAAAAAAGTAACTGACTACTTCCTTGCAAGGAAGAACATATGGTGATGGCAAAGCCTGGAAAGAAAAATTACATACTTGGTTTGGAAAAAATGCAGTTTAACAAACCATAATCCTTTAGAAGGAAGATAACATGTTTACATGAAATACAAATCTTTTAGAGATACAGAAATAACACGTTTATTTTGTAAGCAGGAAAGCTAGTAAGTTGCCTACTGGAATCTGATCTAGGAAAAAGAAAACAGTCCTGCAACCTAGAACTCCTATATTCTAGTCTTCGCTTTGACAATCAAGTGCTCTGCGACCTTGGGCGAATCACTTGATCCCAGATTTTCACTATTTTACTACTAAATTGTAGTCTCAGTTTCTGTGTGCCCACTTTGAGGCACCTTGGGTCTGCTTTTCAGAGGTGCAGAGCACCCACAACTCCAACCATAGCTCGGTTGACTGTGTGGATGCTCAGCACCTCTGAAAACCAGCTCCTGGGCATTTGAACTTTGGCACTCAAAGTTAGTAGACACTTTTGCAATGGTTGACTAACTTAAACCTGTCTGTCTCCATGTCATCCTCTGCGAATAGAGGATGATACCATTTACTAGTCGTCTTCACAGGAGTATTGTGAGGATTTCATTAGTTAATGTTTGGAAACACTTTGAAACTGGAAGGCATTAAGCATTGTTATTGCTACCTTACTATTTTCCTTTGCTTCCCCACAAGGGGGACTCAGATGTTCAGGCTTCAATTCTGGTTCCTATTGAGACTTGTCAAAACCAGACAAGTACTGTATGCTCAGGCATAAACCAGCTTTTCTCTTCAGACAATAAAAGATTTGGCTATTAGTAGAATGTATGTTTATAACTAAATAGCCACCGTGAATTTAGTTGAAGTTATTGACTCGAAGTTAGTTGACTTCCTAAGTTTAGTGCCTACCCTTCCCCTCCCACCCCCCAAACCAGGGGGACAATTAAAACATTTAAATAATAAAGATACAGATTTGATCTCGATTTATCATTAAAAGTATTTACTAGCTTTTAAAGGAAGACAATATAGACCCCGAACTATTAAATTGAACTTTTGTTTGTTGGAGTCCGCGTTATCTAAAACCTTCCCTTTCATGAGGGATTATATTTTCCAAACGTATTTATTGAAATGCTTCAGTGCAGACCCTTGAGAGCAAATGTCTGAGACTATCTGTAGGGACTGCCTAACCCAGGTGACAACTTCAAGAGAATGATCTGAAGCGCAAAATAAATGTTTTTTAACAGAGAAACAAGGTGGATGCGGTAGTATTTTTTAGTGGACCAACTTCTGTTGTCTTGAGAGAGACACGCTTTCGGGCTACACAGAGCTCCTTTTCAGGTCATTTGCTTCACTTGTTGTGGGTTACAGTCCCTGATTCCCATAGCTTCTTGAGCTCATGTGTTCCCAGTGTGGTGAGACGCCACACTTTTTGTTCCAAGATGTTCAGTTCCCCTCCTCCCGTTTCTCTAACATATAATACAGAGGCTACATTAAAGTCAGCTTAATAATATATGGTTTTAAGAAGTTTAAGGACGATTTTTGATGCTGGTTAGAAGATATTGTGATTATTCCCTACTTTTTTGCGTTGTAATGATTAAATAAGTGAAATGCTTTTGCTCAGCCTCTGTCACAAAATGCTGGTATCAAAAGGGTAGGTCTAATAAAAAAGGTATGCATCCATATTTGGCGGTTACGAAGCCCTTATGCCTACAGTGTCTTTGCAGCCTGCAAATTTCTACTCGTTTACATATGCTAGCGTGTCTGTGAGTGTGTTTCTTCATAGAAACGGCTCCTACCCCATACCGACCTTCTTCAGAAACAGATCATTAACATTGTTTACAACGAGCAATAAATTAAACGTTCCCCAAAGATGTTTAGAGTAAAAGCAATCACCCTGGAGAGAGGGGAAGAATTTCTAGACCTGTGCCTTGATTTCATTCACAGGATCCTTAATAAAAGTGGTATTTCTCATAGCAAAATGAAAACCTTGCATCTGGAACTGGAGGAGTTAATTTGGTACAGCAAAAAGTTTAGCTGGTTTGAATAAACAGAAGATGCACTTTATTTTTCCATTTGCTAGAGAAGCTCAGGGGTAAGTCACCTCTTCATTCAATGTTTTCCCTCCGCTCCTGACTTATATGACATTGTCAACCTTCTTTCATGAAAAGCAAAAGCGTTGAATGAAGAAGTCGGTAGGTAGAAAGATTTCAGCGAGGCTTTCTAAAACACACATGGTTTGCAAATCCAGCTCCTTTAGGTTCAAAGGAAGATTTGCAAGTAACCAGGCCTTTTATTCCTTCCCTCACTTGACAGTCTGAATTTCTAAAACTGCTTTAATTTCTTTTTCAAATAACGTGCAAATCAGTTGAAGTATAAGATCCCTTAAAATTGTTGACCTGACCGCATGTTACAATGGTAAACTCCTTACGATTTCCTTTTGAACTTTTTAGATGTTAAATGAAGTATGTATGGGGGGGAAACAATTATATATAACCTTAATACAAACCCGGCAAGAATAGCTTTGTTTCTGTGATGTTTACCCTGTCAGATGTCCTAATTGGCTGCTCTTAAGGACTCTAAAAGACAATTTCTGATGTCTGAAAAGTGCTTTTACCCCCCTTGTAGTGATACAGAGACAAAAACAGGGGCTTAAATCTGATACTGTTCAGACTTAAAGCTATTGTGGTTGCTTTAATTAAACTGGGTAAAGATGAGTGGCTGATACCAGCGCTGGCAATAAAGGAACCCGTTATCTTCCTGAGGATGAAGTATTATTTTGATTTCTCTTCGGCCCCCCGTTTGAAAATAAATCCAGATTCATTCTGAACAATAGCGGATATTCAGAAATCGAAGGGAATACGTTCTCACTCCGCGGAACAATTCCCCCGCTTTCTTCAAGCGCTGCAATAAAAACGCCATTTCCTCCTTCATCCCTGCCCTATTAGCAACGGAAGCTGCATTTTGTTTTCAGAGGGCTTAGGATGATCCTGTGTGATTGTTGGTCTCTATAGGGGACTCTGTTCAGAGGCAAAGTTTGCAAATGGGGAGTGTCTTTCTTCAGGCCCAGATGACTGAGAACAACCAAAATATTGACGTTGTTCAGTGAAATTAGAACAATCCGGGATCTCGCACTGACAAGTTTCCACGGGGTTTATTATGATGTTTGTGGCGGTGGGAGAAGGACGTTTAAAAATAAGGGGCTCTTCTGAATTGCTCTCCCCGGCACATGTAGCAGAGGGTCGGAGGGGGAAATCGGTGCTTGTGGCAAAAAAGAAGAAAGCGCACGCGATTCTGAGATTGTTTGATGAATTTTGAATCAGACAGTGTCACGAAGACCTGGTAACTGAAACACTGAAATGTTTAGTATCTATCAATCGGCAGAGCGGACCGCCACCGCCTGGGAGAAAAACAGGTTCTTTGCTTGATTAAATTGTCCGGTTGTAGAGCATAATTAGCAATTCCCCCCTCCCACTCCAACACACAGCGGTAATCGTGACTGTTCGAGCTAGCTAGCTGTCTTTGGGAGTTTGTGTTTTCTCCTCCTAACTCTAACTGGAGTGCAAGGAGGTGACACCGGGAGGTGGCGTGGGTGGGAGAGAAATCTTCGGACCTCCACTCCTCAAGAGCCCAAACAAATGCTCAGCTGAAAAACGGAGCAGGTGTTACAGACTGGGAAGAGATCTGGCAAAAACCAGAACCGTGCTGATGTACAGAGCCCGACACAAAGGTGCAGAAACAAAAAATTCCAACCAAACTGTTCTGGCGAGGCGTGATTAATAAGACCTTTCCAAATGCTCCTGAGGTTGAAAGCGTTTCCCCCAGGAAAGCTGCCCTTGATTGTCGAGGAGGTGCAGGAGAAACAAGGTCTAACCTCGACGGATTCTTTAGAATAACTTTGGGGCTCATAATGAGATGATTTGCTGGGTAGGGACCGAAGGATTTCTCGGCCGCCTGGAGCAGCGCGGCTGCCTGAAATCACACGCCGTCGGTGTGCCTTCGATCATGGCTACACTGAAACAATCATAGGTAGTAAAGCATCTTTAGACTCGGCAGCAAACAGCCACGGCTAAGAGATACCCTAAGAGAGACAAGATCGACGCCACCAGCGCCTCCGCATCCCGAACCTTGGCTCGGATCCTGGCTGGGGGAAGTTTGGGGTCGGGTAGGTTGCATTGTTGCTGACTTGTTTTAGACCCGGACCCGAGCACTATTTTGCCCGCCGAAGTATAAAGAAATAGTCAGAAAAGAAAGTCTGACCCCAGGGGTTCAGCAAAGCCCCGAGGCTGGGTTCCTAACCAGTTACTGTTGGACAAACGCACTCGTGACGCCGAAGAGGGCCCCGCGCTTTGAAGGAGAGGGTGAAAATGCGCAAGGGAAGGAAAGAGTGGCCCGGAATGAAAGCGGGGCGAGGGGCTGACTCTGGGTTTACACGGCTGGGCCCGAGAGGCCGCTTGGGGCGGCTGTAGGGTTGTTTAACGAGCAGCAAATTAATCTGCACGATTCGGGGCAGCCCATATGGCCCTTAATGAGCCCTTTCAGAAAGATGGGTACCCTGCGTTGTGCCTGCGGCTGCCATTGGCTCGCTTTGCCTTCTTCACCAGACAGTCTGCCAAAGGGAAGGAAGGAAAGAGAGAGGGGGGGGGAATCTTCGAAATGAAACGGCTGGCGCTGGGCCCCCCATTTGTTAGCCCCTTCCGTTCCGTGTGCCCGCTCCTATCACCCCCAGCGGACCCTCCCAAGCCGCTTTTCCCCACAGCCCCCCCCGGCCACTGGCTGCTGGCCCCGCGCTCCGTGCGCAGAGGAGCCCCGCCGCCTCGGCCAGCCCGGCCCCTCTGCGCCGCAGCGCAGCAGCCCCGGCTCGGGCCCGGCGGTGGGTCTCTCGCCCCCCAGGCGTCCCGAGGGGCCGGGTCCTAGGGGAGGCGCCAGGCGCGGCCCCGCCTCCGCTGGCGGCGGCTGAGTGACGCCTCGCCCCGTCCCTGCCTCGCCCCTGTCGCTAAAGGAGGCGGGGGGCGCGGAGCACGTTGTATTTGGCCCGCGAGAGCTTCGGCGGCGCTGTCAGACGCGGCCCCGGAGAGACGGACGGACGGACGGACGGAGGGCGGGGAGGCTGCAGCGGGCAGGGGAGGAGGACCCCGGCGGAACCCGGCCAGAGGCGCCCCGCGGGTGCGGAGGAGGCGGAGGAGACCGAGGCGGGACCGCAAACCAGCCGCCGCCACAGAAGCGCTGCCCGGGGCCGAGCCGAGCCGGACTCTCCTCCCAGCCCCGAGCCGGGCGCGGCGGAGTCATGGCGAAGCGCTGATGGCTGCGGGGCACGGCGCGCCCCTCTCCCGCAGGCAGCGCCGAGCGCCGGGAGCCGAGCCGGGCCGGATGTGTTCCCCTGCCGCAGGCAGCCAGCCCCGGGCAGCGCCGCCAGAGGCGCCCAGAGGCCACGGCGAGGGGCTCCCGCGGAGCGAGCCCTGAGCGCGCCCCTTTAGACGAGCGGGCACCGGGGCAGCGCGTCCCCGCCTGCCAGCCGGGGCTTGGCTCTTCCAGCGTTGGGGGCTGGAGGGACCCCGCTCCCCGCCCCGCCGGTGTGTGCGGGAGGCTGAGACCGGACTTGGGCTGTGACACAGACTGGGACTTTCCCCCGCCCGCCCCGCCCCGGCCGGCGCCGCCTGGGACAGACACGGCCCGGTGGAGAGTTTCTGCTGCTGCTTCGCGGTCCTCGCCTCGGCCTTGACACCCCCGCGACCCTACGGCCCCTCCGCCTGCTGCGGCTCCCCGGCCGGGACCCGCCCCCTCCTCCCGCGCCCCCAGCCCGCTGCCCCGCCAGGGCTTCGCCCCTTTCCCGCAGCGCCCGCACACGGGACGTACCCCCGAGCAGCCCAGCCCCTCTCCCCCCGCCCGCGGCACTGCCCATCCGCACACCGCCCCGCACCCCTCTAGCGGCCCCCGCACCTCTCCCCGGACCCCCACCCCGCACCTCCCCCGGACCCCCACCCCGCACCTCCCCCGGGATCCCCACCCCGCACCTCTCCCCGGACCCCCGCACCCCCCGGCCCCCGCACGTCCCGGCGATGCTGGCGGTGGGGCAGATGGACGGCAGCCCCCGGCCAAGCGCCTTCCTGCTCGGCAGCCCGCCGCTGGCCGCCCTGCACAGCCTGGCCGAGATGAAGACGCCGCTGTACCCCGCGTACCCCCTGCCCGCCGGGGCCGGGCCCGGCTCGTCCGCCTCCTCGTCCGCCTCCTCCTCGGCCTCCCCGTCCCCGCCGCTGGGCTCCCCCAACCCGGCCGGCCTCAAGCCGCCGGCCCTGGCCAGCCCCCCGCAGCAGCTCTCGGCCGCCACCCCGCACGGCATCAACGACATCCTGGGCCGCCCCTCCGTGCCGCTGGCCGGGGCCGCCCTGGCCTCCCCGCCGCCCTCCGGCTCCTCCTCGTCCCCCGCCGGCCTCCTGGCCGGCCTGCCCCGCTTCAGCAGCCTCAGCCCCCCGCCGCCGCCCCCGGGGCTCTACTTCAGCCCTGGCGCGGCCGCCGTGGCCGTGGGCCGCTACCCCAAGCCGCTGGCCGAGCTGCCCGGCAGGACCCCGCTCTTCTGGCCAGGCGTGATGCAGAGCCCGCCCTGGAGAGACGCCCGCCTCGCCTGCACCCCCCGTGAGTACCGCCCCGGCCGGCGCTGGGGGGGGAGGGGCTTTCCTAGCACAGACAATTGCCCCGGGCCTTGGGGTGAAATCTGCCCCTCTCCCCAGGAATCTGCCCTGGGGGCAGCTCCGGCCCTGGCCAGGCCCCCCTCCCATTTCTTGCCTCCTCCCCAGCCCTGGTGCCTCTGAGCGCGCAGCGGCCCGTGCTTAGCTGTGGCCGCGCCCCCCCATCCCACATTTATTTGGGGGCCGGGCGGAGAGGGGGACACGCTGCGGTGCGAACGACTGAAAGGGCTTTCCCTGTACTCCCGCGCGCCCTGCCTCTGCGCTGTGCCTTGGGCCCCTCTCCTGACGCCGCCTTTACTTTTTCTCCGGCTGACGCTTCGTCTCTCACGGCCTACCGACCTCTGCCTCCTGCTCTCTGGATCCCTTCGGCGCGCACCGGCTAGCTCGCGTTCGCTCCCAACTTCAGTTGCAAGCGCCTTTTGTGAGAATTTAGAAGGGCCAGTTAGGAGATGTGTTTGTTTGTCGGGGCCAAGAAAAACGCCCCAGATTTGTCCTGGGTAAAAGTTTTAAGGACCAAATGCTATTTCCTTCTCTCTTTCAGAGAGAGGCGTTTATCAACTCGGGGTCTTTATGCCTCATCTTTTTCCTCTCTCGCTGTTTTGATGCGGACGACACTTTCAAGTGCCTGTAACGGTTTTCTAAATAAAGTGATGTTCCTTGCTTGGATTTGCTGCTTTCAGACGCTTTAAAGGGTTGACTTTACTAAAACCGTTTTGATCACTGCATCGAATTCTTACAATCGCAGTTCTGTCTGAACGCCTGAAAGCATATATTAAATGCGTAAAATATATTATCCTGTATGCATTATTTGACTTTTCGGCAGCTTGGCGCTCACAGCTGGTGTGAAAGCATTTAAGATGTCAAGTCGTTGCTTACAAACAATGGGAAGATTTTACGAAAAAGTTTTCTCATTTTATTTTCCTAAAAGGACTTCTAGGTAAAATAGCTCCAATTCAATTACTCGTTTCCCGCCCCCGTTTTTGAGTTTGGTTCAGACACAAACTTTCCCCAAGAAGAACCCTTTGTAGTTACCTACTTTTTTTGTGTCGATTACCGTTTTTGTAGGATAATTTTTGCCCGTTCAAAATTTAGACCCTCAAAATAAAGGGGCGGCAAAAGATATGCAACGCTTTGAATCTGGCAGCATTTTAAGCGTGGATTCGTTCTTCCCCTATATAGAAAAATCCCCTTTCCTTTGACGCTAAATTTGATAGCTAAGCACTTTTCCAATAAACAGATGAACATAACGGTCTATGCATTCATTCTTTTCCAGATCAAGGTTCAATTTTGCTGGATAAAGACGGAAAGAGAAAACATACGAGACCCACTTTTTCTGGCCAGCAGATTTTCGCCCTGGAAAAGACTTTTGAGCAGACCAAATATTTAGCAGGACCAGAGAGAGCCAGGCTAGCCTATTCACTGGGGATGACAGAGAGTCAAGTCAAGGTGAGATGATCATGTCAAACACTAGATAAGAAACTCAAGCCCACACATTGCTGAGAGTGGGCGGAGAGTGAAAAATACATATACAAAAGAGCCCTGATATAAGATATTGATGAACAAAAGGAATCAGACGCATGCCTTTGAAATCAGGTTCATCTTAAATGGATACATATGCTCTGCACACACACAATTAGTGCCAGAACAAAGCCATTGCAAAATATTATTGCTAACCGAATGCTTTGCATAAATAGCTCCTTAGAAACGCGCTTCGCTTGGAAATTATTTGCAGTTTGTAATTAACTATGTTATTTATGAGACTATGGAACTATTTTAAAAATATTAATTTATTTAGAAATATTTTAAAATTAGGAATGCTTGTAAAATGCCTCCCAAATGTTATGTTTAATACGCCATAACACTGGGAGAATTAAGGTATAATATTGTTGGTGGATACTTAAATACAAACAAGTGTAGCTTGTGTTGGAAGGCTAAAACTTGGGCAATACATTTTCTGACACAGCAGCCATGAAATGTTTGGTCATTAGGTGTTGAAATGATTGCGACGAATAGTTAAAATGTGCTATCCTTCTCCTGCCTCAGGGCAAAACACCAGTTTGCAAGTGTGCTTAAATGGTTCAAACGTTAGATACCTTTCCTTGATTGGGAAAGGAATTGAGCTAACCAGCCTAAAATGGATCGAATGGTTTACACATTCCCTCCCCGAATTGTTTATTTTAGTTAAATATTGAAATATGTCAGAGGTAGGGTTTTGAGAAGTTAAAATGCCAGTGCAGGCTACAATGTATTTCTTGTACAGGAATTTGCATCTAAAGATAAAAAGCGGCTTAGAGAATTTAACAGTTTCAGTGTTAAGGGTCTTCTTTATGTATTCTCATTCTCCCAGAGTTATCTGGAGACCCTCATTTGTCACTGTAAATATGTCTAAATGGCTGTGAATAAATTGTTACAGCCCTTACAATGAAAATAACAACCTCTCCTCTTGCACTGCCCTTTCTAAGATAAAATATATAACAGAAGAGGGGACATTAGAGAAGCATTCAATTTAAAATGTTTATGGTTACATATGAGCAGGATTAAAGTATTGTGTATTCAGTGAATGTAGTAGACATGTAGCTAGATTTTTTCTTTCAAATGAATACTTTAATTCCATGTGCAGGAATCGTTCTGCAACACTGAAATTATATTTTGAATCATAGGATTCCTGACTTGGATTTCAGAGGGAAAAAAACCCTGTACTTTGTTCCTTTCTGGGCATATATATATTTAACAACAACTTTTTGGAATCTATTTCATTTATTGTAGAAATGTCATTTCATCTTAAAAAAATTCATTTCATTTATTGTAGAAATGTCATTTCATCTTAAAAAATCATAGGAATAAAAAAATTGCATTTTTAACCTGATGAGGCAGCACAGAATAAGTTTATGTGACCAATTAGTTTTACCTCTAACTGTTTGACTGTTTAGATTTAGTACGTTAGAAACACAAGCTTTTCACTTTGAATTACATTTAGGACTAGAGATAACACATAAATAAAGAGGCATATATTTTCATGGGAGATGGCGTCCCACCAAGCTTAATACATGTTAGCTGAGTTTTGATTAAACACACTGAACAGGCAGAAACAAACAAGAGAAAGGAGGCAGAAAATAATAATGTAGAGTTTAATGGAAAATTAAGAGGGGCAAAATGATTCCCTCCCTCTATTAGTATGCAAAGGTTTGTTTAAAAGTCTTTAAGACTTGCTTTGAAACTCCTCTTAAAACAAACCAAACCAAAATAAAAAGCAAGGGAACCAAAAAGGCACAAACTGCTTCTTTATCAGGAGAAAAAACAACTTAAATATGTTGGGCCCTGAAAAATTCTTTAACTATCAGTCATAACTCTGCAGTAGCCAAACCCAGAATTCTATGGTGACAAGAACAACAATGTAGTAATAATTGCAATAACTTAGAATAATGGTAACTGATATTAGGCACAAATTGAACGCTGAGCATTTCATGGTAGCAATACTCATATGTATGAGCTGCACACTGATACTTTTATGTGTCTAATTATAGATATGGTATGAATACGAACCAATCTATACTCATAGTAACCATAAAAGCATGGCACACATATCAGTCAGTATCTGATCATTATACTAGCTGTATGGTGAGAATTACAGTAATTTTGGGTAATAACTATGATGGGGATACTTCAGTGTCTGTGGTAATGACATAGTTATTTATGAATGCCTTATGGTACGGTAATAGCAACTACAATTATCCAGGGTAGTAGTAGTAACTAGGCCATGGATACTAATAACTCTATGGCAATATTAATAGTAATAAACTATTGCATGGATGTGAATCCTTCTATGGCAGCAGTGACTTCACACTATGGCTGCCGGGATAGGAGCCCTGAGCGCACAGTGGGAGGAATGGTATAGGGTGTGTAGGGATAATTCTGTGACTGTGGTCATGGAAGGGCTGTAAGGAACTCTGGCAGGAAGAATCCATTGCATAGCTGTGAATCCTCTGGCAGCAGTGACTTCACACTATTGCTGGCCGGGGTAGGAGCCCTGAGTGTACAGTGGGAGGAATGCTGTGGGGTGTGTAGGACAGTGCGATGGCGGGGCTGTGGAGGGCTGTAAGGACCTGGCGGTAGGAACTCAGAGGGGAAGGACGCTGGCAATGGGAGACCGAGCCCTGCCCGTGGCGTGGTTAGGGCCCTGCGGTAGTAAAGCCCTCAGCGGCGGCGCACTTGGCACGCACGGGAGCGGCGCGGGGCGCAGCTGCGGGGTAGGGGCTGGGAGCGGCCGGGTAGGGATGCCGGGGGAGCCCCGGGGGTGCCCGGGGCGCAGCGCGGCGCCCGGCCCGGCCCGGCCCGGCGCGGTAATCTCTCGGCCCGCCCGTGCAGGTGTGGTTCCAGAACCGGCGCACCAAGTGGCGCAAGAAGCACGCGGCCGAGATGGCCACGGCGAAGAAGAGGCAGGACTCGGAGACCGAGCGGCTGAAGGGCGCCTCGGAGAACGAGGAGGAGGACGACGACTACAACAAGCCCCTGGACCCCAACTCGGACGACGAGAAGATCACGCAGCTGCTGAAGAAACACAAGCCGGGCGGCGGCCTCTTACTGCACACGTCGGAGACCGAGAGCTCCTCGTGAGACGCGCCGCGCCGGGCCGGGCCGGGCCGCGCACAGCTGTGTCCACACCCGCGGCGGCCGGGGCCGGGCACGACGCGAGGAACGAAACGGCCCGGCGCCGCGCTGGCCCCTGGGCGCTGCGGGGGGCCGGCCGCCTGCTCCAGCTCCTGGGGCAGCCGCCGGGGAGAAGGAGGGAGGGACCCGCGTGGACTCCACGGCTCCCGCCGGGCGGACTAAAGCAACCTGTTGGAGGCTCTTTGTAAATAAACCGTGAGTCGCACTGACTGTAGAAGTTACGTTACTGTGAATATTTAAAATGTACAATACTTTTTTTAAAAAAATAATGATAATAGAAAGGGCTGGGTTGGGTGGTCCCCTCTACCCCCAGTCCTCCACCCCCGCTCTGGCTTTTGTAAAGATCTGCTCTTTTGAATAGTGAGCTGTGGAGTATAAACGGCGGCGTTTGTTTGGGGGCTCTTCCCCCACCTCGGCTGCTGTTTCTGAACTTTCTCCTGCAGGCCTCGGTTCCCTCCGAATTTGAACTGAGGCCCTCCGATAAGGGCACCTCATAAGAGATTTGAAACCGTCTCTGCTGACCTTTTGCCAAGTATGAGGAAGTCTTCGCTGGGAACGCTCCTTCCCATGCTGAAATTGCACACGTCCGTCACGCTATTTATTAGTATTTTAAAAATACTTGGGGGGAGAGGGGGGAGAGAGGAGGGCAAATTTAAATAGTTTGCTTTAATTTAACCCGTTTCCAATAAATGCGTGTTAAAGTAGCAGGTGGGAGTTGTTACAACCACTTTCAGTCGACAATATAAAATTCATTTAGATGATGTAATTGAATTTAAAGTGTGTTTTCTTTTGTATCATACAGAATACTATAGAATGTACATTGTTTTCTTTTTAAAGCTAATAATGATGATATATTAGCCTCTTAACATTTATTAATTTATATTAAAATAATTCGGTTTGTGAAGAGAAGAGCCCTTTGCAAGACCAGTTAAATGCAATGCACTTTCTGTTTTTTAAAAAAAGAGAAATCAATTAAAACCAGTTTAAAGACGTTTGTTGCCTCGACTAAAGGGCACAGAAAATCTGATCTCAACAGAGACTAAATAATAAAACTGATGGCACGAAAAGAGAGCATTTGGATTCTGTTGTTCATTTGCAGGAGCATTTTTTCAAAGCAGGTAAAATGTCACTTAGCTCAAAAGGTTCAAGAGTAAATGCAAACAAAACAAGCGATTGCTTATTGAAAAATAGAAAGTTGCTATTCCCGCTGTGTCGTTTCTCGGAGAGCTCTTTTCCTTTTGTGGGACCTCCCTGGGGAATTGAGGAAGTCAGACTGACCATATATTTCCGAGATAGGTTAATCTCAGGCGAATAGAGGGTGTATGAACGTTTTAAGCAGCGAGCAACACAAGCAGTTATCAGGAATAACATGCTAACATTACTATGGGAAAGAGACTATTTTCCAGGAGGAAAGCGATTAATAAGAGCCTGGCTAGGGGTCTAAAGTAAATAATTGGACTCAATACAGGGACGGCTGTTTTAAATGGAAACGCCTAACTTAGCTCTGAGCATTTGAATATTTAAACAGCGGATGACTATTGTTCTGTCTTTGACGGCTGAACTCAAGCAACCGTAAACGCTGAGGGTTGAGCGAAGGACTCGGTTACTCCGAATTGTAGAAACATATTGGTATTGTGTCCGTGTGTGGACGTATTTTATTATTAAACAAAAGCAGGCGACATAGCACGGCGCTGAAGCTCTCTCTTAAACGATAGAGGGCTTGACTCTGAACATTGAGTGGGCGTTTTGTCTGAGTGAGGCGTTCAGGATTGGGTCCGGAGGGATTTCTGTACCTGCAAGTTTGTACAACTATCAAAGATATGGTGAATTTATTTCTCTCCCTATTTCCCCCGGACAGCTTTTACCAGCGTATAAGGCACCAAGATACAGCATCGCAATTGCATTCTGCGCCGCCAAAGGAGGCGGTGGAGCGCACGTTCCTTTGATAAAGCAGAATATTTCAAAATTGCGGGTTCACTGTCTGGGGCATAAACGTGCCATTCGCAGATCTTGACTTCTTCTCAAACCTTTATGACAGATACAAAACATGGCTCTGAGACGCTGAGCGGCTTACAAGGCAGCCGGTCAAAATGCATCTGCTTTTGCACTTATTCTTAAAGCAGGGTGATTTAAAAGCAAGCAACCCATTCGCCGTTGTCAAAGTGTCTCTCACTTTTGCCAGTTGTAAATAGGAATTTCTCATGGGCACGGAGGCAAGCCACACCCCCGAGCCAGCAGATCCGGAAGACAAAAAAGTGTGACCATTTCCAAACTTTTTAAAACCCCTTCCCAAATGTCTTAAGCTCTGTTTCCTTCACTTTGTCTTGACTAGCTTCAATAAAGCAGCTTCTTTCTCAGATCGCTGCTTCGGCTATAGTGTTTATTCCCTCCCAGACCAAGATTTATTTGATTTGATTTTGTAAATATCTGATTTGATTTTCCAAGGCCTTTCTCCCTCAAAAGCTAGAGTTGTTTTAGTGCTATTTGCCTTGAGCAAAAATTCTCTATCAGACGAAAAACATTTCTTTTGTACATCTCTTGATATTTGTGTGTCACTGAGCAATGGTTTGTATACAGCCAGCCATGTTGTACTGGTTTCTTTCTTTCCTCCCCCCACCCCCCTTTTCCAGTTGACTGCAGCACTGACTTTGGCTTTCCAGTTAATTTACTTCTACACAGAGACCCAGCTGGCCACCAGTTGCAGTTGGCACTATAAAACTAGAATTACAGGGAAAAAAGCCCAATTCTGATCGCTTGGTTAGTTTGGTTTTGTCTAGGGTGTTTGAGAAAAGAGCAGTTTATTCATATGATCTCACTTTTTTTCTTTGTGGTTAAGGCTTTGAAAGCAAAATGGAGCTTAGAGCGGGAGCAAAGCGTCCTTCACTTCGAGGATAGGACTTTTATGAAGAAAGCGAATAAATAATGTCCCGATCATTGTTACCAATATCCTAGCTAACAACGGGGGCTCAAATGTCAGTGGTTTTTACAAGGTTTTAAAGTTCACATGCTGAAATTTTGAAATCGGTGATGGACACTGGATAGATCTCAGTAAAACAGAACAGAGACGTTCGCTTTGCCACACACCAGAGAGCAATTGAACAGCCAAGTTAGAATGTTGCCTAATTAAACCAGCCAGATTCGTGCTGAAATCACCCCCCCCCCAAACACCAGTGTGTCAATTCGCTGTCCACCAATGGGGCAAATCCTGCTGCTTGGACTCACAGGAATAGTCTCAATTAAAAGAGTTTAATTTTAGCTCATTTAAAGCCAGGGAAATTTGAGGTTTCAGGAATTCTCCCCTACAGATTAACGAAGGTCACGATTTGCCTGGTTAGATATATTCCCCCCTCTCGTGGTATCTGGACGCACCAAACAGTGAAAGCAGATAAATATGTCGGTTGCCGTTTGTTTTCCCACTCTATGCCCTTTCCTTGAAAGTTTAGCTGGGCGTTACATAGACAGATCTATGTCTTGTATTCAAACCGACCCAAGCAGAACGTAAATAAATAAATCCAGTGGGTTAATATGGCCGTCTCGCACAGCGCCCCCGACAAGGAGCGTTGTGTAATGGGGTCTAACTGTTCATCCGAAATCCTATGTAGATGAGTACATTAAAACAGTATCAATTTAGGGGAGATCAGCATCTTCTTGTCCATTGAATTTGTCATCCTCACAAACACTAAAGGAGTGAAATTCCACTTGGGAACTCTAGCCCTCGTCAGTTTCAAGAGACAGTCATTCTTTTGTTAATCATTGACAATAGCGCTGTATAATAATAACCTAGATAAGTGGCAGATTTCATCTATACTCTACTCCAGGCTAATCTCAACAGCGTTGTCTAGAGCCAGCCTTTTTTTCTTTTAATGCGACCTTTGATGTAAACCCGGATCCTCTATTTTGTGTGTTTTTCTGACTGAGGGAAATAAAGTCTGTTATTTCAGTGTTTACCCTGCCTTCTTCCTTGACGTTTGTATCCTCCTGAGAGCAGACGAGTAAGATACTGCGAGATACACTGCTGAACATGAGGGTTTTGATGGGATCCCTTCACGCTTTTTAACATGACATCATTTCACACATCTCCGCTAGAGAAGTCGCAACGAAAACCCCATTCTTTCAGTTCCAATTCCTCTTTGGGTTAAAGAAATCAGTACTATTTTGATCAAACAACCATAACCCACAGACGGTATTCCGATCCGAACGAGGAAAAAAACCCCTTACATAACAATATTCCGTCTTCTGCAGCCGTTGGGTCGTATAGAAGGTATGTGTCTGTTCTCAGTCCCCCCACTAGTGATAACAAGGCGAACTGCAGGGAGAACGCATTATTTCGATCCTTAGTGTTCAAATCCTACAAGAGGTTTATAATCTGGCTACCTTTCTTCGCTATATGGAAAATACCCTGGAACCTAAGAACTGACAAACGCAAATAACATTTATACAACAACCAGGGCTACCCTGCAGTAACTATTTCAGAAACAGATTGGCGAGTCTATTTAAAAAGGTTGGTCAGCAAAGTCCTTATTCCATTCTGTGGGCAAACTAGAAAATTCAAACCAGAAAATTCTGTTTGTCGAACTAGAACACATCTGGCATCACGCAGCTGTATAAGTACGTCTCTGTCCCTGTATCTGTAAAAGTCCCTATATTGAGATGCATAGATACAGTTATACGTTAGAATAATACATAATATTAGCCAATAGAGACCCGTATAAGGGCCCAATCCTGCATTCCTGTTTCAGGCAGAGCTCCCACTGAAGTCAACGGGACGTCTGCCTGACTAAAGGCAAATCAGGGCTCCTAATTCAAACTGGGGGCCAAACGCTGCTCGCTTGACTCCTTTTCACGGATTTCGTTGGGGGGCGCTGGAGTGAATAGATGCCGGGTCAGGATTTGGCCCTGTCTTTTCCGCTGTAGGTTGGGTGTGAAGCCATGTGCCTGGAGCCCGGGAAGTGTTCCGTGGCAAACACACACGCCCGTTCTTGGCACATTGTCAACCCTCACCATTGAAGCCTGGAAGAGACCGCTTAGAGCAAACGCCCCGGTGACCCGGGGAATTCAAAAGGAGAAAGCCTGGCTCTTCCCCCTCGGGGCATTTAGCACGGGACCTAGCTCAAACGCGCAAAGACGCTGCCCGCTAAAGCGGATTGCCCCTGGAGCCGCCTCTTGGCTTTGATCTCTCGCTAGTCTAAAATACTCTGCCAGCCGCGCCAGGCTGGACAGATGCGACCCTTTTTCGTGCCCCCGCCGCCTTGGGACGCAGCCCAGTGTGAGGCAGTTGCCCCCAGTGGAGACATACATATTTATCTAGAGCTGACGTGCCAAGGGGGAGGTTAGGGGAAAGAAAGGAAAAGGGAAGATCGGAAAAGCTGAGACACATTCAGCTGCCAGGAGTTGTTTGGTATTGGCTTCACCCTCGCACCCATGTCACAATGAGGACACATGCTCGCCCAACTCGAGTCAATGGACGTTTGGCCACTGGCACCCCCACGAGGGTTGGCTTTGTCCCATTCAACACATGAGATGTCCCATTTTACGGGGAGCCAGCCAAGGAGCACCGGAATTTGCCCCTGGGATTGGTAGATCCCTGGACATTAGTTGGCCACACTGGGAAGGGCACTGGGCAAGGGATTGCTTTGTCTGTGGTCCTCCCAGCTCTACCCTCCCATGTCACTCTTTCCCACTCCTGCAGATGGGTCGGTCTAGCTAGATGATTGATTGGTGTTGTGACTAGTCGGGATTACTAGGTTACTAGACCAGATAGGATTACAGGATTGGTGTTGTGACTAGTCGGGATTACTAGGTTACTAGACTAGATAGGATTACAGGATTGGTGTCGTGACTAGTCGGGATTACTAGACTAGACAGGATTACAGGATTAGTGTTGTGACTAGTCACGATTACTAGATTACTAGGATAGATAGGATTACAGGATTAGTGTTGTGACTATTTGGGGTTACACAGGAGTGGGTTTATGTCCTAGTTTTTGCCCCATGAGCAGAGTAAAATGTTGTCCCCATGCTAAATTGTATGGGCCTTGTGGGATGGGACAGATGCCTTCCCTGCCAGGGTTATCTTTTGTGAGCTGGATGGCAGGGGATAGTTATGTGGGCCTGACACTTTGAGGACCTGGTGTACATAAAGATGGTTTCAATTAGGAATTTAATTGTCACAGTTCACATGGCAGGAGTCCTTAGCAGCACAGGAGGGGGGGAATTTAGCCTTTGATTCCCTAAATCATAGGTACAGAGCAGGATCGAAGGACCTAACATTCACATTTGCGGTGAAATAAAACTTCACAGTCAAGTACAGACCAGGGGTCCCCTCCTGGTAGGCCCAGCTGTTCACCAGCAGGGCCTGGATTGAGTGAAGAAAGTCGAGGAACTCTCAGCTCATGGTTTTCATGGCATAAGGAGGCACAGGAGATTTCACAGGGCATGGGGCTCACTGGACATCCAAGAGCAGGATCGGACACCATTACCCAGTCTGCATAGCGCCTTACTCCAGAGGCAGTCTCCTTCCGCTCCATGGGTTTACACCTGGGTAGTGTTACTCATCCTGAGTAATGGGTAATTGCGGTCTGGACCCTCATTGGAGCAAGGGTACTGATCAATGGGTAGGCTGCTGGAGTTAATGAAAGTTCAGCCACTGGGTTAAACTTTGTCCAGTCTTTCTCTACTCAATGGCTGGGTAGCATTAAGCAGTGCTTTCGGAAGAGGAGACCATGGCTCAAGGGAAAACGAAGGGTTTCCTTTTCTTAGGCTTAATCCTCTCAAACGAAGGGAAAAATCTGACAGCGTCCCCCCCGCGAGTTGCAAAATAATGGTGAAATCGTGGTGGGTTAAATCCCAAAGCGTACTTCATATATGTACATCCTCGTCTCGTGTGCCCGGCGCGGGATGCTCCGCGGCCCCCCGCTCGTCCTGAACCGGGCAGCCACGAGCTGTGCCTTGATCGCTGGCGATTACTGCGGCCAGGGCTGGGGGGATGCTTTGCTCTTGGCAGTTTCACCCCGTCCCCGCACAAACGCTGCCCCTGACCCGCATGGGGCCAGGGGCACGCTATTGCCAAGGGGCTGGGCAGCCCCACCGAGCCCTGGAGACAGGCTTGGCCTTTTCCTGCGGAAAACAGCGGCGGCGTCCGAGCGGGTCGCTCCACCCAGGGTCTGCCGCAACGTGGGGCTCTCCCTGGGGCAGCGGAGAGCGGGGCTGGAGCGTCTTTCCCGCCCGGGGGACGGGGCGGCTGTTTGCGGGTGAGGTCGGAGGGGCGCTGGAAGAAAAGCGGCCCCTAAATCCAGGCAGCTGCGCTCTGTGGCTCTCTCAGGAGGCGCTAATTGAGGTCAGCGGCCCCCCACGTCTCCCCGTTGCAGCTGCGGTGTCCCGGCAAAGGCGAGGAGCAGACGGCCCCAGCCCGGGGCTTTGGAGGCTGTAAAGCGCCAGGTAGGTCTGTGCTCTGCGGCCCCGCTGCTTGCGGGGGGCGGGTCCCCCTGGCGAGAGAGGGCAGCACCCCTGGCCCTAGTCCGGGGAGCAGGCGCGGATGGAAGCACCCGAGCGGATGCTAGGGGAGAGGGGAGAGCCGCGCTTGCCCTGTTACAGGCCCTGGGACGCAATTGGTGCTCGTGGAACTTTTGGAAACTTTTCGGGTACCGCTTAGGGGCCGGTTGCGGGGGCCGCCCCGGGAGCCGGCCTGTTACAGTCCCGGGGTCGTTCTGGGTGTAGCGCCTCCCGTTAATGATGGACTACATTCCCCTTTGTGCCCTGGAGCCGACATGGGCCCTCCGCATCCCTAAGAGGCTTCAGCGAGGGGGGATAGTAACTGTAGACAGTGCATCCGGCAGATAGTGTTCGAGCCTGCTCCTGTTGGGGCTTTTTTTTGCACTTGAGTTCAACGTGGGAGAAGGCCCCTGGGAAATAAGTTAAAAGAAGAAAACAAAAAAGTTGATATAAAGTAATTTACTTCCCCTACCTCTCCAATTCCCTCTTTTGTAACCGAAAGTTAAAATAGCCCCCTGCTAAACTTCAATGCCTGTGGTTTTCTCTGGGTGAAACGGAAGGCAAGATATGGCGATATCTTTCAGCCCATAAAACGGTTAATTTAAAATAAAATCTTTAACCTAATTGCTATTTGTAGTAACGCCCATCGCTCCCGCAGGTTTTAATTTATAATTATAATGCAATACATGCTGAGCGCTGGGAGCTACTCAGCATTGAAAAGCCTTAGAACTGGGTAAGTTTAGAGGGATTTCCTTGATCTCCCCCCATCAGAAGACCCTCCTCCATTAATTTCAGGGGGGAGGGAAGATTTTTTTTCTTTTGAAAAAAAATCAAGAAAAACGAAAGATTCACTTCTTTTTTTGAAAGTTGCTGTATTGTTTCTTGGATTATATACACAAATAGAAAAATCCACTAGTAAACTCCTCCATTTCACAATGCGGGCTTGTCATGACCTATATCCAACAAGTCCATTAAAAAAGAAAGGTACATATGTTACATTTTTGGTCTTCAGTTATATTTGTCTATTCCAAGGATGGAGACTGCCATTTACACACACATTGCTCCTAACTTTACAGCCCAACGTCCTTTTACTTTTAACAATCTGCAAGTCTAGTTCAAGGATCGCTTTTTTCGCCCCTCCCTAACTGGGAAGATAATTGTGCCTCATCAACGATATGAGCCAATTAATAGTGGTTCAATTTCCTCTCTCAACCAGCCACCTGCCAAGACCCGTTAGCTGAATTCCAACAGGCTGCTTGACACTGAATACATTTCCTCCCCGACAAAAAATGGGAGAGATGACCAGCCACTCCATTATTACTACATTGAGCCCTGCTGCAGCCACTCTAGATGGAAGGAGTGGAGGCTGGAGTGATGTGTAACGGTGTCATGTCACCCTCTTAACAAAAGAGCGTCCTCTCCCGCTCCACTTTCCTACCTCCTGCTGCAGGGCCAGCCTCAGGCTGCACTGAGGTCAATATGATCTGCCACTTGTGAGTTTAACAGCCTCAACTTTCAATTTCTTTTTTAATACTCTCTCTATAATCCCGCCTTACATCAACAGCAGGCTCTCGCATCTCCCCAGGCTGAATTTACTTCCATTACCAAACTCTGCTATGTTGAGCCCGGTAACCTGTCCGCCTATGGTGCCATGAAGCAGTGAAATCCCTGCCAGCGTGTCTGCTCACCTGGGGCAACGTGGGCATCTATCTCTGGGGCTCCCCTAAGAAGCGAGGAGGGCGGGCGGATGGGGACGTTTACGTGAAAAGCCAGGAGAGAAAGCGAACAGCTGTCAAAACCCAAAGCGAGCGCTCTCCGGATCGGATCACCGTTGGCTCTGCTGGAAATAATAAATAATGCTCACTTTAATTAAATCCTTATGGGGTCCCTTTCTGGGCAGATAAGGGGGAGCTGTCACACGTCGGAAGGCTGTCTCTAAAACCCAAGCTCTCCGCGCAGCCAGCCCTGTAAATAACGTTGACACCCGTGTGAATAGCGGGCTGCGTTGTTCTCTCTCGGACTCCGAATTGCGTAGTTGCAAGGGGCCACTCCCCAAGGTGCCACTTCGCTTTGGGCGGAGGGCTACTGCCCAAAGCATGGCTTCATGGGCAAATCCCAGGAAGCGCCGTTTGAAACCAGGAACAAAATATGAGTGTGAAGACGGCGTCTTATGCACTGACGCGGACCTTTTAGGTACAGACACTCAAGGAATTACCAGGGAGGGCACAGCTCCACTTAGAGAGGACAGCGCCCAGGAGTCTCTCTAGGCAGAGGCATTCACAGTAGAGAAGAACTGACCCGCTATGGGGCTGGCCCCTGCCTGCTTTTCGAGTCCCCAAGTTCTCCAGCCGCCCAAGGAACGCAGGAGCGGAGCCTTTTCACTGCAAATCCTCGCTCCGAATTCTTTGGAGCCGCTCTCTCTTACCCGTGGGGACGCACTACAGCCACCCCCCCAGCGCCTGCTATTTATTAGGTCCAGACAGGTTGATTCCAGCCGGAAGGGGCGGCTTCTTGTATCCCGGAGGCTGGCCAAGCGACTTGGATTCCAGACAAGAGTTGAGAAACAGCCTCCAAACTCGGCTACTTTCTTTCTTTGGCTAGAAAGCCATTTTTTTTAAGGTGAGCAATGAAAAGGTAAATCTGGCTGCCCTGCAGTCAAGGGTAACGGGCACACTGTGCTAGTCCCAGCAAAGAGAGAAATTAAAACCGTACTTTCCTAAACCCGAGGAAATCTAGATGGAGCCGAATCCAGCGCAGCGTGTTGAGTTCACGCTTTGGCCCGTTTGAAATGAGGACGCCTGCGCTGGATTCGACCTGGTTTTCCTCCACCGTGGTAGCCCTTTTCAGGCCCATTGTAAATGGAATAAAAAACCCGCTGGCCCTCGACAGAATCTTTAACACCACCATAGGGGGGAGACCTTTTCAGTTCAGCTCCACTGTTTGGTTCAGTAGAGTTGATTAAGGTATTTGATATGCAAACAGGAAAGGTGAATCTAGACGACCAACAATCCCCTTCTTGCTGAATCAAGGTAGCCTCCCAGGAGCGATTTACGCCTGAAAACTAGGCTATAATTCCCCCTCTGTAAATTACACGAACTTTGAAACACACCCCTGCAGAAACATAAAATGAACAAGCCGGACACGGAGTCAGCGAGACTAACATAACAGGGAAATAACCCGTTCAGACGAAATCGATGGCAGAGGCGCATTTACCGCCCAATCTCGAAGTGTTCAATGAGCGCAGCGGAACAACGAATGAGCTGTCCCTCTCTTTTAAACCGCCCCTCTTTGGGGCAGCGCAAAGGCTTCAATCAGAGCACGCATAATCCCAAGGACAAGGCCTTCGGATTCATTTATCCTAATTGCAACTCTCGCCAATAACCTTTAGCATATGGAATATGGAAAATGAATGCGTATGTAAAGCGTGCTGATATTCAAAGACATGCCTAGATTGACAACTAAGGTAGGACGGATCTGACTATTTCAGTGAGTGCTGGCCTCGATTGCCCTTTCCTTATGCCCGTTTGCCTTTTATGAACTACTGAAATCCCATTATCATTTATCACTTTTCTATTATATTAATTTGTAACTCTCCCGTATTAAGCGCACTCCACACCGATGGCAGGGCTCCCATGTTTGCGATGGTGATGTCATTTCATTAAAGGCATTCGTTATACCCCGACAGTCAGCCGGCTGCTTGGTTTTTAATAACCATCGTGTCAAAAGTTGCCTAGTGCCCCAGAGGAAAACGGAGTTTAAAAAAATGCACATTGAGAGCTTTTAGCCACACGCCCCTCTCTCTCCCTGTTTTCCATATTTAGGCCAATGGAGAAGAGAAAAAATATTCCAGTGTTAATAGCCAGGGTTGTTTGAAACAAATGGAAAGCTAAGACTGCTTCTTCTCTTCTATTCGTCAGCATCTGAGCAAGTGGAAAAAAGCTTATGCCCAAAGAAATGTGTCAGCCTTTAAGGTGCCACGGATTCTCCTTGGTCTATTCTAATGTCAGTACAGCATCTAACTTTTGAACAGATAGGTATTTCCTGGATGCATGTTTCTGGCAGCATAGACCAGGTGTCTTGAACATCAGTTACAAACCTCTGGGAGGGATGCAAACATCTGTTCAGGAGCAGCGTCTGAGTGGATGCGTTGCTGGGACAGAGCTACTGGGATCCAGCGCAGTCACAGACGAAGGGTCAGGGGAGAGGTTCCTCAGGCAATCAAATATTACTTATGAGAACAAGGTTATTTGGATCTGAACGATATAGCGAGGCATCATGAAAATGTAGACGTTGATTCACACCCTTCATTTTCTCTCTTGCCCACCGACCATGGGAAGAAGCCAAATTACACAGAGGCTAGCTAACGTGCGGTGGGTTGGGTGTGTGGCACTTCTGAAAGTTTAAAAAAAAACCCAAACAACAAAGAAAATGCTGCATCCGTCACAACACAGAAACACACACCCAGCCATGGCATGGTACGGTTTCTTGGCCCGATCCTGCAGGTCTTAGGCAGAATTCCCGCTGCCTTCCGTGTGAGATTCGCCTGAGTAAAGGGCATTTTCGCATTGCTATATAGTGCAAGTGAAGAGGAAAACACACTGCAAAATGTTCCATGAAATCGCGCCTTGTATTCCCACTTTACTGATCGCTATCCTCAAGAGAGATTATCTAAGCAAGGAGAAGAGGGCTGATGTGCTGAGCTGAGAAGCGGTTTAGAACACGTTTGCTAAGGGTGTGTTTAAAACAATGCTCCATAGCTTGGAATAACTATGATCTGAACATATGCACCGACTTGGGTTATTTATTCATAGCTGAAAAATCCTCTCTGTGTTTTCTCCCCTCTCTATTTATCTGGAGTTTATACAAGTCCCTCTGTATACATCTGTATTTATATACAAGATGCGCCTGTACATAGAGGACGTGTGTATCTGCGCGTTTACATGTACAGTATTTACACGGTTACACAACACAGGGTTTTTCTTTATTCTGCCCATAGTTAACGTTCTCAATGGTTAATAAAATGCAGTTTGCGAATGTGCTATGGGGCACAGCCATCCCCATAAATGCCATAAGAGAAGTTAAAAAAATAAAGCCCCCAGAGACTGTAAAGACCTCTATCACCAGACTATGTTGCGCACGGGTTTGGCACGGGCTGTACTAAAATAACCTGTTAACACACACCATAGTGCACCCTCACAATAATCTCCTCAATCATTTATTAAAAGTCGTGTCAAGCAAACCAACATCGTTCATCTTTATGCAAATACATCAATGTCAAGCCATTAGTGTATTGCTCAGGTTGTTATTAAAGTGCATTCTTCTTAATTCGGCTCAGTAAAATACGAGCCCTATTGCTCAAGAATTATAGCAACTATTAGAGTAACATATGGGCAACATGCACTCAGAAAATAAAAATCAACAGATAAAGTGGCAGGGTCAAAAGAGGGAGCAAACACTTAACAAAATGGTAGTGGGGTAATAGATTTCACTTGGAGATTGGGTGTCGTAGGAATCGAAGCGACATTATTGGCAAAATACCTAAATTGCCTAAATACCAAACTATGCCAGATCCTGCCATCGATTGATCAATGGGAGCTTCCCTTCTCATTCCGCCCTGTGTCCCTCTGGACCCCGCAGGAATGGTGTGAAAGAGAGTTCCCCCGAACTCAGTCAGATATTATTAATGAATCGATTAGTACATCATGAACCAGGGAGATGGCCGGCTGGTTTTCGCCAGTGCCATTAGAGGGTTTCATTGCCCCCTCAGCATTCATAAGGGGTCGTCGTTACATTTTTAGTAAAAACAGCTTTAGAAACGTCAATTTCCGCGTTTATTGATCGTGGGAGGAAAGCCAAATGCATTTGCTATGAGAACAATGGAATCGATCAATCTATTTATCTATCTTCTGTCTCCTGAATGCAATTAACACGAGTAAAGAACCTAAACAAACGTTATCTGCTTTTCGACCTACCACCTTCGGGGAAAGTCCTGAAGTGACTTAAAAATAAGGCACGTGAATAACAAATAATAAATAAACCAAGGCGTGCGGTAGCTTTCATGTTTATGACACGGTCACAAACCCCAGCAAAGGAAGGCTGGCGATCTTTATGCTGTTTTAGGGACGTTCTCCTCTAACGTACCCAGCAAACCTGTTATTTCATGCCGCAGGCGAGTTGTTTCAGTCACATGAACCTCTCCAGTTTATATACTTGGAAGAAAGGGAGATCGTATATGTTAGTCCAGGCGCAAGGAAAATAGAAATCTGCACATCTGTCTCAATGGATTGCACAGGAAGGGCCGCTGTGGAGATTTTTGGCTTTACAAGAAAGGCCCAGATGCAAAACTCAAAGGGTTGAATTTCCCAGGGAAGTTTATGACAACTTCTCTCTTTTCCGAATGCATCCCTCCCCGAATTCTGATCTGCTGTTCCTCCTTCTCGGTTCCCCTCAACACCACCAATGAGAAGAAAAAATGTCTTATACCTCCCCGACGCCCCCAAACCCTGACTATCCCACATTGTCAGGTCAGCACCATCAAATCTGGTTTTTTATTTTAATTGCCAGACCAGCAATCAATTTTCCAAGGGTAATAAACAAGAAACCAACACACACACACTCACAAACCCAAGAACAATCTCCCAGATTTAATGAGAGAGTTGCCCACATCCTCATCACCCCAGCATGGTAATTGAGCAGATCTATTAACTTGTTACACTAGATTTGTTTAAAGAGACTATTACACAGTCATTTAATCAATTTGTTACACTGGAGGTCCTGACTTATGAGACACTTGCCGTATGATTCCTTAATGACTGAATTAATTTGTTTTAATAAAACCAACATTGTGTACAAGCACATTTCAAGAAATGTAATTTTGGAGACAGAACAGTCCAATGCTTCATCTGATTAGGTCTTTTCTATGGTTTATCAAAGTCTGCAGTTGCCGTCATAAGCTGCATGTATGGGGTATTTTTCTTTTTTATAGCGTCATTAATTTAATATGGATCATTAGTTCTTTATACACATGCATGTTCTGACAAATGTACCCAATGAATAATGCACCTAATCTGCTTGGGCTCAAATGCATCACATCATAAACAGAAACTGCTGCAAAATAAATAATAATAAATAATAACAACAATTAATATCATAACCATCCTGTTCTTTCACACTTCAGTGCACTAAAGACTTGTTTTACAGATAAGGACCCAGAGCATCCTGAGATTACAGCATCATAACAAATGGGTGGGGGGCTAACTATGTAGAGAACACAAAGAGATTTATGGTGAATTAAGGTTATCCTGAGAGCAGATGTAGGACAAGAAAATCGGTTTGCTTCTGATGGAAACCGACGTGTGTGGAATAAATGTAAATAAACAGGAGGGTCCTCAAGAAAAGGGACTTGATGGTATCGATTATGTAAAATAATTGCTACATTACACATGTTAATGTACTTTGTTAATATACTACAAACAGCTGACGTTTATGGTCTGAGTTTGTGCAGAGAAAAAAGGATTGGGGACATAGTCTTGAAAAATGGGTCTCGAACTGGAGGGAAAAGGGGATTAGGGGAGGAAGTGCCACCAAAATGGAGTGAAATTTTCAGGCTATAAGTAATAACTGATATAAATGATCCCCAAATAAAGCTAATGTAGATAATTATGTAAATATCTTAGCTAAGATAAGCAGGAAGCCAGTGTGATGGCCTGAGATGATTATTGTAGGCTTAGGTGGTCTTGTGTAACATGGGCAAGTATAAACAGGCCAAATATTGACTAAATAGCTTAACAATTATGATGGAGGAGAGGAACAATCTGGATATGTTTCCACTAAGCAATTCCGATGCTTTGGGCAAGAGACTGCTTCCCCTGCAGTCAATGACAAAACTCCTAGTGACTTCAGTAGGAGCAGGATCGGGCCCTTTATAGCGCTTAACTATGCATAATATGTAAGCATGACGCGACATTTTGTCAATTAAAGACTCTTGACTACACACATATGAACAGCATATGGGGATTTTTTCCCCATGAGCTCATTTCATTGGTGTGTGTGTGTTTAAATGAAGTGGGTATGTAGGCCATGAAAGGAATTTTTAAATGGAGGATTAGATCACGGGGCTGTAGGTGGAGTAAAGCCTGCAGGATTCATGGGTAGGTGGCTGTTTAATGCATCTTCATGTGATCACTACCCAGAGTGCCACTGAAAGAAACTCACCCGGCAGCTCGCACGCACACAAGTGCATCTTGCGCCATTGAAGTCAATGAGGTTTTTGCCAGTGGCTTCAGTGGAAGCAGGATTAGGTCCTCAGACATTTGATAAACTGGTCTGAGCAGCTTGGCAAGTCTTACCCAGGCAGTGTGCCATTCTGAACAGCGAACAGCAAGAATTCACAAAATCATGGTACTAGTTCTTGGGACATAAGCCTAGTATGGTCTTTACTTGCACATCACTGGGCCAGATTTTGCTACTGGTCCACATAGTGGGCATAACGCTGATCCCACGAAAACGGATATCAACCAAAAGTGGCTCCACTGAAGGGACACAAGGAAATTTTGGTGTTATAAAAACAGCGTCTGTGAATTCAGGACTGGGCCCGTCGTGTAGCTGGCACCTGTACTCAAATACACAAGCGAAGTACTACTGAGTGCTAAAGGTAAGGGATTGGGCCCAAAGGCTAATTTATATAGAGAGAAATTTATAGTGCTTCACAGATATTTCTCTTTTGAGATGTACTGCTCTGCATGCAGCGCTGTGCTGTGTATAACAATTTCTACCTTCACTAATCCCTTAACTCAACCGTTTACACCGCAAACTCGTGTTTTCATCCCACTTCTTGGCATTTAATACTGGCCCCTGTGCTGTATTCAGTTCTCCTATGACTGACTTCTCTCCTTACTCACTGAGGCAGCTCCACTGAAATGAAATGGGCCTGATGCAGCAAGGTCTCTGACGTATAACTCCCACTGAAGGCAGCGGGAATTCTGCATGGGGAGGGCCAGCCACACGCTGTCTGATGGGACTGCTCGCTGAGTAACGCAAAGCCGGATTTAGCCCTTAGCCACCCTACAGAACATAGCAGGCCAGTCTCATGAGTAATTAAAACTTCACTGCACTGGTCCCAGTCTTGAATAAAATACATGGTGTGGTGCCATGGCTTGATGTCTCTACTAAGTGTGTTTGAGGCTTGCTTAGGCCTCATCTACCCTCAGCTCTCTGATGAAAAACTCCTCCCTCCTCTCCCCCCATTGCTAACATAGCTACAGCCCCACTGATGGTACCGGTGGTGGGAGCACTGGTGCAGAGCCGTGCTGACCCGGATCTAGGCAGCTGCTGGCATTTTTACCATCATGTAGAGAGGTGCTTAGATGCAGTGGTAATTAAAATGCTGGGAGCCCCCCGGAGCCCTGTCTACACTAGCACTCTCCCTACCATACCTGCTGGTGGAGCTGCTCAGTCAGTATCAACATGGGAATCTCTTCAGAAACAAGCCCCGTACGGACAGAACATTCGGATGAAATCGTACATAAACCTGGCGTGTCCAGCCTTGGTGCGTGGGATCACAGGATCCCCCTGACCCCCAAGGACCACAAGATCAGCTTGCAGGCTGGAACTGGAGCTGCAGCCCCTCCACACCAGCAACATGGGGTGTTGCGGCTGCTGGATCCGCCCATAAACATAGATTATTATTATAGCCTTCTGCACTGCCCTGTGGGGCTGGTGCTGAAACCCCTCCTGCAGCGTGTAGGCGGCACCACTGGGAGGCTGCTCTGTTCACAGTTCTTCTGCAGCGTCCTTAGACTACAGGGTTTAAGTACAGCAGCAGGTCTTGCTCTAGCCCTTCAGAGCATTGATGAAATTCATCCTTTGGACTCAATCCTGCAGTCCTTACTCCAGCAAAAATCCCATTTTCTTAATATACTAATTGTGTGTTAGAAAAGTTCGGCCATACTTCTACTTCTCATGGCTGCCAAGGCCAGCAGGGACCATTGCGATCATCTAGTCTGACCTCTTGTATAACACAAGCCATAGCACTTCCCCAAAATAATTCCCAGAGCAGATCTTGTAGTGTAAAAAGCCCAGCTAATCTTGATTTAAAATTTGTCAGTGATGGAGAATCCATCATGACCCTTGATAAATTGTTCCAATAGTTAATTACCCTCACTGCTACAGACTTGCCCTCACCTTAGTATGCAATAAACCTCCACATTTTTATTGACTGGAAAATATTAAAATATACAAATGTTTGTAGAAAATTATCAATCTCTAGCTATGGTAATATCGCAACATAAATGTGGCTATGTTGCTCATTAGTAGCTTAAAAATGATCTTTGTGTGTTAAATCTGAACGCTTAAATACCAAATTGGGAAAACAACTGGAATATCATTTTTCTTTCAGTTAAGCTTTTCCCCTGATAGACAATGTATTGATTAAATTCTGCTCACTTTCACCACAATTCTACTACATTAAGGGTCTAATTCAGGAAGACACCTAAAGTATGTGCTTACTTTATGCACATGCATAAATTGCATGGGACATAAGCATGTGCTTAAAATTCAAATTAAGCACAAGCATAAGTGCCCTTCCTAAACATGGATGCTTGCCAAAATCAGGGCCTCATTTGGACTATACTGGTGCAAATGAAAGTAGAATTGGCCTTATGTGTTTCTCTTAAATCAGGCAAAGAGAATATGCAGAATACATGGAAATTATTTGTTATAAAGAAGAATTGAAGATTAAAAAGAAAATAGGCTTATTACTAAGAAGGAAATTAGGAGAAAATACAAACAATTCTGAAGCAATGATTTTTCCTTCTTCATATTTCATACATAATTTCTTGAACTCAGTCCTCCTGTCATGTTTAAAATGAAACTACGGATTATATCCTCTTTAAAAAACATAAGCAGCACATGCACCAGCAATGTAAGTATTATTGATTCAACCTTTTGCCCATTTTAACAGATGCTACTCATGACTGTCCCCAAAAGCTTGTTTAAAGTTAACTACATTAAGCACGTGAGGTCACAAGGCCAAATCAAGGTCATTTGAATTCTGGCTAAAGGTTAATTAGATCACTGCATTAAAACAGGAATAGACTATACTCAACTTTACTCTAATGAGGATGGACAGGTTTGTTTTATATAACTCAACTTCCCCCTTTATGATAAGGATGAAGTATTGATATTGGGCAAAATGTTGTTCTCAGTTAATGAATGAAGTTTCTGGAGTTACTCAGGATTTACACGGATATCAGTGAATGCAGCATTTGGCCCATTTTCTTATTTTTTTGTCTTAATGATGCTTCTGTTAAAACTATTCTTAATTCTCCTTGTCTAACAATACACTGAACAATGAAGCTAAAAGTACTTTTTCATATCAGTTTCCTCCTGGTGTTTTGGTTCATAATAATTTCTGTCACACATTCTGTTCTTTTGCTTTTACAGTTATAATGAAGTCCAAGGTGTTATGATCGGATATGAAAACACAGGCCAACATTTTCAAACTTGTGTCCCTAAAGTTTGGCATCTAAATCCATATTTAGGCATCTAAATAAGTGATATTCAGAAGTGCTAAGCAACTGAAATCAACGGGAGCTGATGTATTAACATCTCTGAAGATCAGCCCATTTTAATTTCCATGTCTAAATGTGGACTTAAATGCCCAATTTTTAAAAACCTGAGTGTCTAAAATTAGGCATCTGTTTTTATTTTGTCTGTAATAAGGTTTTGTAGTAACTATTGGACTATTTGCATCAGATGTATTATTCACAACAATGATAATGGTTTTACATTTACATGCTACCCTGAAGTATTGCCAAGAACTTCCAGGTATACTGAAAAAATGTGTTATTTGTTCCTCTAGTAGGTTTTAAATAGAATCACCTTGCCGGGTGGTAGCACTTTCCAGTAGAATGACAGAGCAGCGTGCATGCCCATTTTGTTGCCTAGCGTCTGAAGGGTGTGCTTTTAGAAGGCTTTTTCTCTGGATTTCTTTGTTAGTTTTCTGCATTTTTTTAAAGCTCAAGTTCTCTACAATCTCAATAACAAGAGTCATTCAGTGCTGTTGGAAAACTTGAAAGTAAATACCTCAAATAGGCCATTGTAAGTCCATGGAACCATGATTTATCCCAGCTGAGGATTCTGGTCTGTGACCCTTTTTTCCCTCCGGTTGATAAGTTTCACCTTACTGCATGTCTCCAGTACACCCATATATCTTGGTTCCAGTGTTGGCAGAACTGTTTGTTCCATTGGCTTGAAATGATCCCCAGGTGAGAGTGAAATGCTTATGTTACTGTTAATATGGAGGGATTTCAGTAAAATATATAAGGCATATCCTTCTACACAACTTTATTTGAATGGTTGTTAATTGTTAAAGTTCCACTGAGACCACCAGAGTGAATTCTAGGGACCATGCTCATAATATAGCTGAATACCTGACTTTTTTTTTAAAGGTACTCTAGAGCTGCATGAATCAGGAAGAAAACAACTCCCCCTATGCATTTTATTAGAAGGCAATAAAATCTGGTGGCGTCTCATTAAATTTAATGAGCTTCCATAAAACAACCATTACATTGTGGAGGTAATGAAAAGAATAACTACGTTGGTTAGTAAATAAACCACCAAGGATGATTCTATTAGATGCCCCAGATACCCCCCAGTAATGAACAGGCAAGGTATGTTCGCTAACCCTCACAAACTGTGTGCAATAACAGCTGAACACAGCACTTCACCCTGAATGTGTTAAATTTGCTTGGCCCGTAAAACATCTACTCCGATCAGAAGGGCAGCTAGAGCATAGCTTGGGCCAAATGCAGAAGTGTTGTGTAAGGTGAAGTAAATTATACCTTGGTAAGTAGGTCTTAGGTATGTTTAAGGGTTTCTTATGGGCTGATTCTCCTCTTATACTTTGTTTTACCCCAGTGTAATTACACTAGCTTCTATGCCAGTGTAAATGACATCACAATCAGGGGCTTAATTTTCAGAGATGCTCAGAATCTGCAGCTTCCATCGATGTGTGGGCGCTCAGCATGTCTGAAATAGACCCACAGTCTAAGCTGGTGCACCTCATGTTAAAAAGTAGGAAGAAGATGTAAGTTAAAGTAGAGGGGACTACAGCTTTGACCTACAGCTTCTTACATCCTCCGGTTAGTTGCTTTTCCTGCTCACACTTACATTCCCTTGCATCTCATTTCTGAATTCAGCCTATGACTCCTTTCCTTTCCCATGATATGACAATCGCACATTAGATAAAATGCCATGTAGTCTTATAATAGTATAACGCTAAATCTTGTGTGCTTGCGTGTGTGTTTGACTTGGAACAAAGCAAAAGATTAATAGCACTAAAAATTAGGCCCAAATTTTCAAAAGGGCTAGTGATTTTGGGTGCCTTAATTTCTGGAGTGCCTTCAAAATCAGTGATCGCTTTTGAAAACGTTGGTGTAGATATATTTGGGCCAGATCCCCATCTGGTATAAATTGCTCTTGCTCCATTGCGCGCGCGTGTGTGGACACACACATACATTGTGGAGTCAAAAATTGAGGCCAAGCTATAAAAATCTGTCTGTGAGGCCCAATTCCTGTCTCCCTTACTCATGGGAGCAGCACTACTGAAATAAAGGGGTTAAACACATCATTGATATTACTCATTAGGAGTTTACAGCTGCAAATTGAAGGTGTAAGAAGGGAGGCTAGGAAAAAACTCCATGCCTTTATGTGCCAAGTGAATGTTGCTGTGGGAAGGGAAGGTTACTCACCCTATGCAATAACCGAAGTTCTTTGAGATACATCTCCATGCGTGCTCCACTTCAGATGATGGTGCGTCCCTGAGCCTTCAATCAGAGAGTTTCAACAGCAGTAACAGTTCAGGTTGCATATGTACCATCCCCCTCAGTTCTTTCTCTATTGTAGAAATTGTATTCCAAAGCGGAGGGGAGGAGGGTGGGTAGTGGAGCACCCGTGGGTACACCCATCTCGAAGAACCTCAGTCATTGCACAGGGTGAGTAACCTTCCCTTCTTTGGGTGATGTCCCTGTTGGTGCTTCATTTCAGATGACTGTAGAACAGTGCCCCCCATTGGATGTAAGGGGCTTCAGTAAGTGATGATAGCACTGTTAGACCTAGCAACGAATCCAGTCTTGAGCTCTGATTGAATGCATGGTATTTTGTAAATGTATGTGCAGAGGCCCAAGTGGCTGCTCTACGTACCTCCATGATTGCTGTTTAGAAAGTTGGGAGAGATCTGGTTGAGGGAGTTCTGATCCCTGATGGAGGTTGTATGTTCTTTTGTTGATAACATAGGTAGATGCATCCCGAGATCCTTTTAGACAGCCTCTGTCTAGATATAGGGGAACCTTTGGCGCGTTGTGCAATGGAAATGAATAGCCTTGGGGATTTTCTGAAAGATCTTGTTCTATCAAGGTAGAATGCTAGTGTGCGTCTGATGTTTAAAGTATGTAATACTGAGTCTTGTGTACTGGTGTGTGGTTTGGGGAAGAATGAGGAAAGATGAATTGGTTGGTTGATATGGAAGAAGGAAGGTACTTTTAGGTAGAAATTTTGGATGAGGTCTTAGAGTGACCTTATCCTTGAAAAAGATGTCAAGGGCTGATGTGATAGCCACTAAAAATGCCACTTTCATAGATAGGTGTGTCAGAGAACATGTCACCAAGGATTCAAATGGGGGTCTGGTGAGGCAGTGGAGAACTAGGTTCAAGTCTTGAGTCACTAGATGGAGTGGGTGAGCATACTTCTGGATAAATATTCCGGGATGCCCGTAAAGAAATGTATGGTGATCGGATGGGCAAATATCAATGTCCCTTCAATCTTATAATGGATGGCAGTAATAGTTGTGAGGTGTACCTTGACTGAACTATTGGAAAGTCTGGATATCTTAAGTCCAAAGATATAGTCTGATACGACTGTAGTGGGTGTGGAAACTGCACTAATTTGTTTGCTCTGGCACCATGTATGGACGTCTTCCATTTCTGAAGGTAAGTATTGCACGTGGTTGACTGTCTACTGTTTAGTAATATGTTTTTAACCTGTTCTGAACAGATTAGTTCATTCTGATGGAGCTATGTAGGAGCCATGCTTTCAGGAGGAGTCTCTCCAGGCTTGGGTGGCAAAACTGTCTGACATCCTGTGATAGAAGGTCTGATAGCAGAGGGAGAAAGCATGGTGTGCACACTGTCATCCACAATAGGTCTCAAGTTTGTCTGGGCCATGTTGACCCTCGCCTTGTCGGTAAATATTTTGTGTATCACCCTTGATAGCCGAGGGATTGGAGGAAATGCGTATAGCAGAGGCACATCCCATTTGAGGAAGAAGGCATCCTCCAGGGATTGAGTCCCCACACCTACTCTCAAGCAGAATTGTGGACATTTGCACTTCTAGGCTGTTGCAAAGGGGTTGATGGATGGATGGCCCCACTGTTTGAATATGGTCTGTAGGATCTTGTTGTTTAGTTCCCATTCGTGATCCTGAGAAAATGCTCTGTTGCGTGTGTCCACTATAGTATTATGGCATCCTGAGAGGTAGGAGGCTGAGATGCTGACATTGTGTTGGATACACCAGTTCCATAGTCCCTATACACTGAAGCCATGAAACTATGATCAGGCGCCGTCCTGTCGATTTGTGTAAAACATGCACGCAGCGTTGTCAGCCATAACTCGTATAGTATGGTTTCTGATCCATGGCAGGAAGTGGAAGCATGCATTGCAAACTGCTCATACTTCTAAGAGATTTGATGTGAAACCGCATCTTCCACCACCTGCCCCGAATTGTGTGGTGCTGTAGCTGGGCTTCCCAGCCTGTCAAGGAGGCATAGGTTGTGAGTATCATTGAAGGTGGAGACTGTGTGAAAGGTACTCCCATGCACCCATTGTTGGGTTGTGCCCTCAGTGTAGAGAGTCTTTGACTTTGATCAGCATTGCAAGATATCTATTTAGCTGTGTTTGTGTGGTATGTAGACAGTTCTTAGCCAGCCCTGAAGACAGCGCATATGAAGACAAGCATGTGGTTGCCACCATGTGGCCTAACAGTTGGAGACAGGTTCATGCTGATATATGTGGACAGTTCAGTACTGAGGAGATGAGGTTGGCACATGGTAGTATATCTTTTAATTCGTAGTGATGTTTTGGCTTTCAGGAACTTGAGGTGGGCCCCAGTGATATTCAACTTCTGTACAGGGCACATAGTTGATTTTTGTACGTTTATCTGTAAGCCCAGTCTCAGGAAGAGAGTAAGTGTCCTGTGAGTAACATCGAGGACTGTCACGTTGACTAGATTGAAGGGGCCTTGAGATATGTTCAGGAGCTCTGATTACTCCCTTCTACACCAATCTCGCGCTGGGGTTGTCACGCTGGCTGGATTGGTGGGAGCGGAGGCATGTGTGTTATTTGACATCAGTATGTTAAAAGCATAGTAATCCATCTGAGATATGCCATGTCAGGTACTGTTAGAAAGGCTATAATGTGCTGAGTAAGATGTTGTGTTCATGTGTTATATGTGTGATGGAAGTTATGGACATCTTTGATATCCCTGTATTTCAAACTATGCTGTATAAAACACACCCCAGACAGAGAGGCGGCAGGACAATAGCTCGCTTAATGGCCCATCAAAGCCTTTACAGAAGCAAAAGGCCCAGGAAGGAACAAAAGGCATACCTGAAGAGTTACCAGGATTGGCCCATGTGACTCTGGACTCCATTTTATTTCCTGTAAGTGCCCTCAGGCTGCATGGCCAGGAACAGAGGGTATATAAGGTCAAGCCACAGAAGCCATTTTGTCTTTGTTCCTATCCAGCTGCAGACACACACCTACCCACCTCTAGATCAATTCATTTTGCAGCTGAACCGAAGGACGTAGATCCATCCAGGTACTGGATGTATACCAGAGGGACTATACAAGCCTGCAATTCCACAATTCTTCTAGAAACCTGATGTATATGGACTTTCAAATCATTTTTATGTATCTGATTGCTTTAATCCTTTAACATTTCTCTTATTGTTTTTCTTTTTATAATAAACCTTTAGTTTTAGTTACTAAAGGATTGGCTGGCAGTGTGCTATTTTGGGTAAGATCCAGACTTATAGAGATCTGATAGTGATCTGGCTGATCTTTTGGGATCAGAGGGAACCTTTTTAGTAAAGAGTAAAGAGTTTAAATAACTGGTCTCTTTACTGGATATAGTGGCAGATTGGGAGGCAGAGACTGAAATGCAGTAAAGGGGGCTGTGTGTATTTGTATAGTGGCTTCTTGATAACCAGTGTGGGGGAATCAGATGCACTGTTTGTGGCTGGTTGGGAAGTCTGACTTCAGTGTCACCCACCAGTGCTGGGAGAATCTGCTCTCCTTTTGTAGCCTGCCCTGACCCTGGCATTATCAGTTGACTATCCTGGGCACGGATGGGTCACAAGGGCATCTGCCCTAGTGGGAACATTTAGTAGACAATCGTCCATATGGGGGAATATTATTACCCCTTGTTTGCAAAGCTACACCACTACCACTGTGAGGGTTTTGGAGAACACTCATGGCACTGTTGAGAGATGGAAAGACAAGACTTTGTATTGGGAATGTTCTATTCCCAGAGTATATCTGAAAAACCTCCTGTGGATGGGATGTATATTATGTGAAAATAGGCATCCTGGAGGTTGAGGGTTGAGAACCAGTCCCCTTGTTCCAGTAGTGGTATTGATCACTAATGTGACTATCCTGAATAATTGGACCCTTATGAATTTGTTGAGCTTTTTGAGATCTAGAAGAGGCCTCCATCCTCCATTCTTTTTCTGGATTAAGGAGTAGTAGGAATGAAACTCTTCCCTCTTTGTTGTAGTGGTACTTGTTCCACAGCACCCAGATGTAGAAGGTGGCTTACTTCTTGCTGTAGAAGGCACTTGAAAGAAGGGTCCCTGAAGAAGGATGGGGAGAGAGAGTGTGTAAGGAGGCCAGGGGTAAATGGGATCATAGACTCATAGACTATAAGATCAGAAGGGACCATTATGGTCAATTAGTCTGACCTCTTGCATAACGCAGGCCACCGAACTTCACCCCCCCACTCCGGTAATAGACCCCCTAACCTAAGATTGAGTTATTGAAGTCCTCAAATTATGGTTTAAAGTCTTCCATATACAGAGAATCCACCAGCAAGTGACCCATGGCCATGCTACAGAGGAAGGTGAAAAACCCAGAGGGCCTCTGCCAATCTGCCCGGGGAGAAAATTCCTTCCTGACCCCAAATATGGCGATCAGTTAAACCCTGAGCATGTGGGCAAGACTCATCAACCAGACACCCAGAAAGAATTCCCTGTAGTAACTCAGAACTCACCATATCTAACATCCCATCAAGGCATATTTACTGTTAGTAATCTAAGATCAGTCAATTGCCAATTGGCACAAGATCAGTAATCTAAGATCAGTCAATTAGGCTGTCCCATCATACCATCCCTGCCATAAACCTATCAAGCTCAGTCTTAAAGCCAGCTAGATTTCTTGCCCCCACTGCTCTCCTTGGTAGGCTGTTCCACAACTTCACTCCTCTGATGGTTAGAAACCTTTGTCTAATTTCAAGTCTAAACTTTCTGATGGCCAGTTTATATCCATTTGCTCTAGTATCCACATTGGTGTTGAACTTAAATAACTCCTCTCCCTCCCTGGTATTTATCCTCTGATGTATTTATAGAGAGCAATCATTTCTCCCCTCAACCTTCTTTTGGTTAGGCTAAACAAGTTAAGCTCTTGGAGTCTTCTTTCATAAGGCAGGTTTTCCACTCCTTGGATCATCTTAGTAGCCCTTCTCTGCACCTGTTCCAGTTTGAATTAATCTTTCTTAAACACAGGAGACCAGAACTGCACAGTATTCCAAATGAGGTCTGACCAACACCTTGTATAATGGTACTAACATACCCTATATCTCCTGGAAATACCTCAAGTGATGCATTCTAAGACTGCATTAACTTTTTTCATGGCCACATCACATTGGTGGCTCGTAGACATCCTGTGATCAACCAATATGCCTAGGTCCTTCTCTTCCTCTGTCTTTTCTGACTGACGCCTCCCCAGCTTATAGCAAAAATTCTTGTTATTAGTCCCTAAGTGCATGACCTTGCATTTTACACTATTAAATTTCATCCAATTTTTGTTACTCCAGTTTACTAGGTCATCCAGCTCTTATTGTATGATATCCCCTTCTTTCTCTGTATTAGCAATACCTCTCAACTTTGTGTCAACTGCCACCTTTATTAGCATACTCCCACTTTTTGTGCCAAGGTCAGTAATAAAAAGATTAAATAAGATCAACCCCAAGACGATCCCTGAGGAACTCCACTAGTACCTAGGATCAGGTAGCCCATGGGGATTATTTCTAGGGTCCATTTTTACATGGTGATGGAAACCCATGACAAATAGAAAGGGGTTAAACAGTGCCCACAATAGAGGATGGTTGATGTTATCAGCGCTGGTGGATGTGGGAGGTCATTCAGACCCTTGGCCAGAGCCTCAGAAATGTTGTTTTGTGGAGGGTGGTTGAGATGCCGATGATTGAGGCAGAGGTGGCCGATGTCTCTTTGTCTAAGTGTCTGTGCTTTTGAGTGTAAGAGATGGATCTTGTGTGCTGATAGGGATGGTATCTGTTCTATTTTCTTTGGCTGCAGGTGTGTATATCCCTAATGTGCGGAGGGTTGCATGAGAGTGCTTCAGGGTTTGAAGTATTTCGTCTATCTTCGAGGAAAATCATTTCTCTCCGTTGAAAGGAAAGCCCTCCACAGTGGACTGAATTCTCTGGGAAACCCAGAGGAGTGAAGCCAGGATGTTCGGTGCATAACAATAGTGGTGGCTCTGGAGTTAGCCACCGTGTCTGCCACATCTAGGGATGACTGTAAAGTGGTTCTGGCTATGAGTTGGCCCTCAGTCAAAATGGACTTGATCCCTCTTTTACTGCAGGAGATCATTAATAAAGTTTACAAGCTTACCGTAGTTGACGTAGTCCTATTTAGCCAATAATGCTGCATAGTTGTCAACTCTCAACTGTACAGTTGCTGATGAATAGACCATGTGGCTGAAGAGGTGCAGGCATTTCCACCCTTTGTTATACAAGAGTGGACCTATATTGATGCTGCCTACCGTGCTTGTTGGCAGCGTCAATGTCCAAGGAGTTCAGTGTAGGGTGGGAGAATAAAAAGCCCATCCCTTTTGAGGGGACATAATATTTTTTATTAGCCCTCTCACAGGTGGATGTTGTTGTTGCCAGGGTCTGCCATATGTTTTTGGCTGGTTCCATGAGAGCATCGTTTATTGGGAGCGCTATTTTTGAAACTGAGGAAGATTGCAGTGTCCAACAGCTTATGTTGGGACTCTCGGGCTTCCTCAAGGGGACTCTCTAGGCAGTCTGTCACACATTTGAACAGTTCCTGAAATTGTTTAATGTCTTCCATGGTTGTGGGTGGCGGAGGCATTATGGCCTCATAAGGGGAAGAGGAGTAATTGTTGGTAGGCGGTGTAGTGTCCTGTTCCAGGACCTCTTCTCTTTCTTTGCCAGTCTCCTCAGAGTGCTCTGATGGTGCGGACACTGAGGGTGGTGGTGGAGATCTAATCCCTGACCTGTAGGGACTGGAGGGCCTGCTGTATAGTCTCCTGTATGGAGTTCAGGTGTCCCAGTAAGGCCACTGTGTGGGGAAAGTCATGAGGGGGAATCCATGGGTGACCATACCATGGCTGGATGTCGTGTCTGTGGTGAGATTTTTTGTCACATATGTTCTAGAGTTGCCAACGGTCGGACAGGAGAGGAGTGTTGTAATAAGAAAACACTCTCCTCCTCATTATCTTCCTCCTCTTTGGACAATGAAGGGGCCAATAGCAAAGCAGGTTGGTCTAGTACCATGTGTACCGGAGACATGTCGGTGCCGAAACGTGGGGATTCCAGTGTGTGGAAGAAACGAGGCTTCATTCTGCATTTTTAGTTAAGGATCATCAGAGATAGAGACTCTTTTATTATTCTTTTGAAGTACAAGCATATGCAGGGGGAGAGCCACTGACAGAGTTGCCTCTGGTCAGATAAGGGTCTCCGCCTTCAGGCCGATTTTAACATATATTTATAGCTGGGTTAAGATTACAGCCTTCGTTCTTTTTATCGCTTAGTCAAGGTTACAGACACAAGCAAACTGCAGTGCAAACGTTTTCTTGGATTCAAACAGTTACATTTCTCAGTACTTTCCCATTCTATTTTACCCCCTCCCTTTACCCATAAGACATACGTTTCTTGACCAAAGTTTAAGGCCTACACAGTTTTACTTCCACAAGTGTCAATGATACCATTAAGTCTCCACACTGAAGGAAGTGGTGTGGTACCCATGGTTTCAGTGCAGAAGTGACCAGTGCCAATGATTTCGGTGCTGAAGTGGTTGGTACCAATGATTTTGGTGCCAAAGAGGTTGGTGCGGATGTTGCTGTTGTGGTTATGGCCGTCGGTGCTGATATGTGAGTCAGAGTTGGTGGTGGCGGCGTAGTCTGTCTCAGTGCTGTCGGAGGAGATAGACTTTTGCTTGCCTCTCGACTCCAAGCCTGCTCGTTTGGGATTGTCAGATGCCATGGCACAGGCAGAGCCAGAAGATCCCAGTGCCTCATACATACTCAGCTGCAGGGTGGTTGGTACTGAGGATAGAGAACTCGCTGGGGACCATTTCTTTTCAGCAGTTCTTTGGGAGGAGAAGTTGCTGCTCTTTTCTTCATGGCCTTTTTGGAGGAATAAGCCTTTCTCTGAGCAGAGGGTGACGTTGCCAGGAAGCATTGTCCAGAGGAGGTCTGCTGGCTGGGATCAGATGCCAGTCGCAGAGACTTCTCCATAAGGGTAAGTTTGAGACGCGGGTCTCTGTCGCTCCTGGCGGGTGCCTTTAAGTTACTGCAGTGAGCACATTTTTGTGAAATATGTGACTCACCAAAGCAGCGGACACACCGAGGGTGTCCATTTGATACCCGAATCACCTCCTGGTATTAAATGCAGTGCTTGAATCCTGGTGGAGCAGGCTCAGCTGTGAACAATGGTGATTCACCCTAGGGGTGCAGACTAATTATTCGAAGGGGAAGAAGAGAAAAAAATGTTTTTTTAATAAAGTAAACAGGGAAGAAAGGTAAGTAAACTAATTATTATGCTAAAACTATTTTAACAAAACCATTTTAAGTATTAGATAAACTAACGTTTTTAACACTTTGGGAGCTCCATCTCAGGCTGAGGATGGTTGAGAAGGAGCTGTGCTGGATGAGGTGCTGATGGTGCTACAAGACGGGGAAGGCACATGTGTGATCCGGACAATCACTGCTGCTGAAACTTTCTGATCAAAGGTACAGGGATGCACCATCACTTGAAGTGGAGCACCCACAGGGACATCACTCAAAAAATAAATTTAACTTTTGCATTTCCTGCTTGTTCTGTAGTTGCAAAAGGGATGAATTTGGCCCAGTGGGACTATTTGTGTGAGCAAAGTGAGCAGAATTTAACCTATTAATTTCTATTCCTGTTTTCTTCTGAAGGTTCAATCCTACACCTACTGACATCCATGGGAGTTTTTCTATGAATTTCAGTGGGACCAGGATTAGTCCCTGTTATGTTAAATATACGTCACCAACTTGTGCAATGTAGAAAGGATGGGCAATATGTCAGTTAAATTACAGAATTTGCAGCATGCTGAAAGAACCTTCCATTGCATTATCTGATTTTAATTTCACAGTCTTGATGTTGCATTTATTGAGACACTCCTTTAGTTTTAGGACAGATGTAAGTCTATTGTTAGACTTACACATTTTATTACAGTGTGTCAAAGTATTTGTGTCTGAGATTTGACCAAGGGTTCTCGCACCAAATTTTCTCCTAGCCTACAGTAGAACTGTATTAGAACTGTCAAGATGTCCTGCAGTGGTTCAAGAGTGAGATTATCAATCTCTGGGCAGACTGTTAAGAACCCGGGCACAAATCCCAAATTGTCTGTGAATTCTATACTTAGGTTTCACCAACCCATTATCAAGTGTGAACTCCTCAGGCACTGTAGCAGTCTTGACATAGAGACACAGACAGTCCCCTGGGGTACTCGGAGCTGTTTTGCCACCCAGGCAAGCTTGGCTTTGTGAGAGATGGTCCCTTATACCACAAATTACAGCAATATTCAGGTTACTTTTAGTCCTAGTGAATTCCAGGTGAATTGCACCTTAGATCTCATACCAAAGACAAAGCTTATAGCCAATTTTATAATAAACCATCTAAAGTTTTATTATATAGGAAAAGGAAATGAAAGAGTTATTTACAAGGTTAAAGCAGGTAAACCATACATATGCACATGACTTCCAGTCTTAAGTTTCAAAAGGTAATAGATGCTTCTATAATAAGCAAGCTTGATATGTCCTTTAGGGCTATCACAGCTGAGGATCCCTTGCTTATGCCTAGAAACCTTGTCCCCAGAGTCCCAGCAGCAATGTGCTCCTCCTTGTTAGGAGTTTTTATTCCCTTCCCACCTTCTGCTTTGAGCAGCAAACTCAGCTGATGGGAGGAATTCACTTGCAAAACTCCTCTTCCTTGGGTGGTGGGGAGAGTAAACAAAGTCTTTTGTCCTCTTTAATGTTCCAGTCTAGTCCATCTGCTGTCAATGGGCCTTCCTTGATGGGCAGAACATAAACACCATCTGCTGGAGACCAGTGTTTTACACGGTCTCTCTCCTGGCCTGGTGATTTACACATTTATAGAGGCTTACAATGCAAACTCTCCAATATTACCGTACAGTATGGGATACAGATGTTATAAATGAGGTTAATGCAGGCAGCAACTCACAGGCAGTCTATAAAGTCTAAGTGCATTCTTATAATTCTAATACCTGTTTTAACAATACTAACACACAAGTGAGGCAGGTGGTTTCCAGCTCCCTGTTTGACCATATGGGAGCAGTGGGACCTTGGCTTGAGCTGGCATCTGGTCTGTGGGAGTGTTCAGCAAATGGAGCAGTTTGACTGACTAACCGTTTCTAGGCACTACATGAGTAAGCAACAATAAGTGGCAACATATGTATTCATTAACCCATCTGCATCTTGGATAGGCTTTGAAATCCTTTCCTTACAGATCACTTACAGGACCAGTAGTGGGGACTTCCTCTTTCACATCTGCTCAGGATGCTTCTGATGAAGGAGTAAAAGCGTGAGGAGGGTGAAGGAGGACAAGAGAGAGGGAGTGAAAAAAGCAGGATTTAATTTTAAAATGAAATTATTTAAATTTAAATACTTTTAGCCAAGTTTTTCAAACCCTACAAAAGACAGAAGAATCCATGGGTGCTGCTGGTAGAAGTGGGATTAGCCTACTGGGAGTCTAAACAGGAATATTTTTGCGGGCCCCCCTTACTTACCTCTCAAAAATATTAATGGCATTATTTCCGCAAACCAGAAAAGATGCCAATGCAACACATACTAATACACTTGTTAAAAAGTCCACCTTAAATAAGCTGAATGGTATTTTAGGGGTCCCTTGAGCTGTTTGCGGCTCTAAGTAATTGCTTAGCCCACTTATGCCTCGCACCACCACTGTTTTGGGGTGCTAAGCATTCTGGAAATTCAGGGCACTTTTCTAGGTGCCTAAATATGTGTTTATTTATTATAATATTTAGAATCCTGATTTTAGTCACTAATCTTTGAAAATATTTGCCTTTTTTTAAAAAAAGGGATTCTTTTATGTAAATTGTGTTTGACAGAGATGCAGCTATGACATAATGATCTGACTGGGCAAGAGATTACATAGTCCCAAGAAGAGTATTTATTGGGAGATGATTACATGCATTGAAAGCCTTTGCAGTCAATCTAGCTGTAGTTTTCATCCAGCCCATTTTATAATTAGGTTAGATTACCTTAATCCTGGTGTTATAACAATCAGAACCACGTGGTCAGGAATTCTTATACGTCATTGTATGTTATTTTCTGAAACAAGCTTTCTGAGTTTTTGCAAGTTTGCCCAGCCTACTGTCTTCTCCCAACTATGGGTTATGTTTGGCTTTCCCGCATGGCCTGGAGTAAAGGGGGAACTTCAAGGGCATCAACCCAGGATTAGCCTCAGGAGGCATTGCATCTCTGTGCCATTCCACTGAGTCACAGTTCATCCTTGGCTTACTCCTTTCCTCTGAGGGGTGTGTGTAATCATTTTCTGCAGGCCTATCCCAGCGGTAAATACTCAGTGAGCCTGTTCTGGTTTAGTTACCCTGGCTGGTAAGTAGCAGGGTTGGAACCAATGCTCTGCGCATTCTCCACCCCCCTCCTTATCCTTTCTGCACTCATTTACTCCAGGAGGAGCATAAACAATTGAGTAGGTCCACTTAATTCTGTGCAGCTAGACCTAATATCCAGATAGCCAGCACAGGAGAGCAAGGGAAGTTCTTACTTCCTTGAGCAAGTACAAAGTTCAAGTAAGAATCTAGCTGTTTGTACTGATTTTGTGGCAGTGGCATGGAATGTGGTTTTAATGTCAGCTCTTTTTTTTAACCCTTTAGTCAAGTCCTTGCATGTAAAATTATTATTTTATGGTAGCACCAGCATCATTTTTGTTGAATTATAAATATTGCAGATCAAATTTTTTTGCACCACCCCAGCACGTTCTGAAGACCTGTAAACCCATGGTGTTATTACTCTCTAATCTACATGAGGTGATGAAATGGTGCCAAAACTCTCATTGCAATTTCATTAGCATATTCATGAGTCGTACTTTTGCAGTGTTGCAGAAACAACACAAATTGGTTTGTGAATTGTGAACTCCCCCTTCTTCTCCTCTTTCTGTGGAATCACAAATGGAGGATTAGTAAACCAGGTTGTCTTGGGCAACTTCGGGACACTGAATACAGAAGTTTGTTAGTGTCTCTGTTTTTCATTATACATTTTTCTTCCTTATTGCATTTATGTATGTGCACTCTGCTCTAGCTGGTAAAAGAGGGGGAGGACACCTAGATTATATTCCTAGCAATGCTACTGTCTGCTCCTTCTACTTTGAGCACATTGCTTAACCTTAACCAAGAGGACTAAATGCGGTGGGTACAGAAATCTGAAATTCTTGGATGAAAGGTGATAAATAACACAATGTATTATTTATTTTTTTAAAAAAATCTCACTCCACTGAGAATAAGTACCTCAAAACCAGGGTCTAGGCCTTCCTTCCTGAAGACAATGTCTGCTCCTCTCTCCTCCTGCCTGACTCTGTCCCTTTTTCAGCAGGTCCCACGTGGAGCAGGCTTTGCAGATTCTGAGGGGTGGGATTTTCTTGGCCCAGTACTGCTCCATTACTCCCTTAGTCTTAGTGTGTGGTCTGTAAACCTGGTCTGGTATACACCAGTGCCAACATACCAATGGCTGATCACGGATGGCTGGAATCCCCAGCGTAGATAAGACTTAAAATGAGCAAAAGTGCTTAGGAGCATATTGAAATGTCACTCCATTTCACTCTAAGGGTAGGGGCCGCAAGTCGAAAATGATATCGTGTAAGAGCACATTAATTGACACATATGTTAAACACTCAGTGTGGACAAGACCCTTGGTATCACCCTCCAATTAAACACAATGGTTCTCTATAGTGAGTGCTTATGGGACCCCTAATCAGTGTGTGTTATTACACATCTCCCTCTGTGCCCGGTGCACAGAGGATAGGACTCTGTTACAAGTTCTCAGCTCAACTGCTTGACTCTCTGTCTTAAACTGTGGAGACTCATGCTTTCCAGCTCAGCAGGTCTCCCATTCCATCTCCAGTATGTTGGCTCAAATGGGGACTGTCACATAAGTGGGGGCTCATCTGGGATTCAAACCAAATATGATGTCAATCATATCGGCCAACACACCAGGGACCTCCAGAGCTGAAGGCAAGTGTCACTACAGCTTGAGGTAAAAAGCCAGACTCTGTAGCTGAGGGCTGTAAGAGGCCTACATCCTCTGTGGATTGGGCACAGAATCTGCTGTTTAATGGATGACTTCAAGTCATGTTAAGATAATATTAGTCAATAAGCATTCTCATACTATGTCGTCCCCCGGTGCAGACTAACCCTAAGTAAAATCGCTCAAGTGGGTTCCAGTGTAACTAAATACCAAGAAAAGGCTATTTGGTAATTTAGCAGATGCCTTAATTAAATCTCTTATAGGTGAGCCACCCTTTTGTAGAGTCTAGTACGTACTGGAAAGATTAAGAAGCTCACAACAGAAATTAAATTCCAAATCGGGTGGCAGAATGGGATTCTGGGTTTCTATTTCTAGAAATATTTTTGTAGCAAAGATGCTGTTATGTACAGCTCAGAGCTGTGATGAACATAGGATATGAAATACATATGACATGGCAGACTTCCATATAAAGCTTGATTTAATTTTCCGTGGAACGATCATTTTCGACTCATATTGTTCACATGAAATAATCAAACGGTACTGATTTAATTAGAGCTCAGATTTTCAGGCTGTACTTTCTATACTGTTGAAATTGCTTTTAGCATGGGACAAAACTAACAATAGATAAAGCAATTTAAAAGGTACAGCTAGAGAATATATTCTCCCTCCCTTTCTCTTTGCCAGTTTCAATTCATTGCTCAATTTAAGTATGGAAATAACGTTTGTCAAAGACTTCTTGACATACGAATTTCACAAAAAAGAAAAAAAAAAAAAGATCAGTGCACCTCCTGCTTGGATTTCTAACCCATTGATTGTACAATATAGAGGTAATCCAATCTACTGTGGGAAACATGGTTTGTGCAGTTCTGCTCTGCTACATCACAATGGTTTACTTGAAACTTGATCGTTTTCTCATATTTTGTTTCTCCTTGAACTGAGAAGGTGGGCCAGGCAGCCCCTGGCCGATGAAAATAACTATGTTGACTCAGTAGCAACACCTTCTGTGATGCTTCGCACAGGGCACCGAATTAAATTTAGGAAAAAGAGAGGGCTGGATTGTAACCTGAGGAAGCAGCAGCATGTAGCACCACCGCGCTTCGGACCAGGGCAAGAGCCAGATTGTAATTCTGAGAGCCACACTCTGGTTCCTCCCTCCCTCTTGCGCCAGGCAAAACTTCCAGTGAAAAGAATGAATGAAAATTGAGTTATAACCTCAGCCTTCCGCCCATTTTAGACAAAGCCTGCAATACCCTGGGTGCAATATAATTAGCCTAGAACCACTTCCTTGCCAGTGCAGGATAGCAATGGACTGGAGTCTCCGCTCTGTTACAGCAGCTCTGAGCCACGGGGTCTGACCCATGATTGGGTGCCTTAGGCGCTAGCACAATAGCAACAACAACAATCTTATAAAACATATTCAACCATGAGCCGGAAATAGTGGGAGAACACGTAGGCCACCGTTGGCCTAATTCTGAGCTCCCACACACAGCTGTAAGCCTGGAGTAACTCCATTAACTTCACCAGACCCCCATATCGTTTAACTTCAAATCACTTTTTTCTTCTTGCCACAGGGATATAATCGATTTGGATCACCTCACGTGTGCCTGGTATATATATGGCAGCAAATCCAGCAGATTTAGAATGGCGTGTTTGCAGACAACAGATGACACAGCTATTTGTGTAAATAGCCCTTGCTTTTGTTTCATGGTCACACAGCTGCAAGGGTTTCCTGTTTTAATTTATAGCGACTACAGAAAGCTTTCTCTAGGTTAAAGTTTTCAGTCTCTTGTTTTCACTATATGTATTGTAAAGAAGCGATGGATTGATGCCTAATCCAAGCGATCTGACAGCCACCCTTAAATTACTTCACACTGTAGGGTATCTGTGCTGTATAGTGGAAGGAGACAGCTCGTTTTTCATATTGATTTACATGAGGGTAGTGAACATACAATTAATAGTTGACTTCACTGGAAGCCAGCTGTTAGCCCCATAATTTACAATGGGCTCAGTTTATTTTAAGAATAAGAAGAATTATACTAGTAGCAACTGTATTTTTAATATTTGAAAGGTCAAATTCAACTTGAAAATAGTGTTAGTTCCTCGTGCAGTGTGTATGCACTAGTGAGACGGACATGCTAATGTAAGAATGGGGTTATTTAAAAAAATAGCGTGTGGGATTCCGAGAGTAAGGATGGATTATCTTTCCCACGTCAAATCAATCAGAAGTTCTAGTGTGTGAATTTCTGAATCCATGTTTTATATCCAAGATTAATTTAAAAATTTCTTTGGCCACAAATCAGGAAGGTGTCACTGTTCAGGAAAACGCCTACTTATACGCTTAAATCCTATTGCAGATAATGGGACTTGATCATATACTTGAAGTTAAGATCATGCTTGAGTGCTTTCCTCAACTGGAGGTCCTTTGTGAGTACAATGGAAATCTGATACATGGAAACACCCCAAACTCCAAAGCTGTAGGCTTTTAATAGGTTCAGCTGTTTGTGATGTTGTATGAAGTATGGATGACCTTTCACAATATTACAAGATTGCAAAGAATCTTACAAGATATGCACTGTAAGGTATCAACGGAGAAGTTATACTTTGCAAAGTACGATACTATTGTTTATGTATGTATCATCTTTGTATTGTAAGTTATGAATATATGTGATAGATCTGTAGCTAAAACTTGTGCTGTGCTACTGGGTGAAACCCCTAGCATCAGCACTATCCAGTCTGCTTGAGGGTCCATCAAGGGCAATCAGTTATACAAATGGCCCAGGGAGTGACGTCAGGGGCTATGCCTATGAGTCAGCAGGACATGTAGGGACATGCCTGTGGACAGGGGACTCCAAATGTTTTTCCATGCCCATGTGCTGCGTGAGCTTGTGTTTAGGACAAACCACATGGCAAAGAATATAAAAGGCTGCAACATCGCCATCTTGTCTTCATTCCCGCTTCTTACCTCTGGATCAACTTCTCTACATCTGAAGCTTTGAACGAAGGACTGATAGATCCATCCAGGTACTGGATGTGCTCCAGAGGAAATTTAAAGCCAGCAAATTCATCCATACTGCTAGGAACCTGCTATATGGACTGTAGAGTCATATGTATGTGTCTGATTGCTTTGTTCATTTAATATCGCTCTTCCTGTTTGTTTGTTTTCTTTTCTTTTATAATAAGCCTTTAGGTTTAGATATTAAGGATTGGCTGGCAGCGTGGTATTTGGGTAAGATCCAAACCTATAATAATCTGGTGATGGGGCTGATACTTAGGGGTCAGAAGAACATTTTGTAAAGGGAATAGCATTTTAAATAACCTCTCTCTGTACTGGCGCTAGTTGCTGACGGGGTGCCTGAGACTCAAATGCAATACAGAGGATTGTGTGATTTCTTTCTGGGCTTCTTGATAACCGGTGTGGGGAATTGGGAACATGGGTTAGGGTTGGTGAATCACACTTCAGTGTTAGCCACCAGTTTTGGGAGACTCTGCTCTCCTTTTTGCAGCCTGCCCTGACTTGTGCATTTTCAGTGTGAGCTACCCTAAGCATATTGGGTCACACTTTTCCAAAGGTATTTTTTTAAATAAAAAAAACCTTTTATTTTTAACTTTTGACTTGCTGTAGAATTCAGAGAGAAGAAGGCAGCTAAGTGGCTTAAGAGCAACTTCTTAGACAAAATCATAGAGTAAAGTTTTCAAAAGAAAATAAATGACTTAAGAGCCTCAGCCTCATTGTAAGTTAATATGTAAATTACGCACAGGCATTATTTAAAATCTCACATGAAAGCACAATGGGAACTGTTTTTTCACGAGGCAATATCTATCTTTAGTTTACTTCATTAGCCTAATATAAATGCAGGAGATGGGGGACAGCATTAGCAAATTTGTAGAGTGGAAATACCTGGATGAATGATCATGTCATTTTGCACTTATATAAGGTACCACAGAGTGCCCTCCTTCCCAAAGGAGGCCCCAGCCTACAGCCCTGGGTGTTTAGCATGGCAAAGATGGTTGAGGCCATGCTGAGGGCTGGAGCGGATCCTTGCGGGCAGGAATGCTGTTAGCCCCCGTCAGGCACTGTGTGATCTGGGATGTCCTCGGCCCGGACCTTGCCATCGCCTGGGCTGAGCCAAATGGAAGCAGAGTGCTCCCCGTCTTGTGCAGGTGGGCCCTGCTCGCCTTGCTGCCGATGAAGGGGGACCTCTGTGGCCTTCGGAACTGGTGTCCCATCTCGCTCCTCAGCATAGACTATAAAATCGTAGCTGAGGCCATCTCGCTTCAGCTGGGGTCCATGCTGTTCGACAGGATGGGCCACGGGTATCTCCTGCAGGCGTTTGGCTTTAGGCCCCATTTCATGGGCTTTCTCCAGGTGCCGTATGCCTCCACAGAATGCCTGGTTAGGCTCAACTGGACCCTGACTGAACTGGTCAGCTTCGGGTGAGGAGTGCATCAGGGCTGTCCACTGTCACTCTGGCCATCAAGCCCTTCCTCTGTCTCCTCTGCTGGAGGCTGACGAGGTTGGTGCTCCATGAACCAGAGGTGAGGCTGGTCCTGTCAGCATATGCCAACGACGTACTCCTCATGGTCCAGGACCCAGGGGACCTGGTGGGGGTGGAGGCCTGCCTGGCCATCTACTCGGCAGCCTCCTCTGCCCAGGTCAACTGGGTGAAGAGCTCTGGCCTGATAGTAGGGGCTGGGTGAGCTCCCTTCCACCCGTGCTGCAGGCCATCCGGTGGAGTGTTGGTTCACTGCTCTATCTGGGCATTTACTTTTCCGCCACCCATCCTTCCCTGGCAGAGAACTGGCACAATTTAAAGGGCAGGGTGTCTGAGTGGTTGCAGAGGTGGACAGGACTGTTCCGGTGCCTCTGCCTTTCGGGGAGGGTACCGGTGCTCAACCAGCTAGTCCTGTCCATTCTCTGGCACTGGCTAAACATCCTGGTCCCGCCCCCCGAGTTTCCTGGCCAAGCTCCAAGAGATGATTCTGTCGTTCTTTTGGCCAGGCCTGCACTGGGTCTCTGCAGGGATCCTGAGTTTCCCCCTGGAGGAAGGAGGGCAGGGCCTGTGCAATTTCCACAGCCAGGTCCACACCTTCTGCCTCCAGGCCCTGCAGAGACTCCTTTACGGTGCAGGTAGTCTGACATGGAGCATGCTGGTGCACACCTTCCTCCACCACCTCTGAGGGCTCCAATACGACTGGCAACTCTTTTATCTCCACCCAATAGGTCTTCTGTGAGACCTCTCCGAGCTGCCGGTCTTCTACCAGGACCTTCTCCAGGACTGGAGGCTGGTCTCGGCCTCCAGGTCTGTGACAACTGCTGAGGGGGAGGCTCTCCTTGCAGACCCCCTGCTACACAAACCCCCAACTCTGTATGCAGGTGGCAGAGACCCCCTCGGTGCAACCGAGGTTGGTCCTGGCAGAAATTACCAGGATCGGAGACCTTCTGGACTACGACCAGGGTGACTGGGTGGATCCCCAGGCGCTGGCCTGGTGCATAAGGCTCTCCACTCCTTGAACCCCCCGGCGCGTACTCCAGGAGGTGAGGGCAGCCTTGCCTCCACTGGTCGGGCCTACATCGAGTGGATCCTGCCTGGTCCTCACTCCCAGCCCTTCAGCAATTTCATTGAGCCCTGGCCCTGTGAGCCCCCCACCGGCCACCCCCTGCCCCACTCACTGAGTAAATGGTGAGACTTGTAGCTAGTTTGTTTCTGACCCATGCCAAGGGACCATCTCTATATGCTCATGCGCCACACCCTTCATTTCCTCACCCTCGTGTTCCACTCAGACACCAAGTGGCAGGACCTTATGCCACCTGTGGAGGGCAAGGAACCCCAGAGGGCCAGTCTCTATTCCACCCTGATCCCACAGCCCGCCGAGGACATCTGCTGGAGGCTCCTTCACAGAGCCCTGAGCACGGGCATGTACTTGGTGCAATTCAACTCTCTCCCCGACACCTGCCCTTTCTGTGGCGTGAGGGAGCCCCTGGTGCACATTTACCTAGCGTGTACCAGGCTGTGGCCCCTGTTCCCGCTCCTCCAGAACCTCTGGCTGAGGTTCTAGCTGCACTTTTCCTCTACGCACACCCAATCTGGGGCTCCACAAAGTTGTGGGACCTCCTCCTAGCCCTAGCTAAGGTCGCCATCTACAGCACCAGGGAGAGGAGTTTGGCTGGGGGGGAATGCTTTGTGACTGTGGGGCCCATTTCCATTCCTTCGTCAGTTCATGCAGCTGGACAGAGTTCCTCTAGGCAGTGTCTGCTGGCTCCCTAGACACCTATCGGGCGCTCAGTGTCCACTTCCAGTTCCCTCCATTTGACCCTTTGACCCCCCATGTCCGTTCCTGTTTTCTTATTTGTTGTCCCCCAAAATCAGTTGAGTTCTGGGACCAGTGATTCTTCCACTTAGGCTGCGAGAGGGGCCTTTAGCACAACCCAAATAGGACCAAGAGCCCTGCTCTCTGTTACCCCGTGTCACCCCCACCACCTCGCTGCCTTCAAATTGCTCCTTATGGCCCTTGTTTGACCATGCTGTCTACAAATTGATGCCTATTGTCTTCTCACTGACCACCCAATACATAGAGCCATGCACTTTGTGACCTCATATGACCCCTCTGCCTTCAACTTGCTATTAATGGACCATGTACAACCAGCAGCCCTCTTCTACGTGCCCTCGGGTCACCATTCTGCCCCCAAATTGATCCTCATTGACCTCACATGATTCCCTACAGCTTAAAGAATTCAGCTATGTGACCTCGCATGACCCCCCCACTGCCTCCTAATTGCTACTCAGTGACCTCGTGTGACCCCCCCTAGAACCTGAAAAATTGATCTCTGTGAACTCGTATGACCCCCAATGCCTGTAAATTGCTCCTTATTGACCTCTGAATGACCCCATACACCCAGCAGCCTTCTTCTCTGCAAACTTGTGTGACCCCCGCCACGGCCTCCAAATTGAGACTTAGTGACCTCGCCTGACCTCCAGAACCACATGCCCTGCCAGCTGTGTGCCCATACAACCAGCCTCTGCCTCCAAAAGGACCACTCTGCCTCCAAAGGGATTCTCATTGACCTCATCATGACCCACCAGAGAATGAAGAATTGATCTCTATGACCTAGTATGACCCCTAATATGACTCCTAGAGCCAGAAGAATTGTGCTCTGTGACCTTGTATGACCCCACTGCTGCCAGATTGCTCCTTATTGACCTCTGCATGACCCCATGCAATCAGCTGCCGTCTTCTCTGTGCCCTTGTGT
>ML675617.1:14479509-14561926 GCA_007922155.1 Mesoclemmys tuberculata | reverse complement strand
CCCCACTGCTGCCAGATTGCCCTCTGCATGACCCCCATACAACCAGCAGCCCTCCTCTCTGTGACCTTGTGTAACCCTTCTGCCACCTAATTGCGCCTTATTGACCTCACATGACCCCTACAGCCTGATGAATTGAACTTTGTGACCTCGTATGACTCAAAGCCTCCATATTGCTCCTTATTGATCTCTGCATGACCCCATACAACCAGGAGCCCTCCACTCTGTGACCTTGTGTGACCCTTCTGCTGCTTAATTGCTCTTCCTTGACCTCAGATGACCACCTACACCCTGAAGAATTGAGTTCTGTGACCTCATATTACCCCATACAACCGGGAGCCCACCTCTTTGTGACCTCATGTGACCCCCCCCACCTTGAAATTTAACCTCATTGAGCTCTGCATGACCCCCCCCACCCAACCGTGTCCTGCTGCTTGTGATCCCGTGTGTTCTCTACCCCCTCTGCTTCCAAACTGATTTTATTGAGCTCCGCTTGACCCCCTCCCCATGAGGTGTGTGGCCCTCCCACTGCCTTTAAATTTATTCTCAATGCTCTCTGTGTGACCCCCTCCCTCCCCCCCTCCAGAATTGAAATCCTGACCCTGTCTGATGCCAAATATATGTTGTTTGGCCCCTCTGCATGACCCCCCTTCTTCCATTCTTGCTGTGACCCAGTATGGTCGCAGCATCTCCCAATTTAGCCTCAATGACATCTCCATTACCCTCACTACCTGTAGCCTCTCTGTGGCCCCCTTCATGACCCTGCTGCCATATTTGCCCTCAGTTACCCCTTCATAACCGTGATTGCATCCAAATTCATTGTGATTGGCCTCTGCGTCAGCTCCACAACCTCCAGCCTTGCTCTCCAAATGTGCCCTCATTGACTGGTGTGTGACCCTCACAGCCTCCGCATGGCCCCTGCATGATACAACTAACGCCAGACTCACCCACACTGACTCTTCCATGGCCCCGATTGCCTCCAGAGTCATCTGGCCTTAACCCTCCGTAACCGCATTGCTCCAGACCGGCCCGCGTTACCCATGCATCCTCCCCCAACACAGGAGCGCGGCAACCCAGCGACTAGTGCCTGCTGCAGCTCCTGAGAAGGCAGGTTTGATTTCCTTCGTGCAGGCTCTGCAAGGGACTTGCTCTTTTACCTGACTGCCATAGCCAGGGGGCAAAAAAGGAGGCAGGACCCAGGGAGACCTGGTAGCAGTGACGGAAGAACGCTGGCATTGCTCACTCTACTTTTTGCATGAGAAGCAATGGCTCTATCGTTTGGGCTCATGCTCCTGTCCAGAGACTGTCCCCCCAACTCCCCACCGTGCCATGCGCCACGCAGTTCCCTTCTCAGCCTGTTGCTCTTTTCCCAAATGTCCGTGGGCGGCATGCTGCCTGTGGGCTGCTCAGAGTGTGGTGCTAATAATGCCAGCATCGCGGGTTTGCTTCCCCAGGGCGATCACCGCAGGCCTTGGGAGGGTGGCTTTTGCTCTTTTGCCTCATGGCTACAGGGAGTGGGGGCAAAAAGGGGGGAAGGCTGTGCACTGGCCCCCTTCCAGGGACTTGCCCCACAATCTGAAGAGCACAGGCATCAATCCATCTATTTCTCGCCTGTAAAGCACTTGTACTTCACTGCATGAGCTAATTCCTGCCCCCCCCCCCTCCTTGACTGCCCTGTGCCATGATGACAGAAAGAGGGCTCTGGGGTCTTGAGCAAAGCAGAACAGAGCAACCAGAAAGGGCTGGCTGGCAACAGAGCAGGCTGGAGACGGCACACCTTGAACCTGCTGCCACTCACATGTAAAGCGAGTGTTCAACCGCCCGGGATAATTCCCCAGGCTCTCAGACAGAGTCCGCTGTTGCATGGCAGAAAAGGGGCAGAGCCAAGCAGCTTTCATCCCCAACATGGCTTGCTTCTTGGGAGGCTAAGTGGGGAAAAGGGTCACTGGAGATGCTCAGGCCCCGACTGCCAACACCTTCTAGAAGAGAAAGAGCAAAGGGCCTGTACCCTACCCTGACAACCCATCTTGGCTCAGAGGGCTGGACTCGGTGACCAGCTGAGGTCCCTTCCAACCCTCCATTTCTATGACTATGACTCTATAAACATGCATTGCTGAAATATGGTGGGATGACACTGATCAACGGGATTTCATCAGACCTGGGTATAATTTATACAGGAAGGACAGATTCAGTCACAGCGGTTTGGGGGCGGAGTGGAGGTGACACCTGAAACCAGAGACTAGATGTAGAACTCCATATTCTGAGAGAGAACAGTAGCATTATGTCAAACGGCAAGACGATGTGGCGGTCCTGCGCAGATTGCCAGCCTACAGTCGGGTCAGCACACCCTGACAGAAGCAAGCTGTCAGTAAATCCTCTCAGTACATTCTATTTGCTTTTCTAGATCGGAGGTTCTCAGTGAGGTGCTAAGATGAAGGGAGAGCAGACTGCAGCCCACTGATCAATATGCTTATGGGAGAATTTATCTTATTGTGGTAATCAATATTCATGACTTTGCCACCTGTTAAGGAGGGGGAAAAGACTAAATTAGTGAACTTTACTTTTGATCCTGGTACATTTACACAAAGTTTGCAGGCGAGATCACAAGAGAACATGCAAAGCAAGAAGCAATTAGAAAACTAGTTTAATACATTTAATGAAATGTTACATTAACAGAAGGTCAACATTCAGGTTTAATGGGAAACCCCTGCTAACAAAAGCATTGCTCTTTGCACCTGATAACAGTGTAATCTGAAAAGACGTGTTTCAGTAGAAGTCCTTTGAATATCTCACTCCAGTTATGTGCTATCGCTTGCACATATCGCTTGGTTGGTGCTCACTCTTGATCAAATTGTGGATTCCAGAAAGAGACAGAGGAGCCTGGATTAAAAAGCAGCTAGAAGGTGGCAAACAATGGAGCTGAGGATCATACTAGGGGAAGTTCCACGAGAGCTATGGTAATTGCTTGATGGAGTGGTTAATTTAGTTTAATTCTGAATAACTTGGAAGCTGACCCATCTCCAGGATAAGCGCGTTCCTACGTGCTCTGCACTCTTTCATACACCTCAAAGCTATGGATGGATGTTTGAATTCTTATCCCAAAACAAAAACAATTCCTAAATCTATTCAGATGTTTCCAAGTTTAGACAGGCCCAATTTACACATCTCTAGCAGCAAAGATTGTAAAACCAACATGCTAATAAACATTTTGACTAATGGGAAGGAGTCCAACAGGTGATTCGGGCGGGAGGCGAAGCTCTGTGCTGCTCACACCCCATGTCTCATCACTCAGGAGCTTCCAACAACAGAATGCTGTGAATACTGAAACAGAAATTGAAAAATTAACATGTTTGCCAAACAATGCTCCACGCACATCAAAATACACTTCATACACCCAAATAATGCCCTGTACGTCAAGAGAGAACAATCGTCCGTACGCTGACATTGGATATCTAGTACAGCGAGCCCATTCTCCTCCTTCAATTATTTTCAAAATTCCATTCTGTTGGTTATGCAACACAAACTGACCGCAGAGACAGAGAAGTAACCCTTTTCCAGAGAATAAGGATCATTCCTCCTAAAACATCATGTTACTGTTTTGCCAAATCTTCTGATTTAAGTGCCTAAAGTTAGGCTCCTAAGTAAGTTACCTGACTTTCAGAGTTTCCAAGCACTCAGAATTCTTATAGTGACAGGCCACTGTCTTTCTATTTCCACCTTTTATATGACAGACAGACCTGAGCCATGAGGCTGATCTCAGGTTTCTTCAAGTTTCAAGAGTGATTGGATTCAGGGTTTTTGTTTAAAAGCCTTATACAGATAGACACAAGCTTCAGATACAAACATTCCTTCCCTTTTGAATCCATCTCTTATCTACCACAAAAACTGGTCAAGAAATGGCAGAATCTCTCTCTGGAAATTCATACTTCAGACTGACTCAAGAAATGATCATTTAGATTAATAAATAAAATATCTCACCTTTTCTCTGCCCACAGCAGTGCAAATCCTTCATTGATTAATGTAACACCTATTGCATAGACATCTTTGTGGTTTACCAGGCCTCCAGAATATAGGCACAGTTGCCTAAGCAGACACTTCCATCAGGAGCATGATGGAACATCCTGGTTTTTCACAACATCTGCCAAGTTTGGGGCAACCCCGTAGCAGATTTCTTTGCAATCCTGGATAGTACAAAATGGTAAATCTTCTGTTCCTGGAAGAACTTGACCACAGCTGCTTAGGGGATGCCCTTCTAGTCTCTTGGCCCCACACGCTCCTCTCTGCCTTCCCTCCAAATCCATTAATTCTCAAGACACTGATCAAATTACAACAGAAGAAGGTGAGAGTCTCCTGATAGTACCTCCTTGGATCAGATAGGTGTGGTACTGGGAGCTACTTCACCTTTCTGTAGAGATCTGGAGACTCCCCCTCCTATCAGATCTCCAGACACAGAATGCAGATTCATGAATCCCCCCTGGACTCCCATCCCTGAACCTCAAGGCCTGGCTCCTCTCGAATTTATAGTTGGACTGCTTCACGGATGTCCAGTCTGTACTTCTCAATAGTAGGAAGCCCTCCATACCGAAAGCTTACCTGAAGTAGATGCACTTTCTTTTCTTGTGTTCACATCATGCTATAGCCACTCCGGAAGCTTCTTGCTCCAGAATCCTCTATTACTTGCTGGAATTCAAAACAAGTGGATTATCTATGAGTTCAGTTAAAGTACATCTGGCAGTTATTCTAGCCTTTCATTTGCCTACTGAGGGCCTTTCAGTTTTTACCCACTCCACCATGCCTAGATTCCTTAAGGGTTTATCTAATTTGTTCCCTCATCTCTTCTCATCTCCATGGGGACTGTGGCAGGTCCTGCTTGCCCTGCACTAGTTTACCAAGGGTTAACTCTACTTTGTGGGCTGAGGCAGCCCCGCCCCCTCGACCCTGCTGGGCATGCTCCAGCTGGAGACCAGTTATAAGAGGGAGTGACACACTCAGCTGGTGCTGACTGCTGAAGAGGGAGAAAGCAGACTACCTGCTTCAGCCAGGGAGCCACCAAATCTCCAGGCTGTGGAAGCTGAAAGCCTGAAGACCTTGGTGGCCTTCAGGACTATGTGGGATGCTTGGGACTGGATGGACCCAGTGGGAGTCACCCCATCTGAGGGAGCCCAGACCCCTGAGGATGTATGGCTGGCCACTGAGAAGACAAGGTAGGCAGTAGCCCAGGATCTGCTTCCTTATCAACCACCTCCATGTTGAGTTACTGCTTGGGAGTCTCCTACGGTGGATAGGTGGGTCCCTAACAAATTCATTGCTGTGAATTCTGATCTCCCCCTGTGAAATCTGGCTATTAGAGGGGAGGGGCAGGGCTGGGGGTGCTCTGGTTGAAGGCTTCCGTATGTACTGGGCTCCATCTGCTAGTCTCAGCAGGGCTGGGGAGGGATAGGGTGGGACTTCCTCTTCCCCTGCATAGGCTGGTCCCAGGGCTGGGTCATTCCATTTGGGCTATGCAACTTATGTGTTAGTAGGATCATCTCCTTCAGGATCACAAATTGCCTTTGTTGGACCCCATATTTCTTCATGTACAACCCTGAAAAACATAATCCATGGCCTGCTCTAAGATAGTAAGTAGAACATAAAAAGGCTTTCACTAATGTCCATGACTTGAGTCACATACATTCAATTTTAACTTCAACAGCCCTACAAAAATAACAGATGAGTGAGAATATTGGAGAAGACTGGAATGTGGATCCAAGAGGTCCCACCTCCCTTCTTCTTCCACTTCTGCTCTTTGAAGAAGGTGCTTGCTCTACAGGGTGACTCTAGACTTGGTCCAAAGTCCACTGAAGTTAATGGGAGGCATTCCATTGGCTCCAATGAATTTTAGATCAGGCCTTACTGTCCATCCCTCTCAAAGACTGATCTCTTTGAACACAAGACAAGGTGGCAGAAGAGCTCTGTCTTCAGAGGTGGAAAGGAGGAGTGTGAATTTTACAACCTAGTTTTTTAGTGAGGAGCAAGGGAAAGGAAGTTCTTTGCAAATGAAATTATATTGGCTTGAAACAAGAATTCCTGATCCCTAGTCTAAAGCCTGTCTCATTCTTTGACTGTCTCCATCCAGCTAGTATAAAGCAGACCAGACACTTGGACCAATAGGGAAAATTTTGCTGTTTATCTTGTTATGCTATATCTGGGAACTAGAACACTTTTGTGCTTGGAATTAGGCTACCTTATCTCTGGTTGATTGTTTTAGGCTCTTTACTGATCTTATTTCTACCCTACATCTTTTGGGTTTATGCATGACTTAAGAGAAAAACTTGGCATGAGTCAGCTCTCTTGTTCAAACTGACTAGTGTTGGTAGTCTCCCTTGTAACAGAGGGTATGTGGCTTTGTGGGACAGTTCCTCAGTTGGCATAAACTGTAACATTGGAGCTATGACTATTTATATCCACTGAGTCTCTGTCCCTAGAAATTCATCAGATACACATACTTAGGGTGTAAGGCAAGGAGATATAAGAAAGAGGGAAAACAGTAAATTACTCCCCACCCCCTTCAGTATTGGTTCTCTTATAAAAAGTGGATGAATTACACCAGCCTGAAAGAAATTTTAATTTCATGACCAATACTTAAGCAATTGAATGATCATCCCCTAGGACTCCCTGATCTTGGCAGCATTACAAGGATCATATTTTCATACAAACTGTTCTTAAGCAGTTTCCCCAAATGTATTAGTCACTAACAGCATGTTCTTCTCCATTGGGCCTGCTTCCACTTTTGAAAAAGTCCTAGATTCCTTTATCTGGATGCAACCAACTAAGTTCTATAGTAACTGAGCAGGGTTCTATAGAAACTAGTCTATGAACCTAGGGGTCTGAATTTTCACAAGTGACTAGTGATACATTGAGGGAACTGAATTTCACACAACAAATTGTCTGCTTATTTTGTCCCCTTTCTTCTCTCGAGCTGTTTTCGTTTAGTTTTTTTAATAGTAGGATATAGACGCTCACCTTTTTACCTAGTGGTTAAAGAACAAAAAACACAAACACAACTATGAAAGCGCTCCCTTTAAATAGTTTAACTAAAAACAGACCGAGGATCTCAACAGCTTGCTCCATCAGGCCATGGGAAAAGCAGAAGAGGTGGAGTAGGAAATATAGATTCCCACTGATGTCAGCTGGCTTTGGATCAGGCCCTTATTGAAAAGTGTCAAACTTTGTAACTGGATTGTGAGCTATAGGAATCACAAGGGACCAGTACAGAGAGATGGAGAAATAAAATCAGGCACACAAATGGACACACTTGGATTTTCTCTGTGATAGAGCCTTCCGTATCACTGTAACCCAACTATCCGTTAGTGAGGGGTGGGGGTGGGGGGAAAAGAGGGCCAGATCTTCAGATAGAGTAAACTAGTTTTGCTTCATTGACTTAATTGGAGCTATGCTGAGTTGTGCCAAGGGAGGGTCAGGCCCAGACCCAGTACAGAAAGGAGGTGAACCCCGGTGAAAAGACAGACGTGGATGTAATATGTTTGGAGTTCCAAAAGAAGGGGGCAGTCCTGCAATCTTTACTAATGTGAATAATCCTGACATTCCAGGGGATCAGGCAAAAAGGATTTGGTCCAAAGCACAAGATTGCATTTCCTCAGCTACAGTGGGATCTAATCAATTAATTTTTTTAACTGGATCTAAACTGTTTGTTTGCAGGAATATGTGCACAGTCATTTACGGCAGCATACTGAAAAGTAAGATTAGGCACAGCCACCAACAGTTTACCAGGGTCTGGAATAAAGAGAAACTAACGTCCCCATCCCTCTATCTCAGACAAAGAACACTGCATAGGAGATACAGGAATGACTTACTAACTAGAGCAATAATGAGCAGGGAACTGAAGCCAGAGAACTGAGCTATGTAGCTTCCAGAGAGGAGGGATTTCTCTCTGGATTGATTTGGTTCTGATGGTTCAATTATTCATATTATAGCATAAATGCTTCCACTGCTTACTCCAGAGGAATCATGTGCCCTGATCAATTTTAATAGGATATCCTTTTGCTCCTCTCAAGCAAACATTTATCCTGATACAATGCATTAGAAAAATCTGAATTTCACACAGGTTTGTTTGTTTGCTTTTTTCCCCTTTGCCAACAAAAGAATTGTCAAAAGTGATGTTTATTATAATTTAATAGATTATTTGCTTATTAGATATTAATCATTCTGCTGTGGCGGAGGTCCATGCTGGTGCTCCTCTACTAGAACAGTGATTCTGATCTCAATTAGATTATGTCTCTCTCCTTTACCTCCCCATAAATCATTCCAGCAAACTGAAATTAACAGCTACTGGAGCGCATTAATAATCTGCCTCACACATTGGAAAATGCATTAGCCGGAACCCTCCCATCGCTCTGACTGTTAAGCACATCATTTTGTTTATGAAATATAAACATTTCATGGAAGAGCTCTCACACATTTCTCCGGGCCTTGTGACAGCTAAAATGATTGCCCACAATTGCCAGTCAGTCAAGCGCCCAAATAAAGTTTGTTTAAAGCCATGGCTCTGTGACTGCCCCATTTTCTCAGGCATTTAAAAACCAACACTTAAAATAAAACACTTTTATGCCCAGGTCCATGGAAAAGAAAAGGAATATCTATCAGAGCTCTGTAGCAGGCAGAAGTTCCAGTTCCTGAAGGATTTTGAAACTTGGCTTTGTTCCCAGCAGAAACAACCCCCCCCAATTTTGAAATTCTTCATGAAGGAAAATTCCCCCCCACCCTCCCCTTTTTGGGTTGAGCTGATTGAAGTTTTTGTTTTTTGTTTTTGGTTAAAATAACATTAAGGAACAAATTTTTGTGTATAAAAATTCAGACCAAAAAGTGATTTCAAAATGAAAAATCCCAATGTCTTGTTCCAAAAATGTCAAAGGGGATGTTTTTTGTCCTTGTTGGAACTGTCTCTTTCCCCCTCCTCTCCCCCCAGCCCCTGAGGTTTTCTTCTGAAATGATGCTGTAGTGAAGCTGACTGGATTTCATGCAGCATTTGGATTTGACAAAACCAGCAGTGCTAAAACAATTTTGATAGTGGGGGCGGGCACTGAAAGCCATTGAACCAAACTGTAAACCTTGCATAGGATGGAAACCACTTCACGCCAGGCGGAGCAGGAGCAGCCCTACGGAGCAGCCCTCCTTCCAGCATCTGGACAAAACTGCATAGTCCGATGGAATAGGTTTCCATGGACGTTTCCCCCAGCAGTCCTGCTGGCTAGAGCTATCGCGTTAATAGGTGTGTTTTTAGATTGTATATTAGCCAGAAGTTTGAGATTTTATATTCCCTGTAGCTAGAGTTAAAACAGCGCTCAGAACATGAGGCGTAGTGTCACCTTAGTAGCTCTGTAATCTGCTGTCAGTGCTCTGTCCTCCCTGGTCTCCTTCTTGAGACGATATCTCCGAATGGGCTGTATTTGTCAGGCAACTTGAACCCTAATTCTGCAAAGAGAGCCATCCACGTGAGTGGAACCTCATACCCTGAATGGCGTTCAACTGATTTTAATGGGAATCTGCTTGGGATCGAGGGTCCAACGGTACAGAGCCCTTTACAGAATCCGTTTGCTACGTTGTAAACCGCTTGGCACCAGGGCAGTACATTTACTCGCCATAAAAATTCCCTGCAGACCGGGCTATTGTAGACAAAAATGAAATAATTGTTTTTGTATTGCATTATCCTTTAGGTCCTCAGCTACAGATTTTTAAAGGTATTTAAGTGTGCTCAGCATCACCACACCTAACTGATTTAGGAGCCTAAATGGCATTTCCACAAGTGATTTAGGAGCCTAAATCCCCTCCTTGTTAATGGGACTTAGGCTTCTAAGTGCCTAAAGATAGGAGCTTTTATAAAGAGAAGACAAAACACCCAACCAAATCTGGGACTGTAGTCGGGGCCCCTCTGTGGAGTGCTCCCTGGCAACCCAATGCCACACTGACCTGGCATCTCCGCCTCATTTTCCCCAAGTGAGGGTTTTAATAAGGCCAACAAGGCTTGTCTATTGACCAGCACTCCTTCAGGGGTCCAGCTCCTTCAACCAAAGGCAGGGCATTACACACATAGGCCTCTCCCTTAGCTTCTCTAGCACATACCAGGCAATCTTCCAAACCATCCTTCGAGGCAGTCCTGAAAGGCTTCTTTCAGGTGGGAGTTTCCCATGGCCTTGCTCTGTGAAGCTGGGGCAGTGGTTCAGGCCAGCTGCACGGCTTTAGCCAGCTTCTCCTCCAGCTAGGCCTTTTTACCAATCCGTCTTTATCTGCCCTCAGGCCGGGAGGGCTAATGAGCAGACCTTTCCTCACGGCTCTTGTCCCCTGCTAATTCAGGGCACTGCGGGGACCTTCTTACTCCCTGCACTATCTACAGGCACCTGCTCTGCTATGGAGGAGGAGAAAGCAGCTTTTATGCTGGCCCTGGCTCCCAGCTTGTTCCTTATGGACTGGGTGAGGAGAGGTCTGCCCCACGCTCTCTGCAAGGCTCTAGGTCCCAGACCCTTAAGGACACAGATCCTCTCTGGAGCCTCTTAGTGTAACTGTTGATGGGGAGGCACAATTTAAAGGTGATGGGGGGCATGTTACCACCCCGCATGTTGTCTCTGGGCCCTTTCCCTCTACCCCCTGTGCCTCCCTCACGTGCTCCAGGCCGGCACCACCTTGCCCCCATTCCCTCAGCTCCTTTCCTGCTTATTTCCCATGACCTCCCTGCTGGGGCTCCAGACACTTGCTGCAGAATAGTGGTAGCTGGTTGCAGGTGAGGAAGGGACTGGACTCAGCGGGCTTCCCCCCACACCCCACCCTTGGCAGGGCTGTGTTGCCAGCCCCATCTCATCCCTGCTCCAGGTGGGGTTCAGTGGGAGTGCTGGGTGCTGGTGCATTTCCTGGGCATGGCCTCCTTCAGCCGTGCTCAGCCCAGCTCCCACTCTGGCAGAAATCTGGGGGTGGAGGGTGCACATGACTCTGTGCCCCTCCCACGTGTCGCCTCTGACAGGATTCATTTTAACTGCAAGTTCTTCCCTGGTCCCCTTTCCTCTCTCCCCCTGTCTTCTCAGGCCTTGTGGGAAAGACCACCCCAAACTCTTAAAGACCACATCACATGAGAGAGAGGGCTGGCAAGTACTGCCGGTAAGGGGCAGCTGCTGTGTGTTTGAGAGGCTGTGTGTGGGGAGGAGGGGTATACTTGTACTAGCCAAGCTAGCAATTAAATATATAACATGCAACTTGGGCAAACAAATGTTACTAAAATAAGCTTAACCTACCCATCCCCTAGATTTGGTGATTTTCAGACAGTAATGATACCACCGCCTAAGTGGGTTTTTGCATTTATCTGTCCTACCTTTTTTTAAAGGAGACAAAGAAATTCTGTGCTTGGCCCAGGCAAGCAATGATGCTCGTATCTCATTAAGATGAATGGGGTGCCAGGGAATAGTCACAACTGAGGTGAAGAGGGTGGGGGAGATCACATCTTCGCTGCTATCAAGGCTGGGTTAAAAGGTGGCAGAACATCTGAAAAGGCAACAGATGAGGCTAGTGCAAACAAATAGGGGTGTACCGGGATTTTCTAGAGAGCCATGTAGGAGTTGGCCGTCTAGATCCAGATCCTCAGAGGTAGTTAGACACCGAACTCCCACTGATTCCAATGACCTTTGAGTATTGAGAGTTAGGCACCTCCCTCCTTTAGACTCCTCTGAAAATTTCAGCCAGAAACATGATTCCTAATGGTGTCTTCAGGAGGGTTGTCCCCGCTGTGTGTTTGAAAGACTACTTGCAGGATCGGGATGTAGACACTGCTTAGGGCCCTGATTCAGCACATGTGCCTAACATGAAGCCATAACTTCAATGAGACCGCTCACATTCTTAAAGTTATGTGCATGAACCTTTGCCTTGTTTCATCAAGGCTTACATTAGTAAAGTTACTCAGGTGTTTACACGCTGGCAAATCAAGGGCTTTGCATCATCCTTGGGGGCGGGGACCATTTCATTATTTCTTGCCTGTACAGTGTCATGGACGACCCATTGCATTATATAAATAATGAATAGCATTTGTTTAAATACAGGAACAAGCCCATTTAAGATTTAGCTGCATTTGCGTTTTTATTCTCAAAATGCATTCCCAGCATATAGAATAGCTTCTCAAAGGGGCAGTTCTGCCATGGAATATTATTAAACTTTTCATCAATAAATGTGATTGCTTTTTACTCTTTTTAAGAAAATGAAATTATTGCTGCTCCTTGTGGAGTTAGTAATTAATTGCCTAATTATTTTGTTAAGTGTCACTAGTAAAAGAAAAACATTACTGGAGTTTTATTGGGAAATTCTAATTTGAACTACGGGTGAAATTCTGGGAAAGAGCACACATGCTGTATATCTATCGTACTGAAATATTCTACTAAAGAAAGCTCTGATTTCGGTAAATGGAACTTGTTTCTGTGTAAGTAATGGTGTATGTGTAATCATAGTGGACAATGAGAATTGCTATGCCTTTACAAGTATAGCCATTACTGCCCTTCCCAGTATAGACTTTCAGCACTGCCAGGGTGTGGGCCATGACACAATAGCACTCCATCCATTTATGCCCCATTTGGGGCAGTAATACAACTTACAGCATTGGCGGCCTTGTCTTATCTATGTTGGGAGAAAGGGTGTCCCCACCTCTCTTTACACTAGTGAGCTGGTTTGGGCATCATTTGGCACCAAGTTAGTTCTGTCTATGAACCTGTTATATTGCTCATATATACAATTGGCTGCAGTAGAACCCATGCTTCCAAGGGCATTATTTTAACTGTATATAGTTCTACATACGCTTGGATTAATTGAACATGGACTTTGCTCTGCGAATGACTATTGGCCTGTTGTGTTCAAGTGAAAACGCTGGCTGTTTTATCAATATAAACAAGTGCACGTAGGGTTTTGAAATGTAGTGGTTGATACCTTGCAATCTGTGCAGACAAAGACAATGATATTTATTTGTATTGAATATTTGGGCCTGAGTCTCCTCTCACTTAGGGCTGGATCCAAAGCCCCTAGAATCAATGGAAGGAGATTCAGAGACTTCAGCATGTTTTACAACAGTGCAGCTCTATTAACCTCAGTGGAATTACTCCTGATACTCGCCAGTGTGACTGAGGAGAAGAATCAGGCCAATTTAGAGGCAATCCCGCCTTGTCATGGTGGTCTGTGTCAGATGGGGTGAAAAGAACTTTACTGTGGGACCCTCTAAACTCGACTTTTTAAAAACTTTCTAAAGCATACTGTGTCGTTTGCTAAGCTTAATCTTACTGAAGACCCAGAAGGTGGAACTATGCAGAGCATGAACCAGATTCTCCGCTGGTGTAATTTGATGTAGCCCGCACAGAACGATGATAGTTGGCACCAACTGAAAATCTAACCCTGATTAAGGGGCCAGTCCTGCTGTCACTGAGGTCAAGGGAGAGTGTTGCCATTTCAGTGGGAGCAGGACCTTTAGTACATAAACAGGAGTACACATCATTGCCACAAAGAGGAAAAGTGATGAAACTATTAATGCCTACTTCCAGTGCATCCCTTCTCTCTTTGATAGCCCTATGAACAGGTGGGGGGCGGGAGGGGAAGCACTACCCAAGACTTGTCAAATCCAATGATAGAGAACCATGTCTGGGAAGAAAAGGGGTTGTTGGAAGAAAGACAGTACCAGAAACCGTGTTATCACTGTCATTTAGCACACCATAAACAGCATGCTTGTTCCCCTTGTAAGTGCAGATTACTGTCAAGTGACTTCTTAGGGAATTAGGAATGGGCCCATGGGACATTAATGCCATAGTGCGTGCTTGCTTAAATTTCTGTCTACATGCAGTACATCTTTTATGAATGTTTTTCATGAGCTACTTGCAGTTAATTTCTGTGCAACCAGTGAAAAAAGCAGGCTTGTGAGCAGTAATGGTGTCTGTAAACCTCTTTCCTCCTCCCTGCAAGCTCATGGGGGAGCCCACTGGCTCAAGGCCAAAAATTACAGGTATGATCTACAGTATTGCTTAAAATTGGCTTTTCATTTATTGCCCTGTGGACAGCAAATTTCAGTTTCCTGTTACCAAAATTGTTTTGGCTGCATGAGAATTAATAGTGGGTGAAGGGCAGCTGGTGGAGTTCTCTCCCTGCAGTCTGGGAAGGGCAAGAGAAGGTAAAGGGGGCTGACTTGCAATTGCTGTTGGAGTCATAACAGAGTGTTTGCAGCCCTTCTGGCATGGAGGTCTTTGAATGTTCTGCTTGCCTGAATTTTCATGCTTGCTCTTAACCTTAACTCCAGACACCCTGACTTTCAAATGTTTTCGTAAATAATAGATGTCTATTGGTGGCTTTTGAGGCAGACTCAGCGCTGCTGCTGTAGGGAGGTGTGGATAGTCCCACCCTGGACCCTTGAGAGTTTGGGTATTGGAAGTGAGATTCATTTCCAGGAGACAGTGGGGGATGTTTCCATTGCTGCCTTCCCTTAGACTTCCTGCCCTGGCAGGACAGTTTTACGTTCCACCCAGCAGACGGCAGCGTGAGTAGGCTCGGTGCAATACCTGTAACTTTAACCACATGTCCTCCCCCAGCAGTGCCCATTTTCTTGCATTGGGCTTTCTTCTGAATGGGCATTCTGCTGAGTCCATGCTAGCAGATGCTGGTTTACCCCCTGGGGTGAACCTGTGCTTAGCCCTAAAACTTTTAGAAGAAACAACTCCCGCTTAAAATTCTGTGGAAGGTCAAAGGCCAAGCCTGAGGGGAGCTACAAGCTGTTTATTGTTCAGAATCCCTGTATGCTGAGGAGGGCTGCTGGGAGAAGTTCACTGTCTGCATGATTTCAGTTGGACTCCCATGCTGCATGCATCATAATATAGATAGATGTGAAACATACCTACATTTCACACCATCACCTAATCAATGACACATGATCTCTTTCCTACATCGTCTAAATTAAAGAAAGCTACAGCCAGTGCCCAGTGCCACATACTCCTCCACAAATCACACACATATTTTATCGGATGAGTGGCCATTGATTAGCATTTATTTTTCCTCTCCTGTAGGAAGCTTTTGAGAAATGTTTTACAATTTATTATGCTTATCAATGCTTTTCACTCACTACATAGGAGAAAGTCTGAGGAACATATTTCACGATGAAGTGGGTTTCTAGTTAACAGGGCAAAATGAAAGCAAAATCATAGATCAGTGTAATATGTCAAGAGAGAAGGGTTCAATTTATTGTAAATAATATCCTAGTTCTAAAAGAATAGAACAATGGAAACCGAGGCTTTGACTCAGGGAGTATCCCTAATCAGGCAAGACTAAACCACGTATTTGCTTTAAGCATGTGCTTAACTAAATTGAAGTCTGGCTTATGGAGGAAAAAAGAATTGCAAAGGATCTTTTACTCTGATATTTTGCTGCTGCAATAATCACATTAATCAATATTCTAGTCACGGATACCTTTTGACATTTTTGCAATGTAAAATAATCTTGGAAATATCAGGGAAAAGTGACTTAGAATTGTCAAGCTGTGGGTGACAATTGTCACAACAAGTATTTTATTTGGTGCTTGAATGTAGCAGATAATGGGAGACAGGATATAATGCTGGCATATGCAAAAGATGTGGGGATGAAAACTCAGTATCCAGCATGATTGTTTGCTGGTTTGACCCTGAGAGACTGAGAGGAACTTTGACTTCTAAAGTGAGCAAACATTGGGGTCACAAAAGAATAGTCATTGTGTCTTTTTTTTTTTAAATGCAAGGTAAGGTTTTTTTCCCACAGGAAAAACTTTGTCTGGAAGTTCCAAGCTTTATCAGCACACACTACTGTTTTTTTTTTTGTCAACCTGTGTATTTATCAGGGAAAATACAGACCAGTTTGTTTCTTCATGAAATAGACTTTCCAACTAAACCATCAACCCCCTCCCCCATTCTGATTTAGCGGTTGGCTCTCACGGCTGGATTCGGATTCCCTTACTTATGCTGAACAGCAGCTTTCTCCACCAGCAGATGCTTTGAATTTCACCGGGGCTGCTTGTGGAATCAGGTGTTTCGTAGTATGAGCAGGGATAAGTACCTGGCATTGAGTTAATACAAGCCTTAAAATTTGTTTATAGTTCCTATTTCTTTTTAGAGTGGCTTGGATTCCATAAATGAGCAGAAGTGGTCCTGATTTTTCCCCTTTCACCAGTTTTATCTCCGTTAAACCCATTGACACCAGAGGTGTTACTCCTGATTTATAATCGTGCTGGTCAGGCAGAATAAGGGCCAGGGCGTATGCAATTAGAAGGGTGCAGGTATAAAGTGTACTGCAAGATTTTCAGAAGTGACTAGGTGCCTCAACTTGAGTCTCTTGAAATTGACCTGAGTTTCAGGGCTTGCTGCTCAGCACCTTGTGAAAAAGCAGGCCCCTTTAAATAGCTCACGTAGGACACCAGAAGTTATATGAAAATCTTGGCATGCATCTATATCCTTGTGCATATATAATCCTGTATAGATATTTGTACACCTAGAGCAATTTGAGCAAAAATGGAAGTGGACACACAAGCATTTTATAAGGTCTGTCTCTTTTTTATAGAGCCCATGTAACCAGTGAGCTTTACCTTAAGTTTCAGTGGCTCACCTGTGGGTTCAGAGATGCTGATGGAGAGCCTAAAGCAGACATGACCAGCCATTTTTTCCCTGTCTGAGGCAAATAGTAACTTGTCCTTCACTAGCTGGGTGCATACTTTGAATTTGTCCCTTTGAGGTTGGCAATTCAATACAAAAGCTCAGACACAGTGGAAGCAAATGGAGCCTATTACAGAAACGTCTTTGCGTGCCCAAGGCTCTGCTGACCTTTAGCAGACCTGTGGGGAATGCACTGACTTTCACTACTCTTTGCAATGGGACCAATTCCACAAGCTGCTGAGCATTTCTGGTGACTGTGGGCTCCCACTGAAATCAATAAGAGATCAGGCCACTCAGCACCGCTGGGATCAATATGCATTGACAAATAAAATCACAGTAAAATCTTACACTTATATTGTCTCTTCCATCACAAAAGATACTAAAGTACTTTGCAAACTGCATCCATCCAAATGACCTCATCTGCCACATATATAAATGAAGCTACCTCTGGTCTTGGGCTCAGTAGCTGTTTACCAGCAAAGAGCAACAATACCCAGTGGTTTAGACCCGGAAATAAAGAAGACTGGGTGAGGAAAGAATTCTTTTAGCTCTTTGTTCTGTCCAAGCCTTCATACACGATCACGTTGATTTTGCTGAAATTCAGCTGGCCCCAACAAAGTTGTAGGCGGCTTTCACTTGAGTACTAGAAACTGTACAGAATCATTTCTGGCAGGTCTTTGCCGTTGTCCTCCATAGCCACATCTTCAGCTGGTATGAATGGTCACCGTTCCTTTGATTTCAACAGAGCTATGCCAATTTATACAGGCTCAGGATCTGGCCCCCTCTCTTTCTACTATATTGGATGTATCCAGCCAAAGAATTTGCCAGCTACAGCCATTCACTGCAATGGCCTCCATGGCTTGACTACTGTGGTGTTAAATGGGAGAAGACAGCAACATTGCCCCCCTGCCCTCAGACACCAGGATCTGTAAGAGTTTTGTATTAGCAAGGAACATGACTATTGCCTTCATTTAGGGACATTTAAGAGTTGAGGCCCACCTTCACAGTATGTGCAAGGAGCAAACAGCCTCATGGTAATCAGCGTAACAAATGTCAGGGTATATTTGGGAATATCTTCAGTACCTCTAACATAACGCCAGCCTCAGATACAAAACCACAGCCACACACTTTGGGTGGGATGTTCTCTGGGGGAAAGGTTTTTGTTTTGTTTTGTTTTTGCCTGGCCCATACGTGGCTGCAAAACTGCACTGTGCAGCTTGCATAAGTACAAGGCAAAATTTCAATCCCTGTCCCTGTGCTGCCTCGGGCGTGTACTACCACCCTACTCCCCATGGAGCATATAGTGCCTGCCAGGGTGTGGGGAAGTTTGAGGAAGAAGTGGGGCCATGGCTCTACCCCGAATAATCCACAGAGTGGGATGAATACAGAGGGAGGGAGGGAAGCTAAATCCCATGAAAGTGTAGAAGTGGGGCATTTCAGTACTCCCTTGGGGGCCCTGTGCCTCTGCAATCCCCTTTACTCTTGCTCTGCTTTATAGACATGATGTAGCCGTCGGTGGTCTGATAACTGCTTCTTATTCCTCAGGGAGGGGATTATATTTTTACCCCATGAGGACCAACTGCACAGTCCATTGTGTGTGGAGGGGGCACTGAAATGTTTTGTTGTTGTGAAATTCTGACTCCATCCAGCCATATGCACTTATATGAGGGATTGTCTGAGCAGCTCACCCTAGTGCTAGAACTCTGGGATCTGGGAGTACAGGACTGAATTTGGGATCAACTTACCTCACATAGAGCTATGGAGGTGCCCCTGGGGCAATCTGGGTTGTTCCCATCATTTTCTAAAATAATCTCTCAATTTATTGATATTGCTAGAGATAGCAAGTCTGATGGTAGATACAGATGGACAGGGATAACTCCTCTTTTAACCTATATTTGCAACTAAGTAATTACACAGCTAAATTGGTAGGGAAGCCACATGTCTAGCAAACTTCAATTAATTTATTTCCTCATAGACATTTCTATCCAAATTAACTAATGGAGGGAAAGGTGTGCGTGTGTGCATGCGCGTGCGTGTGCGCGTGCGCATGCACATCTATGCCCATGTGTGCAGAGATGTTTTCTGTGTTAGCCCAACTACCTTTATTTTAGCTCTTATAAATAAAACCATGACCAAAATAACTCTGTAAAAGTATTTACAGAATAACTTTAAATCGTTGATGCCTGCAGGCTAAGGACTGAATGCTAAAGTTTATGATGTATAACATCTTCAGCTACCATGGCCCCAATTTGGACAAACCTGCCATTAACACCAGTGTGGCAGTTATTTTACTGGGGGTGACAGATTGTGAGGTAGGGAGAGTAATTCAGACTATTACCCAGGTGAAGGCATGAAAGCTCAGTGATATATGAAGACCACTTAAATTCATTGTATCTTGTACATCACATCTTTGATAGATTATAGCTGTGGCATTAAAATGGAAATGGTTTCTCTGAGGCCTGACAGGGGCAGGGGTGACCTCTGACCTCCCTCTGAGGAATGTGACTGACCGAATTATCAGTTAAGAGAAAAATCTATGGGGAATAGACTCTCCGTGATGGAGAATCCACCATGCATATATATTTTTTAAACTTTTGGTTTGATTGAAAGCTGCAATACTCAGCCCCCCCCCAACCCTCCCGGCTGCCCCAACCTTCCTCCTCCCTTCTCCCATCCTACAGCCAACCCTACACTCCTCTGCTCTGATTTCATACTAGCAGGGCCTCCAATATTGATTGAAAAATTGTTATTAGAGATAGTAGGCCCTTCTGCATGCTGCCTACTGATTTAATTTGGAAAACATTTAATTTTATGAAGCGGTAAATGATAGTGGCATGCTCTTTCCTGTTAGGGAGCAGCTGGCTCTTTAGCTGTTCGCCATCACTAGTCCCAGGTGTCCTCTTTGCAATCATGTGTTCCCTTCCCCTTTGCTTAACAAGTTATTTCAATTTCTAAACGAATGCTGAACAAGAGAAAGACAACATGCAAATTGAGAGCCAAGCCGCCATTCACACATGAAAAAGTTCCCCTGGAATTCCCTCAACTCTGCCCGTCCCTCCCTCCCTCCCTCTCTGCGTCTGTCATGAAAAAAAAACCAGTCCTTGTTCTCATCAGATTGTTTTTACCAATGACCTGACACCACCATCTATAATTAATTACATCATTTACATTAGACTATTGACTAAACAAACACATAAATCATAGGCTGAGTCAATAGATGCAGACATATTTAATCATGTTCTAAATAATGATTACTGCTCCCATAATGCAATAATTATTTTCAGCAGCTGACTTGAATTAATCTTCTGTCAAAGTGCCATCTGAAAAAAGAGAGTAGACCAAGACAAAGATGAAGAAGGTGGCATTGGTGATGGAGAAGCCATTGAATTATGCTCTTCGTCTCTCACTCCTTCTATGGCCTGATCCTCCAGAATGCTGAGCATCTCCCAAGAGGTGCTCGTGCCCTCAGGTTCTGTTGACTTTAATAGGAATGGTGGAGGCTGAGGACCTTGCAGGAAGCGCTGAGCATCTTTGTTTCTCTCAGTCTCCCCACGTTTCTTCCATTCTTTCTTCCTCTCTTGCTCCACCGCTTATCTTTCTGTTCCTCCTCCTCTCTTAAGGCTTGATCCAAAGCTCATTGAAGTCAATGACAAGACTCTTATGAATTTTAAAGGCTTCCTTCCATCCACCTTTGGAATGCACCAACTGTTTGAATACAACTGCCATACAGCTCCTTTGATGCACACTCAGCTTGATTTGCAGAGGTGCTGAGCACCTCTGAAAATGACTATACAAAGCTCTAAAGAGAGAGTGCTTCCTGTAGAGGCTAATACAATTAGCATGAACTTAACACTCATTTTCTTAAAAGCGTTTCACAAAAGGCCTTTCATTAATTTGCACAGACCCATCTGGTCTGTACTGCCCCAGGTACTCCTGGCACATTCTAACAATGGCATCTGTGCAAAAGACCAAATGTGAAGTGGTGCTAAACATCTCCCATTGATTGCAGCAGTGGCCCAATCCCAGTCAATGGGATTTTTGTCATTGACTTGAAAGTAGGATGGAGTCTCAGGTGCCCAGCACCTCTTAGGATTTGGCTTCAAATGATTAGCTGAAAGCGGTAATTGAAGTATGGTATTATACCATGGAAGAGGTAGGAAGCCCAATTATAGGTGTTGCCACCACCTCCCCCTAAGGTAGACCTTAAAAGGACAGTTTTTGAAACTAGAAGCTAAACATTTCCCATACAGGCTAAGCAGTGACTTCTGCTTTGGGTCTGGGAAATCCATGAGAGGGACCAGAATAAGAACCTGCCATGATTATAAACCCAGCTTGGAAAGTCTGGCTGGGCTATAGCTATATAAAAGGAAAAAAAATAGAGTTGTCATTAGACAGGAATCTGCTGGGGGTTTTTAAAACCTTCCTCCCCACCTCCCACCATAACCCTGTGGCTTCTCAGCACAACACTGATGATGTAGCAGGCTTTCAGTTATCCAGATGTTTTGACAAATTGGGATTGCATTGCAACACACTCTGTGATCAATCACTATAATTAATATCAATTATATTATTGTATATGATTATAACTCCTATTTTTGTAACCTGGCATGGACAATTGTTGATGAGTTTTGAAGGGATATAAACGTCCATGCCGGAAGGCATAAACCAACCACTAATTGAGGGGATTAGGAAGGAATTTTTCCTGAAGACAGGTTAACCCATAACTGCCTACTGCAGGGTTTCTTGTAGCTTTCTCAAAAGCTGTGCTGACCTGGTAGGATGTGAGGAGCGAGAACAACCTCTTCATGCTGCTCTCCCAGTGGCGGCTCTTTGGCATTGGCCAGATGGTCACCTGCAAGTCTTGGCTCTGGCAATATGATGAGCCTTGCTACTAGGTCATTACCAAGGTCAGGGTGGATTACACAACTGAGAATTTGGAACATGGGAAAGCCTGGGGATACCTGACATTCAGAGGCAAGACATATAATGAAATGAAAGAGATCGACAAGGTCATGTATCATGACTGGCGGATGGTACTCCAGTGCCAGTGGAAACCATGGGGTGTGTGCCACACACCCCTCTGCTCTGAGCCATGATCCTTGCACAAAGGCAGAAGGAAGGAAAACTTAACACTGAGGAACCAATGATTGATCTAGAGAAAATCAACTTCACAAAGGACTACTTTCAAAATCAGAAAAAAGCTAAGGGGTTACCAGTGTGAAAGTCTAGAGCTGTGTGGTGGGACTTTTGAAACCCTCTCTAATGCTCTGCGTATTGACAGCCAATGCAATCTCTTTAATGAAGATCAGGAATCCATAAGCCATGTGCCCACTGCTGGTTCATTGTACTGAAGTTTAATACTTCAATCTCTCAGTACGGTGCACATAGAGGTGTGTGACTTTCTTATATATATTAAAAAAGGCGGAAAGACAAAAAGTAGCTGATACTGAGGCCTGGTCTACACTTACCTTAAAATTTGGCGGCAGTCAATGGGAGTTATGCAAGCTATGCATAACTATGCTCAGCACCTTCGCTGCACTGCGTCACTTGAGGGGGTGGTTTAAACAAGTCGAGTTCCAGATCGAACTGATGGTGGCAAATTTGCTGCCGTCAGCAAAGACATAGGATACTGGACTAGATGGACAGCTGGTCTGATCCGGTATGGCAACTCCTATGTTACTAAGGCTGAAGTCACAGCAAAAGTATGTCTGAAATGTTTTAAGATATGGAACTGTCTAGGAAATGAGAGCCTGCCACGAAAACCTCTATCTTACCAACACATGGAACAATGCATAGATAATTTCCAGTCCTCTCCCTCCCCAATATGAGTTTTGTGAGCAAGTGAATAAATCTTAGATGATTTGATGCCAATCTGATTATAGACACTTTATTAGATTATTTTGATACCTTTTAAGCATTTCAGACACATTTATGTAATATACATGTAAAAAAAGCTTGGAGTACGTGACTTGGTATTGACAATATTCATGACATACCACTTTTGAAAGATTGTATAAAATGGGAGAATTGGGCAGTCTAACCTGAAATATTTATGAGAGGGTAATAAAAAAACCCATCACTGTCAGTGTTATAGTTTGGTTAATATTGCATGATGAGTGTGTTATAAATATAAATAAGTATAAATAATAGGAAATACAAATAATTATTAATATAAATATAAATAACTAAAGATACACTTTAGGATGAGATGGAATAGAATCAAGACAGATCTATGACAAAGTGATTTTTTTTGCCCAGTTTTTTGAAACATATATTCCGATCCAACAAGTAGGATAGTTATTTTCTTCTCTTGAAATGTGGACAAGAAAAAAATGAAATTCAGAAGTATTTTTCTCCTTTTTAGCTGCATATGTTATCTTTCAGATGATACAAGCCTTTAATGACTAACAGGCACAAAGAGAATGAATTCAACTGCAATCAAAAGCTGGGATGCTACCAATGTGATTTTCCTCACTAGAACTATATAAAAGGCATCCAACTATAAGACATCAAATGACTGGGGGTATGAGATCTGTCTTCAGACTGGTGGGTTTTTTGTAATGATTAAAGAGTTTTATTGGCTTTACAGGGAAAATATATATATTAGAGAGTAACAGGGCAGATCTCCTGTACAGGAAAGGAACACACAGAATGAAAAAGAAGGATGATCCTGAGGCAAAGGTCCTGGACAGGACTGGGAATCAGGAGATCTGGACTCAGTTCCTGGCTCTGGCACAGACTTCCTATGGGACTTTGGGCAAGTCATTTAAACTGTATGTGTCTTAAATTCGCCCTCTGTAAAATGGGAATGATGATCACTCCTTTCTCCCTCTATTTGTCTCTCTTTTTTGCGTTCGAGTGTAAGCTCTGTGGAGAGCTGTGTAAGCTCTCTGTATGTACAGAGCCTAGCACAGTGGGGCCAGAGCTTGGTTGGGGTTTCTAGGTGATATTGCAGTAATAAGACAAAGAAAAGAAGAAATATTATGCATAATTATGATCATGCAATGCTGGATTTAAAAAAATCAGCTTTATGTCCGCACAGTCTCAAACACCCTGACTAGATTCCCAAAGTGCTGTTACCTTCCCAGAATGCACTGGAGTCAGTGTATACCTAGGGTGGAGTGTCTTGGAGCAATCTTTTCGTAGGTAGCTGCCACATCCTAGTCAGGAATCTGGAAAGTATACTGCCGGGACATTAGTGGAAATAAGTCCATAACAAGTAGTCAGCCTTGTAAGACAGATGCAGGTGACCGTACGTCTCAGAATAGGGAACACTCCCCAAATCAGTGAATTCACAGTTGGCTTCTGGTTAAAACGATGAAGTTCTGGCCCTTTGAATTTATCTTATCGAAGTAACCTTGCATGTTATCCCCACATGCCAAACACTAATGACATTAAGTCTGGGCCTTTCAACCCACATATTTATCTTTTTTCAAACCTCTGCTCTCCCCACCCCCACACCAACCCAAACACTCATGAACAGTGGAGTCATATGAAAAGAGGAGGGGCAGCACTACAGATGCCAGCTTTCTCAGAGCGGAGCCTTGTCTATCTGTAGTAGCTGCTTGAAACCTATTAATCAGAGCAATGATTTGACCTCCCACTCAAGAGTTTGCCTTGGTCAGGAGAGAGTTCTACTACATTGTCCCAGTCCTGGCTTTCTAACCCACTTTCGCATACTTCGATGCTAATACGTGTTAAATCTGTCACAGAGGTTAGTTGTGTTGCTTATTGCATTACTGGAAGGTGCTCAGATACTACAGTGATGAGCACAGTATGAACACCAAAATAGAACAGAGACTCCAGAGAGCGGGTACAGGGTTGACCTTGACTAGCTACATCAAAGTTCAATACTACCTGTGTTGTTTCTATTGAGAGCTATCTCAATGTAAAAACATTCTTTTTTGCAAAGACGACGTAGCTTAAGGCAAGAGAGACAGAGGGGAAAGCAGAAAAATGGGTAAGATTTTTTTTTCAGAGTAGTCATGGTAAATAATATTTAAGGAAAATGAGGGAAACACATACGTCTGCTTTAAAAGGGGGGAAAATCCAAGCATTTATGCTTGTTTAATTGTTCGTTGTGTTAATATGTTTAGTTTTTATTAATTTACTTTGTTTTCCTTATCCAGTTACAATCACTGGGCCTGATTTTTCCATTGATCTGCACCTTGTTGAGTCATTTATACTAGAGCTGGTTGAAAAATCCAAAAGCAGTTTTGGAAAATTCAAAAATTTCAAGCTCATTTTCATTTAAGTGTCCAAATTTGAACCATTTCATTTTTTCCCCAATTTTTCATGGTTTTTAAAAAATGTATCAATTTTATTGAAATTGTTATTGAAATGATTGGCCACAACTTGTTTTGAAAATGTTTGATTATTTTGATGTTTTCAGTAGAAAAAATTAACAAACATATTTGTTAAAAAGAGCTACTTTTTGCTGAAAAATAATTTTTTAACCATGTTGACAATTGTTGCAAATGCGATGTTCAAATACCACCTTTTTTTGGTCAACTGCCCTCCCCCCAGCTCTTTGCTGGAAACTTTTCACTCTTATTTGCACTAGTGCAAATTGAGCGCAAAGGGCTGTGAAATAATACCATTCTGATCTGATCCCTTTGCATTAATGTAGAAGATTAACTATGCAAAATTCAGTGTGAAAGAGAATCCAAAAGTGTAGTTAGTTAAAAAATCCTGGCTGTCTTACTTGGGTCTGAAACAGTTTGAGTTTCAAAAGCCACCTCATTTGAGCTTTGGTGTTGAACAACAAAAGCAGTCCTATTTCGAAGCTCAGTGTTGGGAGGAGGATTTGGATAAATGTTCTTGCTTTGGCGTATCGCAAATTAATCCAAGGGTCAGATCCTCATCTGAGTAAATTGTCATGGCTCCAAAAGATACACTTCTTTTATAAAGAAATAAAATTCACTGACTACAGATGGAGGTAAGCAGCCAAGTAACAGGGTTATTAATAAACTTTTGTTAAGTTTGTCATTTTAACCTAGATTTAAAAGCAACCTTTTAAAATGATGTTTTAGGAACACAGTTAACAGCAACGTGAGCTGGTCTTTGGCTTGATTAGATTTCACTCCCCTTACTTTGATGAAGCGATGACTTATTAACATTCCAAAATGAGAGGGCGATGTAAATGTAAGTGGATTTTAATACAATCACTTTTGAGGAAATGTCAAACTTCATTGGGTACTTTTCTCTGCCCTGCTTCTCTGACGGCAGAGTTCAGGATAGAACTGTGCCAGATTAATGAGCAAGGGACAAAGGAAATTTGGGCGTTAAGGAAAAATATAGTGAACTAAATTCTCCTCTCCATATAAATCCAGAGTCCTCCCACTAAAGTCAGTGAGGTTACTCTGGATTCACTTTGGTGTTAGAGTGGAATTTGGCTCAAGTATATTTCTAATGGGATAGGCCCACAGCCTCAGGTGGTGTAAATTGGTGCTAATGGGTTTACACCAGCTGAGGAGGTGAGCTTTCATGTTTATTCTTTGTTGTCCAGCCAATAATATTAGGGATATCCAGACTGTTTTTCTCTCTCTGTATAGCTTGGGGGGTAAAGAGGGCCCCTGAAAATAATCAACCAGAATCAGGGAAGTTTGCACTCTTCAACAAAAAGTCAAGCAGGCAAAGCAGATCTGCTTAAATTAAATTAAATATTAACATCCCTGGCTTTTGTGTTAGACCATGCATGTAATATGTGTGTTAATGAACCACAATTTATTTACACCTCAAACAAAGAGGATCCTCTCTGCCCTAAAGTAGTTAAATTGCCCTCTTCCTGGTGAAATGTATTGCCATTTAAACATGCCAAAAGGCCATTCTGCCGGTCATTACAATAATCTATCATTTCTGCAACTACTGGTATCCTGTTCTGTGGTCAAATTCAATCTGAGAAGGGTCAACAGAATTTTTCCACCAAATGCTTCCCTCTTGACTGTCATCAATTTACTTTTGTCAACAAAAAGGGCATTACTACCGAATGAAATAGAAGATCCCCTTAAGACCTCTGGCAAACAGTGTGAGCTTCTCTGACATACAGCATCTCTTCTGCTTTCGGGTGTGTGTGTGCGCGCGTGTGTGAGAGAGAGAGATGCAGTGTGCATGCTTTGGACACATGCGTTATACTGAACGCATAAGCAGAAATCTACAATGTGTCAGCCTCCTTATACCCCAGCAGATCACAGCCACATGTAATTGTAACTAACATTATTAATAACACAAAGCTCTCATCTATCAGCAAAATCATATATCTTGTTAGGATATATTTTTCTTTATAGATTTACACTTGCTTCCTGCCTTAGTCAGTGACTTCAGCTTTTCCCTGCCCGCCCCTCTCCCGTCTAAAATAGTTGATCATATTGGTGCCACTAGATTGCATCATGTCATGTCTTGTTCATCCAGTAATGATACAATTCCAGACAGAGCCATACGTAGCAGGATGATAGTGGAGGCTTAGAAAATCTATCAGGTAGTGTCTAAAGGTGCACTCCACTACTCAGTGATAGTTTTGCTAGCCTTTAAGTCAGTCGTTGCCATTTCAGTTAGATGTGAAGGAAGCAATAAGGCAGAGAGGGTTATCCACCTGTATCTTGAACTTGACTCAAACAATTAAACAATGGTGATGGACATATTTAAGGGTTAAAGGTACCCTGTTCACCAGAAAAAATCTAGTTTTGACGTGCATTATTGGCTTAAAATATTTGCTGTCTCTGCCAGATCATCTCCATTGAAATCTTAGTTACAAGGGCTGGGTGGTCCTAGCATAAGCTGAAACCACAGCTAAGCTTTGGCTAGATATTTAAAAATTCTACCGATAGTATAGTGTTTCATGGAAGATACACATTTGGGGGTGTGTATGTGTACTTGTAAGTGAGAGGGTGTCCGGAATCAAACCTACCACACCTGTTTGAAGGGAATAATAACTATTTATTATTGTAGTTTAATGATTTATGACTAGTGATCTGTGTGACACTGGCAGACTAGGCGCCAGCTGCTGCTCAACTCCTAGGCCTCGCTGAACACTGCCTAGATGAGACCAGTCTGGCTCACTGTCTTAGCATTGTTACAATAGATAGGAGTTATAAGACTGTTTAGACTTTATGAACGGTGTGTGAGTTGCTGCCTGCATTAATCTCACTTACATTCATACCCCATGTTATAAGATAGTATTGAGTGTTTGCTAGCTATGAAACTGGAAACCGCCAAAGTCAGGCGAGAAGAATCATTAACTGTGAAATATTGGTTTACCACAAGAGGGGGTCATCTGACCAACAAGTGAAGGTCTATTGGCAACAGATAAGCCAGTGTGGAACATCAGTGGCCAAAAACTTTGAGTACTCCTCCACACCTGTGAGGAGGAGGATGTGCACAAAGCCCATCACTTTGTGCTCTGGGGAAAGGGAAGAAGAATCCCTGTGAAGAAGCAATTGTTATTCCTATGCTGTTTAGACTTCAAAGGGAGGGTAAGACTTCTAAGCATAAGCCAGGGATCCCCAGCTGGTTAGCTCTAAAGGACATATAGAGTTTGCACATTACAGCCTCTTCTGTTGCTTTTGAAACCTAAGACTAACTCATTTATGTATGTAGATCTGCCTGCTTTAACCTTTAAATAACTCATTTCTTTTCATTAGTTAATAAATAGAATCATAGAATATTAGAGTTGGAAGGGACCTCAGGAGGTGTCTAGTCCAACCCCCTGCTCAAAGCAGGGCTATCCTCAGCTAAATCATCCCCAGCTAAATCTATCCTCTAAATCTAAATCTATCCCCAGCTAAATCTAGTCCAAATCTCAGCTAAATCTATAGTTAGTCTATTATAGGATTGGCTATAAGTGTTGTCTTTGGTTTGGGATCTGAGATACAGCTGACCTGGGGTAGACTGGTTCTTTGGGACTGGGATTAACCTGAATATCATAGTGCTTTTTGGTGCAAAGAATCATTTATCACACGGGCAGACTTGTCTGGGTGCCCCATTGAGCTAGGCATTGTGGAAACATGTAATAAAAGACAGTCCCTGCCCTGAAGAACTTAATCTATATAAAAACAATTGCATATGATGGAGGGAATGGAAGGCAGGGAAGACCAGCATAGTAACAATGGGAACACAAAGTTATGCAGATTTTGCTAAATGTCATTTTGAGGTTTCTTTTCTTTTCCTTTTTTTTAAATGTAGTTGAATCAGTAACAGGCATCCTGCATCGGCCTGGTCAGCAGGTAGTTTATCAAAGGCATGATAGTAGTGGTGACCCTTGAGTAGGAGGGCACAATGGCTTTGTGAACTGGTTTGGGGAGGGCATACATGCATAACTGATGGCCTTAGAAAAAGGGCTGATGGCATTTATGGGAACTGCGGGCCAGTGAGGCGCAGTATTGCTAGAGTTGGGGGAAAGGTGAGTGATACATCAGAGTGTGGATACACAGGGAGGTGCAAAGCTGTGAAGGTAAGGAACATTTAAAGCATCTGCCCCTCCCATCAGCTTTTGGCAACGCTGTTATGAAAACACACCTCACATTGTGTGGCACCAGAGTGCAAACATTTGAAACACCAGATGATCAATTTATTTCCATGGTATTCTGCAGCTGTGTGCTGTTTATCCACAGGTGAAGCATAGGTATTGTCGGCTTCTTCACACTGCCTCACTCCCCCAACTCTCTTCTGAAGAGATGACCTGCAGGGTACTTGAAGAGATCAGTCTTGCTGCCTCTCCTGTTTTTGGCATCTCCAGTGAGATTGTCAATGAGAATTCCTGAGTGTCAACTGTGATCCATGCACCCCTCGAACCGGAGCAGGAGTGAGACTACCACTTCATTCAATGTAGGCCACCAAACAGCCATGTAATGGTAATTAGAGAGGTAAGGTGGGTGAGGTAATATCTTTCATTGCACGAACAACTGTTGGTGAAAGACTAGCTTTCAATCTAAACCGGTCTACTTCCGCTGTGGAAAATGTCTTCAGAATGTCACAGCTAAATACAAGGTGGAGCAGATTGTTTAACATAAGTAGTGTGCAATGGTAATGACTCACTGAACTGAGCTGGATTCAAACTCCAAGCTAGAGCCAGAGAATTCTCCACCTCTCTACATGTCAGACCACGTAGAAACTACACCCACAGCTACTGCAGTGCTCAATGTACCTGCTCATTTGCTTAGTGATGCCTCTTGCAGAGGGAACATGACTCTGAAATTTGCTTTTGTTTCCAATTCATTTTGCATGTAATTGAAGGAGATGGATTTTAACCTACGAAGCCCTAAATTATTTAGAGTCTCAACTTTTCTGAGATCACCTCTCCACCCATAAACTAAAAGATCAGAAGGGACCATTCTGATCATCTAGTCTGACCTCTTGCACAATGCTAGCTCTAGAACTTCACCCACCCCCTCCTATAATAAACCCCTAAACTAAGATTGAGTTATTGAAGTCCTCAAATAATGATTTAAAGACTTCAAGATACAGAGAATCCACCAACAAGTGACCTGTGCCCCATATTGCAGAGGAAGGCGAAAACCCCCAGGGCCTCTGCCAATCTACCCTGGGGGAAAATTCCCTCCCGATCCAAATATGGAGATCAGCTAAACCCTGAGCATGTGGACAAGACTCACCAGCCAGACACCCAGAAAGAATTCCCTGTAGTAACTCAGAACCCATCCCATCACAGGCCATTGGGCATATTTACCGCTAGTAGTCAAAGATCAGATAATTGTCAAACTAGGCTGTCCAATCATATCATCCCCTTCATAAACTTATCAAGCTCAGGCTTGAAGCCAGCTAGGTTTCTTGCCCCACCCCCCGATTCCTCTTGGCAGGCTGTTCCAGAACTTCACTCCTCTGATGGTTAGAAACCTTCATCTAATTTCAAGTCTAAAGTTCCTGATGGCCAGGTTATATCCATTTGTTCTTGTGTCCACTTCGGTGCTGAACTTAAATAATTCCTCTCCCTCCCTGGTATTTATTCCTCTGACGTATTTGTAAAGAGCAATCATATGTCCCCTTAGCCTTCTTTTGGTTAGGCTAATCAAGCCAAGCTCTTGGAGTCTCCTTTCATAAGGCAGATTTTCCACTCTTTGGATCATCTTAGTAGCCCTTCTCTGCACCTGTTCCAGTTTGAATTAATCTTTCTTAAACACAGGAGACCAGAAATGCACACAGTATTCCAAATGAGGTCTGACCAATACCTTGTATTATGGTACTAACATCTCCCTACCTCTAGTGGAAATACCTCACGTGATGCATCCTAAGACTGCATTAACTTTTTTCATGGCCACATCACATTGGCAGCTCATAGTCATCCTGTGATCAACCAATACACCCAGGTCCTTCTTTTCTGACTGACACCTCCCCAGCTTCTAACAAAAATTCTTGTTAGTCCCTAAGTGCATGACCTTGCACTTTCCACTATTAAATTTCATCCTATTTCTATTACTCCAGTTTACAAGGTCATCCAGATCTTGTTGTATGAAATCCCAGTCTCTCTCTATTAGCAATATCTCCCAACTTTGTGTCATCCACACACTTTATTAGCACACTCCCAGTTTTGTGCCAAGGTCAGTAATAAAAAGGTTAAAGAAGATCGGTTCGAAGACTGATCCCTGAGGAACTCCACTAGTAATCTGTCTCCAACCTGACAGTTCACCTTTCAGTATGACCCGTTGTAAAGGGGAGACTACAATGGGTCATACTGGAAGGTGAACTGTCAGACCGGAGGGAGGTTCCTAGCGTAGTTCCTCAGATTCCACCACAGTAGAATGCCAGACAGCTAACGCCTGGATTAATTAGCGCAGGCACTTTTAGGGAAGGGTCTTCATCTCTGGAACTTTCTTGCCCCTTAGGCCACCCAAGCCTTAATTTGCTGATCTTCATTGCCTATTTGTTTTTCTTCCTTTGTTGGCGTTTTCTAGGAAAGAGGGTTGAGTGGGGTGGTGTTAGTATATAGAGGAGTCTCAGTTTGGATGAGTCAGGGAGAATTTCCCGTTTTGGCCATTGGTTCCAGTTGGTATGCCTTATTTTAAATTTTGTATATGAAGCCAAAGCACCCGCCAGGCACATTCCTAATGAATTGAAATAAAATAAATATCCGCTCCTTGGAGCCATCCTTTCTCCCAAGTCCTCACCTTTGAAATATAGAGCAAAGGCAAAAAAGACCCTCCTGGTAACATGCACTCCCACAGCCCCCAGAAGCACTGTTTCAATGTTCCCCAACTGCTAACAATTTATTCTGATAAAATGAAAGCTGCTGAGGTGCGACAGAGAGGTTTTAAAACTTAATGAACGTAAAATATATGGCATGGCTGAAATAGATCTGAGATTTCACAAAGTGGCTTCAGAGTCTTCCATGTTCCCTCTTCTAATATTTTTAATCACAAGAAATGCTCATGTAATTTGTGCTGCACTGGAGAAAAGAGGAAAGTCAATCCCCTGCTTAAAGTGAGGTGAGGAGAATGGCATGCCTGTGCTTCGTCCTAGTTACTCGTCTGTAACCTTAAGGGCAAAATTAGGAGTTGCAATGCAAAGGTGTAAGGGGCTGTAAGGTGCTCATATGTTCCTTTTCGGGTCCTGTCTGCATCATTAGTCTGGGCACAGAGGAAAGAGCATTCTTCATGAGCTACCCTCCCACCCCATCCCCATGCAGGTGGGTAGGGAGTGGGCCAAGAGGGATATGAGCCCAGCCTAGCCCACCCCTTCCCCAACGATATGGCAAATGCAGACAATGAGGAGGAGGCAATAATCTGCTCCTGATATAGGCCAACAGCAGATTATTGTCCCCTGGAGCAACTGGGGAAACCAGCCGTGATACCCTTTCCTCAGGACTTCGGGTACAGTCGCAATCTAGCCCCACATAAACAAATCTTCTTCGGAATAAGTATTTGTAACACTCACACTGATTAAAAGCCTGCACCTCCTCATCCTGGAGCACATTGTGATGTGCCCTTGCTCAGGTAGGGAAAGGAGGCAAGAAGAAGGATCCAGCTTGCCCTTCCAATTTTAGATTGAGGTGATAGGAGTGACAGTTAATAAAAAAACAACAACAAAAAACCCCAACTTTTCACTGGTCTGCAAATTGGATCTAGCTCACAGAAATAGGGAGGATATTTTTAGAAAGTCCCTTTACAGAGGAGTATGACACTTTAAATAGAGCATAGTTTCAAATTCTTTCAGACTAGAATGGTGTCATGTTGCAGCTTTTTCTTTTCTTGGTAGGCTTCCGTAACGATGGGAGGACTCCAGCTTGCTAATGCCCACTTTATTGTATGAACGCTGTACTCTACAGCGCTATTTTCAGTGTTCTTTGCTTAAACTGGCTAACTGTCCATTCCTGTTCTCCTGCAACAACTGCCTCAGTACACTCCTTTCCTTAGTTCCACTTAGTCCTGAGAACACTGTTAGGTTCGTTCTCAGCCAGGCTAGTTTATATCATATCTGTGTGACCGAGTGTTTGAAGGTGGAATTAAAGTGAAAGCAAGAAATTCAAAAATCAATGAATGTTGAATGTGAGCTTTAAGAATTACCTCTCCAACAAAAAAGCGGACTCTTTTATATGCTTGTCTTTACCTTCAAACAGGAGAAGGTGTTAGATGACTTTGACGAAGGACATTTGTGAAGTGACAAACTTAAAACAGCAGCACATTTAGACAAGAAAGTCATTGACTTTGCCACTCATTTTTTCAGTACTTCCCTTTGCCATTGTTGAAGGTGTTTTGCTTGAATAAGAGTTCTGTTCCTTATACAAGCCCGGGTTTGTTTTTGCTTCTCAAATCTACAGTGAGATCATAGCCATGTGTTTGTGACATCAGTCTTTAACCAAGGAAATGAATGGATCTTAGAACTTGGTATTGCAACTGACTCCACAGGATCAGGGTAATAGAGAAAGATGGTCTGGGAGGGAGAAGAACTATTATACAAACACAAATCTATGATAACTGGCAACAAAATAAAAGCAAACTGAACAACCCCAATGAGAGATGAAGGTGATCCAAAGCCCATTAGTCAATGGAAAAAATCCCAGATTTCAATGGGTTCTGGATCCTGCCTTGAATGGATTTAAACATGCTGTATTTGACCATTTTCCCTAAGAGGATCATGTCATCCCTTCTTTCAAATTGACCTAGATTAAGGAGCTGGGCAGCACAAAGCGCCTCTGCCATCTGACTCCTGTATTTGTTGTTGTAGGACAGTTTTTAAACTGGGATAGTTCTGACCGAGTGGATGGACCTTTAATTTCTCATGGATTGAAAAAGGAACAGCAGATAGGAGAAGAAAAGGGGACACAGACAGAGTCACAGATCCAGTACCCATCCTGTCAGTTTTAACGGAGATGAAGCTGCCTGCTGTTAAGGTAGCCATTAAAGATGGACTGTAACTGGCTGTTTAGTATGGTAAAAAAGGGGGAAAAATCATGGCTTTGCCACAGCAAAAAAACAAAGAAGCCATAATTCTAGTTTTTAACTGAAAGAAAAAATCATGGCACAGGACTTTGTAGTTAATGTCAAGTTCTTGGTCATGGAAAATTAGAAGAAAAGTCAAGTAAATCTACTTTATTTTACAATACAAATATTTGCAAAGCATTTAACAATATTTAATAGTTTAAAACTATTTAAACAACCTGCTACCATACACTGGTCATATAGAGAACTAAATCTCAGAATATTCATGGAGCTGTGGGAGTGACAAAACCCATGATGTTTAGGTCTTTTCATAAAAAGGTAGGTTTTTTGTCATTGAAGCCATGGCTGTGACAAACATTCTGCCTCAGTCAGCACAAAACACCTCCTGTCATGAAAGCATGAATGAGTTCTGCCAAACACCTTTCAATGGAAGGCCCTAGGATGACATCTTCTAGGTGTCTAGAATTATTGCCTGTGGTATGTTGAGTAACAAACCCTCACAAATCAAGCCTCACTTTTCAGGTTTCCTAATAATTCACATTGCCATGACAGTTCTCCTAAAAAGGCTGTTCAGTACACTAAAGTGGAGGAGCTGTCGTTAAGGAAACATTTGGCATGAAAACATAGCTGATGCTAATAGTAAGACATGATTTTTTATTGGTTATGTGGATACATGGCGGTTATGATTTACAACCACAGTGTCTTATGATGTTATCCCTTGCAGATCTCATGCGCAAACCAGGAAAAGGCAAGATCAGTACTTGGATGACAGACCTCTGACAATCTCCAGCAGCTGTTTCCACTGCTGAGATAATTACTATGAAGTTGCACCACAGGGTGTGAGGGGACACTGCGCTGAAGAAGGTGCTATATTGTAGTTAAGTTATTAAACCAATGGTCTGATGCCTTTGGGTCATTAAAAGATCCCCATTGCACTTTTAACAAGAGGACGGTTAAGCTGAGTGATCTTGGCCAAATTCTACCTACTCTGATGCATCCATATTCCCGTGCAGTTCATTGGATTAAAATTTTTAGTTAATTTTGTACAGTGTACTGTGCAAATAAATATATCAGTGCAAAGTATTAATTATGAACTGATTAAGTGGATATGACATTCTCTTACTGCCTCTCTACTTCTGAACATGCCATGTCGTGGTGCACTGTAAACAGGCGCTGCATTTCATTGTACCTGTGACTGATCCTTCAAGCTCTTCTCTACTTTCAACACAAACACTGGTAAATTTCATTGTAACTGCTTTCAGAGACCTACATAAACAGTACACTTAGGGTTGTTTCATTTCTGGGTGGGATTTTTGCCTCACAGGATAATGAATAGTGGCTGAGCTTGCTAATGGACTATATAGGGAGAAGACGACCACAGTGTAAATTTGGAATGGAGAAGCCTCTGCTCTGTATTTGGAGGGTCAGAGGGAAGGTGTTTGTCTCTTACCCAAAATGGATGGGTGAATTGGAAGATGGGATGTTGATCATATGTGGTGGGCAGGTGGTGATTTGTAAGGATTGTAGGAACATATATGATTCAGGGTAGAAAGCGGCAAGAGACTATTAACTTCTATACTTTTAAATGCTTAGGTTTTTAAACGTGTAATTTATGTTTAATGTTGTTTTGCAATTTCAAATGAAAATGAATTTTCTTTTGGCTGTTGGTGACAGGATTCCTGAGTGAACCCAGTATGGCAATTTCTACAGTCATGAAAAACACAACCCAACTAAGCTGATGCTGGCTGGCTCTGGAGAAGCCAAGAGAAATAAAACTATGGTCACTGACCATAATAAATTATGTTAATCTGAATATATTTAATATTAAGTTTGGCCTTAAAAAATGACTTTCACGCACTGAGCATGATTTCATTCTGATTTATGATGTGTGAATCCCAGGATCCCTTGGGCTGCTGTTTTCTTTACAGATTTGCTGAGATCCTTTGCCTAATTATCCCCAAACTCCTCCTTTTCCCCCCTCCCCCCTTGCTGCTTCTTGTCCCTAGATTTTATTAGGCGGTTGGTGGCTGTTATTATTCATTCCATTTCCTCAGCCTAGGAATTCCTGGGATCCTGCATTCTATTCCACCAGCCATGAGGTGTTACATGATCCTCTTTAAGGTAGATTGCAATTGTTGATTTATGGTAATGCCTGTGTGTTGCATCGGGAATGCAGTCATGTGATTGCTCAGCTGCTGCCACAGCTCCCCTGTTGACCACTGCAATCCACTGTCCCTATCTATCTGTCTGTACACAGATCTTAAATACATAAATAAATACCTCACAATGGAGTGATGCCAGAGATGCTGAGTTTACGAGGTCAATGCACAGGCCATTGACAGAACTTGATGGAAAATACCAGCCCTTAAGCTAATGAAACTAATGAGCAAGCTGAAGAAGTGAAAACTGAAGATGTGTTTCAGGTTAAATGCAACATTTTGTAACAGAGGGCTCTGAAAAGTGAGTGTTTTTTAGGTAATGTTGGACCAGTTCTTTAAGAAAACAATCTTGAAAGTGTTTATTTTACAACTCTGAGATCTTCTAAGGGAATGTGAACAGTAAAGCTCTGAAAAAGAACAGTGGTGAATGGAGCTGATTCTTTGCAGGCAGGATGACTTCCAAGAATGGCCCCACCTGACTACAAATCTAAACCTACAAACTGGCCCTGTTCACACTCCAGTTTTTTGGAGGGTGGGGGAGGTGTTCGTGGCAAAGTTGCTGTTTGGAGTTACATGGTGCTGCTATTTTTCCTTTCACCATTACCAGATTATATTGAAGGTTAAAGGAGCTTATTTCAGACAGATATTTAGATGAAGTTACATTCACCCCCCCCCCCCCCCCGTTGACTGAATTTCTTGCTGAGAGGCTCTGAGATACAAGGAAATAGAAGTCCATTATGCTTTTGTTTTCCATTCAATACACAGGAGTACTGTTGTCTACATGCTTCCCAGAGCTTGATTACTTATTAGAGAAATCAGTACAAATCATGCTAGCACATTGTAGAAGTGTTAAATTAGATTATAAAAGACAGAGCCCTTGCCTTTTATATTAATCTTTACCCGATTATGTACAATTTCCTATTTAAGATGAACCATCAGTGAACGGGGCTAGTCTGTAACTTTACATCTGTCCCAAATAAGGGGCAGTGCGTTGCTGCACTGCCCTAGGAGCAGACCAGACAAGAAACTGGTCACAACTCCTTCCCTGCTCCCCTTGTGCTCTGTGGAAGGAGTAAGTTACTTCAGCCCTTTCTGTAAAGCAGTTTGCACCCTACTGTGTGCCTGATCTGTCATTCTGAATGGCAAGTGGAGGCGGGAGCCAGTGCTCCTCTCACTCCCTACCCCTCCCTGCCCACTGGCTAGCAGTAAGAAACAGTGGTCAAGCTGCCCTTTCTCTCTTCCCTGGGGCTATAGCCACCATCAGAGCAGGACCAAGTGAGAGAGTAAGGGAGGCTTTATTCCTTCTAACTCTTCTGCCCTGCCAAGTAACTGCTATAGCTCCCCTATAGAATACAAAGTCTCTGCTCCAGGGAGTTTACAAATCTAATAGTGCAAAACGTGGCATGTTTGACATGTGCAGAGACACACTGCTCCAGGAGTAGCTGCTCTGCTCTGTTACTCTGACAATATTACTCTGACAATACAGCCGCGTTGCTGTAGTACCTCAGTGGAGACACGACTGTGCTGACAGGAGGGATTCTCCCATCCACAAACATAATCCACCTCCCTGAGGGTGGTAGCTAGGTTGATGGAAGGATTGTTCCAGTCAGTTTAGCGCTGTCTACAGGGGGATTTAGGTCAGTTTAACACCACCACTCAGGGATGTGGATTTTTCACTCTGCTGACTGATATAGTTAAACCGACCTAGTTCTCTAGTGTAGACCAGGCCTTAATCCCATGCCATATCTTTATAGGCCCCTACCACTTTATCATCTCACCAACAATGATTAGGTTTAGGGAAGGTCTATACCTAAAACACTGCATCGGTGCTGCTGCTGTAATGATGAAGTGAGGATATTCCTATGTCAACAGGAGAGTTTCTCCTGTCAGCCTAGTTAATCCACCTACATGAGAGGTGGTAGCTATATCAATGGGAGACGCTCCTTATAACTGTCTCACTCAGGGGAGTTGATTTGCTTGATTACTGCTTTTTTGTCTGGGAGGGCAAAAAAAAAATTGGCATCCTGCTGCCGTTTGATGACATTAGTATGTTATCAAAAACACTTAACAGGAGCACCATGGGAAGGTTGTTGTCTTGCTCCCAAGAGAACACCTCTAGAACATCCGAGACAATATTAAGACTAGGCTGAGCCTCATAAGACGGCTGGCTGGAACGTCCTGGGGTTCTGGTCCCAGGACACTGCGCACAGCGGCATTAGCCCTAGTCTGCTCTGTAGCAGAACACCGTGCATCACTCTGGGCCCAGAGCTCACACTAAGTGCCTGGATCCACCACTAAACAGGGCAATGCAGATAATCTCAGGAACATTAATGTCAACTCCAATGGACTGGCTCCCTGTTCTGTCCCATATTCAACCTCCAAAAATACAGAGACTCCCAAACCTCCAATTTTGTCTCCAACGTAAACCAAGACACCAGAATTCCCCTGCACGATGACCTGAAGAACCCTCCTAGAACAAGATTAAAATCCAGGAACCCCCTTTGGACTCTCAGTGGTACTTGGATGGATTTCAATGATGATAATCCATGGGGTGCCACCTGGGATATCACATCAGTCCCAAATAAGCACCTTATTGCTGACCCTACTGAAGAACTGCCAGGCTTTGATCTGCAACGGAAAGAACGATGCATGCTTACCAATGTAAGAACATCACATGGAAGATGTGCCCAGAAATTCTTCCCATAGAAAATGAGAAGCAGCCCAGACTGTGATTGTGGACCAGTGCCTCAAACCATGGAACATATACACTCCTCCTGCTCTAAGCATTTAAGGGTAGCTTCACTGACATTCACTGACTTACCCCTGATACAAGGAACTGGATTTCAAACCTGGACATTGACCTATAAACTGATCATTGCAAATCAAACCAATGCCATACAGAGAAGACGATGACAACACAGAGGTGTGAAAAATTCACACCTCTGAGTGATTGAAGTTCCATGATATAGGTCTGTAGTGTAGACCTGGCCTTAGAGTTTAATTTAGATTTGGAGAAATAATTACAGCTGGTCAGAAAACGTTCCCCTCCCATCCTGGCCCTGTGGAAAATTTCAACTTTGCATTGAAAAAAGCTTTTGGTTTTCTGCCAAAAAGTGTTTGGTTTTTCAATGAACACAACAGTATTCCATGGAAAGCAGACACTTTTAATGAAAACATTTCATTTAGATTAAAACCCAGTTTTCCATGAAAAAAAATAGGGTTGGTGGAAATTTTTCTTTACTAGCCATAGAATAATGTTACGAAAGGGCATTAGACGAGGGTGGAATGTGAGAGAACATTCCCCAAACATTCTCACTGGAAGTCTCAAGCCATTTTCTCATTCTCTCTTACAAATAGAGCTGGTAGATACTGGAAAATATGAAGAGAGAAATGGTGCTAATGAGATATGGGAATTTTGCTTTGGACTTCAGTGGGGCCATGATTTCATCCAAACAGAGCTCTTTGTATTGAGACAAATTTAGGACCAATATCTACTTTCAATTTCATCCAGGAAACCTTAAAGAAGTCAGTATTTGGTCCTTAGTCTTCTTTAGAGCTTTGCAAATTAATAATGTATTTGTTGTTCATAACTATTCTTGAATTTCTTGGGTGAAATTTACTTATACTTACCTTATTTTGAGGGCTAAAGTGATGAATAGGCCTAGTTCTGGCCCTTGGTAAATTTCACATTTTCTGAGTTGAGGGCTGAAAAATACCATAATGAAACAGTTGATGAACAGTTTACACTGCACGTTCTGTAACTAACATCTGTAGCTTACGTAGTTGTAACTAATTTAATTGTAACTTATATAGCAAACTTAACTAACCATCTCAGTGTGGATTTTGAATTTTCTATCCAGTTGAGATATGCGACTTTTGTGCTGTTTGGATTAGTCAACTGAAATCAGTCAATCAGGAAATACTTTAGAAATGATACCACAGATTTCATGTAACTAATCCACACCACACAAATTGTGATAATCATAATCAGGTATATACTTGCTTCTGGGAAATATCTGAGCTAAAATACACTTATTAGTATTTATCCTGGTAAAGCTCATGTGGCTTAATTCAGCTTGTTCATTATGTTTGGTAAATGTAACTTCTGATCAACCATGTTTGGTTACCTTATTACTACCTATACTGTATCCATTTTTTCATGAAAGCTTTTCTCTTTTAACTAATTGTTGCAGTTTGTACCTTTCAGACTCAATGCTGAAAAATAGAGTACTGTAGATACAACAATTAGGTTGCAGTCATCGTCATGTTGACCTGTCCTTGTACGAAGATTACAGAGAAGCTATATAGCTTCCTATCCAGCCATTGCAAAAACAGACAGATTTGGCATTTAAATACCAGGGTATGTATAGAATACAACTGGTGAAAGTTCTGTGTGTGTTCATTCAGTTTTACATATTTTTTAAACTAGAAGGCTATAATGGGCCAAACTAAAGTGGGAGTTTGATTTTGTTAGATACAATTGCTGCAAGTAAGTGGTACTTGTAGTTACAGCTGATAGTGCCATTTCAAAGATTTGAACTGGTGGCTCTTAAATGCAAGGAGTGTTTAAGGAAGGATTTAGTGCAAATTTATAATTTCATTGTGTTCTAACAATGTCATCCACTCAGTATTCCATTGTGTTTCAGAGATCTGCTGCAAGTGGAGGGTTTTAAAAAAAGGGATGTAGTCAGCACATTATCTCATTAGTCATATGGCTTTTGGATGAATTTCACTTGAAACAAAAAAGGTGGGAGATGAAATGCAAAGAAAGTGGATTGTGTACAGCGTGTACACTCTCTCTCTCTCTCTGAACACTCTGTGAACTTTAAGAGATGGCCATAAAAAAATGCCACCACATTTAGGTTGCTAGTAAATGACATCCAATAAGCAGCAGTGGTCTCAGTATTTTACTGTGCAGATCAGGCTCTGCTTTCTGAGCAAAGCACCGTGCTGCCCTCCATAGAAAACCCTGTTTATCACTTTGAAGTTGCAATAAAAATAACAAATGTCCAGAGTAAACCTAATTCACTGTGCTACTTAGTATTTGAAATACATAAATATGTCAAGCGAAAGACCTCTAATAGACCCTTTTATCCTGGTAATAGTGTACATATAATTTTCCTCTCATTAGTACAAAAACTATCTAGGGAACTATCGGCCCATCCTTCATCCATTTAATCTGCATTAGTTTACTTTTACCTTGTGTTTAATCTGCTTTCCCTCAAGGTATTTTGAATAAATCAATAGGAATACATGATTGTTTAATGATTTTTAGAAGAGCTCCCTTCGACCACAGCTGCATGATTTAGAATGACTAATTCCACTTTTTACAATTGATCCAGCCTTGTGTGGACCATCCATTCTTGCCATGCTGGGTAAAGAGAAACTAGAGCAAGCTGCTTAATAATCAGTGAAATCTTAAAAGGTCCAATTCACATATTCAATTAACATATTCTTAGGCATCATATTTTCTTACCCTCATAAAGGGTCATCTTTCCGCTCAGGCGCTGTACAATCAAATTATTATTCACGTTCTGGGATAGAATGGGGTGAGGGGGAGGGTTATGTCCAGGCACGAAGTGGGTCTCTTTCCCTATATTCTCCTCTAATTATAGGTGTCTGTCTTGGAATCTGAATATCTAATCATGTGCTTGGAGCTCGCTGACAACTTTGATGGAGTGATAGAAGTAGAGAGGTGACAAACTATTCAAAAGAAACGTAGCGAGTTCTTGATAGCAGGCTCCCGCGCCCTATCCCCATGGCTTGCTCAGTACATCATGTTACCATGGAGATTTACTGGAATTTGGGGGCTGTCTGAGATTCCTGCTCCCCAAGCTTACAAAAGTTCCATGGAATAATAGGGATATTCTGGATGGGGCAGCAAGTAGAGGGTTGGTCTTAGATATGCTAACAGCACCTTCCAGTGCCCACGTGAGTAACAAAGCTCTCTGTGCCTTTCAGAAGAATGCCAAGACTTTTAGGGAGAGACACACTGAGGGCCAGATTCTGGCCTCATTATTTCCTTTCACACTGAGTCCATTCGGTTAACATGACTGCGGGGAAAACCTTTCCGTTTTAATGTACTAGACCCTAGTTACTCCCCCCTCCCCCTTCTTTTAACATCAAAATGACTAGAGAGGAAGTTGTGCAAACAACAACATAGCTAGGCCAATGAGAATTGTTACAAGGTACTCCATACAATGCTGACGGGAGTGGTGTGGAAACCTAGACGGAGTGTATCATGCTGCTGTGGAGAGGTCATATATAGCGCTGCAAATGCATTGTGCCCCAGTTCACCATCTTTACCGTGGCCTAGTGTATGACACTGCCCTGAGAATCAAGAGCCTTTGGTTCTATTCCTGGTTCTGTCATTGACCTGCTGTGTGACGCTGGGCATGCCACTTCCCCTCGGTTTTCCCTCCCTCTATCGGTCTCTCATTTCTAATTAAATTGTCTCTTCCTATGTGTTTGTACAGTGTCTAGCACAACAGGCCCTGGTCTTTGTTGCAGCCTGTTGATGCTCTTGCAATACAAACAGGTATAGTATAACTATACTGTCCACACAGAAGTGATAAATCTGGTATAGGAGTCCCATTCCAATGCCTGATGTACTAGGCCACACTGCCTCACCATTGGATATTCATAGACTTTCATAGACATATTCATGTCTTTGCATTAACCTCAATATTGGCAAACATCCTTGGTTTGGCTATTTTCTACTAGAATAATCAGAGTCCTGACACACCTTGAAACCAGGGGGCCAGACTCAGCCTTCGTTTCACTGGAGATTAGCATGAATTCTCCTGGTCTGCATCGATACTGACAGCAGCCAGCCGTCTAGTCCGAGATCCAGTATGGCCCTCATTGAGGCAGGGGCCTGGCTTATACTTGCGCACGTCAGTGGAAGCAGAGCTTTGCTTGGCTCCTTCTGCTAGAGCTCACGCCACCAGCAAAAGTGTCAGAGTTCTCACAATGGTCCACATGTGAATCTCTGCAACTCACAGCATGGGATAGGGCAGAGAACAAAAGCAGCGCACGACTGTAGCATTGACAAAAGAATCTCTCTTGATGGCAAGATCCAAGGAAGGCCTGCTGAAGTCAATGGGAGTCTTTCCATTGACTTCAGTGAGTTTTGGAATGGGCTTTATATAAATAATGAACAATATCTGTAAGACTAAATTAAGCTAATTTCAATTTAACTAAACAGGAGGCTATAAGAATACTCTGGCAAATATACCGTCATCGTATCAAGCCCTCGGAGCTGACACTGCTTCAGTACTAAAAAATATTGGCAGTTAGCTGCAATAAACTTGAAATATTCTTTGATCAGAATGCTGACAATGACAGAGGCAGGCTATGTAAAGCTCCTTATGAAAATGGCAAGCGACACAAGACATCACTTCTTACAGTGAGTAATCTATTGCTCTCAGGCTTGTAGCTTGCCTGCAGTCTAACACAGCCATCCAGGAAAACTAACCGCGGAGAATGAGGCTAACATTGTATTTCGCTTGCCTTATTTTAGTGCATTAAAAATGAGTTATATTTTGGTATTACTTACTTAATCTGTTTGTAAGGCTTCTGTTGTTAAACCTTTATGGGGAGGCATCGTGGCCTAGTGAAGAGGACTCTAGTGCAAGGAATGCAGGATGATCTAGTGATTAGCACACAGGGCTAGGAATCAGGTGACTTGGCCTGTATTCTGCCAGGAGTTCACTGTATGAGCTCAGACCAGTTGCTAAGAGGCAGGTTTTTAAAGGTATTTAGGTGCCTAAAGATGCAGATTGGTGCCTAGTCCACTTTCCAAAAGTGCCTAGGCATGTAACTCCATTGATTGCTGACTCTCTCACAAGCTCTGTGCTATTTCTATACATTTGCATGGGCAGTTCGTCATCCCACTGTGCATGCCTGCAACAGATATTTCAGCTCCCTGCCCATGAGCTTCACCTCCCATGGCTCAGACGATCAATGAATTCTGTGAGCGCAGGGAATGTCTATTAGCCATCACCTCAGTGGTGATAGAAACCAGACAGTTCTAATGTGCTTCTGACTCATCATAAAACAAGCAAGCATTCAGTGTGAGAAACCCTCATTCGGCTGCTAAAGATCAGCCAGCCCGAACAGCCCAATAGATTTTCTGCCTTGAGAACATTCTGGGTTTCCTAATGTTTTCACTGTGGGGAAATTCCATGTAGTTGGAGAGAATATTACTTAAGTGTGTGTAATCCTTTTCTAAGACTTCTATGAACTGGACATAGATGCAATCATTCTACCATTTCTACCAGTTGCAATTAGTATGCAGTAAGAAGTGATCTCTTAATACTATCTAGCCTCAGTGTTGGTGCCTGACACAGACAATGATTACCGAGCCAATGAAAAACAAAAAACTCAGAAGTGGTTTGGCAAAAATCTTTCCCCCTCCAAGCTCTCTACTTAAAAGTTAGAACCCATACTAGAAATGCAATTAAAAAAAACAACAAAAACCAAGTTCCTCCACTTGACAAAGGCTGGCTAGGTCATACTACAGTGTAATAGTCCCCTGCCCCCAATATCCAGGGTGTTTTATTTGCAAATTTATAACTTGGACAATTCCCTACTCAGATGGACAAAGGGCCTAGTTTAATGGTGGACAGCCATCCTTGTCATGATTTTGTAGGGAGTGATTTCTGAACACCAGCGGTTCAAGATACTGTTATAGTATCTAAAGATCTTAAGGAAAATTGTTTTAGGTGCAGTTTGCACACAAAGGAAGAGAAAGAAGGTAGAAAAGACAGATCATCATCTCCATTTTATATGTGGAGAAGTGAGGCACAATGTGACTTGCTCAACATCGCACAGAAAATGTAGTAGAGGCAGGAATTGAATCCAGGTATTTTAAACTTCCAGATATGTATTAAAGCCCATATTTCTTCTTCCTACATTCAGAGAGAAAGTGGATCAAGGGATTTATTTTTATTGTTAGTGGTGTGAAGTAATACAACTACTTATTATACATACTTTGTTTACAGACAAATTTTTCTTTTGGTTGTTTCAGAAACTACATTCTTAAATAGGCTTCCCCCACACACACCCCCCATACATGAGTAAAAATATTTACATTTTACTACTTGATCCAATCATAAGGTCTGTTTAAATCAATAGAGCTGAAGTGGCTAATCTGTTGCTTGAAGTCTAAGAAGGAATTTGTTTAAAGAATGGTACTGAATGCAATACTTGCAAGCCAAAATGTGAGGAATGGATTTCTGTTTCTTTCTCTACCTTCTTTTATCCTTTGCCTATTCTCTAAGGACTTGCTGAATTTTCCCCAACCTCAGTAGGTTAATATTGCTTCTGATATTTTTATTAAATTACTTTTATTTTTTTTAAATATAAACTACTTTCTCCTGTAATACACCCTTGTAATAGGATTCCAGCACTGGCAAGGTTTTTAGGCAGTTTGCTTGGCCAGAGAATCCTATAGTTTAAGACCTTTGAAACTATATCAAATGAAAGTATTGCATGCTAACAAGCATCTAAAAAGTTCACTTGGTTACCTTTGCCATAAAATATATAGCCCAAAGTCTACACAGCAATGAAACAGCCACACAGCCCAATCCCCATGAGGCCAAGTTGGCTGACATTGGCCAGCTTGGGTTTTTCTTTGTAGTGTAGACCGGCACTGTGGGTATAACTCCCACTGAATGGTGAGCAGGTCTGAAAATCTGTCCTTTGAGGTCTGGGCCCAAATGCAATGGGCAAGTTTTGAAAAGGTGTTCAGCATTCAACAGGTCCCACTGAGCAAAGCAGGAGCTTTTGTGTGCTGAGGTCTTTTGCAAATCCGGGCCCAAAGGTGAAAGATAACAGCTTAGACTGTCAGGTTGACTGACAGATATGCACATACCCAGGGTTAATATTCTAGGGGCCCATCAGAGCTCCACCTTGGTGTCTGTTTTTAAGCTCTTGGACTGTTCACTTTTTCTTATCGTGTAAGCTCCATGGGGCAGGGGTTGTGTCTTGCCGAGAATGGGCAGCAGCTAGTCAATTGTGTGCATTCTTAGAATACAAGTAAGCAATTAAGTGGAATATTTCTCCATTCCTTCATCTGTACTTGGACTGAAATGATTACCTTTTGATACAAGCCCCTTGTATTCCATCAAAGCTTCATAGAGTGAGTGAGCAGCCATTACTCTGCCAATATACTATAAGATTAACTGCTTTCATTTTTTAAGCCCCAAATGCTGCCCTCTTAAATGCTCAAATATCCATCCCATAGCTACTGAGCTTGGAAAGAGTGAGCCTGTAAATGGAGATGGCAGGAGGATCGCAACATCTCCAGAAGTACACTTTGGCACCTGTAGCTAGCAACTTGTCTGCTCCCAAATCCCAAACTGGAGAAATTCAATCTAGCTAAAGTTCTAGAATTTGCAGAAAGTCTATGCAATGTCATTTCATTAAGGAAACCAGTCTAATAAACCTGAGCCTACTGCAGAGTAACGCTCTTGCACATTAGCTTGCGTGCCCTTTTTCTCTCTGGCATTCTGAAGTCAGTAGAATTCTCCAACCCATTGGACCTAATCATCTCCTCCAATAACAACCGGATCAGCATCACTTGGTTGACTTTGGTGGAGTTATACCACTTTACCACAGCTGGGAAGCTCATCCACCCTGTCGGTCTGATATACCACCACTGAATTTAATGGGAGTCTTTCCATTGACTTCATTCGGGGCTAAGGCAAGGCCTGGGTGAGACAGTTCCCTTTTGTCTCTCTAATTGACAGCTACTGGCTCTTGTTGGGAAGATTAAGAGGAAAGTGGGACCGTTGCTAGCTGCGCTTGTATATCTAGTAGCTTTCTCCTCTGTCTCCTCCCCACCCCCTTCATCTAGGCACGGTACACATCACAAGACACAATATGCACTCTGGCATAGTTGTCTGAGGTGCTGGACAGGATGTGCTTTAGTCTTTGATGCACATTTTCAGGCTACCCAACCGTCCAATATACACGGAGGTAATCAGCACTGTTATGCTTTACGTAGCATTGTTCAATAAGGAATTTCAGAATCAACATTCCTTCTCAAAGGTGAGTTGCCAAATCCTCTCTCATCCCTCCCTTCTCCCTGGCCCCCATTATTCATGGTCATCATGGGGGCAACTGAACCCTGTGCAGAGGGATAGCTTAAGGCCTAGGAACCACTTAAGTCCCACTTAAGCTCTTTTTGGAGACTGAAGTGGCTCCTAGGCCTTGCATTGGGCATTTTCCATTGGGTAAACTGAAGAAAAACAATCACTCCCCTAATTAAGAAAAAAATGATATTATCCCCTTTAACAGCTAATAAAAGCAAGCCACATTCTGTTCTCAGGTACTGTAGAGAGGAATAAATGTTGGCTTTACACTGATCCAACTAAAAGCAGGATCTCACCAGAACTACTTGGCCTAATTTAATTTTCCATGACACATTCCTGCTGGTTATGGAGTGTACTGAGCAAAGCAGGATGGTACTTTGCTCTGTACTCTAGAAAGATACATTTAGTGAGGCCAACATGTCTTTGACATGCAAACTAAAGTGCTGTACTCCTCGAAACTGTCTTCCTGGGCTGAGAACCATTAATCCTATTAATTGCATATAAAAAGACTGGTAGCAATTCTACAAATGAGTAAACACAAAGATAAAAGTGTAATCGTACTAGCACAGCAAATTGGATTCAGGTCCTCATTGAACAATCCTGTTTCATTTCAGCAATTTTATTATCACTGTTACTGAAACAAATCACTTTATTAAACAGAAGGGGCTTCTGTAAGAATTTCTTCTTGTGGGCAATATCATGAAGCTCTGTAACACACAACCAGCACTTACACGTGTCAGGGGATTTCTTTAGGCAATTCAGCTAATGGCTTGTGACAAGTAAGACTTGAAATGTTCAGTCGAGCCTTCCCTTTGGCTATGTAGATATATTTCCACAGTTCTTAAAAAACCCTTTTAGTGGAATGAATATTTTTGGCAGCAGTTTTGCTAAGAAACTGCAGAGGATAATATGGTCTGACATAGCAGTGGGTGGGTGGGTGGGGGAGGAGGGACAGGACTTATGGTTTAAACTAGGAGTGAAGGTTGTACATCGCAACTCATTGCGCAGTAGTGCTGGAACAATTAATACCACTGCTATACCACAGTGAGGTGGAAAAAAAAAAGAAACCATAGGGCCCATCTAGGAAGCTTGCTACTCTGTATTCTCCATCTCTTGATGTTTTCAGATTAAGACTAGAGGTCTTTCTAGAAGATGCTTTAGTCAAGCTAAGGTTCAGTACGGGGTAACTGAGTGGAATGTAATGGCTCGTGTCTTCATGGAGGATCGAATGGTCCCTTCTGACCTTTAGCTCAGGAACCTATAATGAAAATAAGAAGCAGTGTCTTTATAGAAAGGCCAAGGATGAGAGTTCCTTGGATAGACAACTATCTTTTACCCCTTCCCCCACTTCCCCCCCAAAATGTTTGGAATAGAGGAACTTTTCTATAGTGGGAAACAAAAATAGTTTCCTGGGGGGGGGGGTGGAGGAGAGGGGGGAAAAAAATCACATCATATTCTCCCACGGCAGAACGGTTCTGGGGGAGCTGTTTGTTAACGTGTCAGCACCACAATCACTATGCTATTTTCAGATGGTCATCTCTTTGGTAAATCAAACAAAGGCACAGAACCTCACTGAGGCCCGTGTCCAGGCTTAATATTAAACTTCAGCTGCATTTGCTGTAGCCCTAGCATGAACCCACCACCTCGTGATGCCAACTGGCAGAGGATGTGTCAGGATTACAGGGATCCCCGTAGTCTGGTGCTTACATTCTAGTTCCCCAAAAAGCGCACATAAGGTTTCTATTGAAAGCCAGTGTCACACTGATCATCTTTGTACGGATGACATGTAAGGAGATATGTATATATCTGTTGGAAATTATATTCTTAAAGCCTTGCAGTTTAAGTAAGATCGCCCACAGGTAACATACCTTAAGGCAGGATCCACCAGACGGAGGTGGGAGTTGCTTATTTCCAATTGATCATTGTTTGTGCATCTTCCAACAGAAATCTTATTTGCATCGAGAGTCAAATGCTAATGACAAGATTGCAGAGAATACAGGAGAAGAAATTAACAGGAAGAGGTGAACAGCAGGGGCAGGAAAAGGACCCTGTTTACAGGTGAAGCACAAAGGACTAGTCTAATTTATCTAAGGATGCAGAGATGCTCTGGCATCCTTGACCTGGGGAGACAAGTTACCAGTGGGCTTGGTCTCATGAAAAGAGAATCTCAGCCAGCCTGGCTGGAGAACGTAGGAGAAGGACTTTGGGTAAGCAGTATTTTGTCAAGAGGGCCTGTTCTTGGTTCTTGTCAGGCTCTAGAATGTGTGTGATGGATTTTGTGTGCAACCCTGTTTCCATCAATCCTACTTGCTATCATCTGAAACCATTTAACAAACAGATTTATTTCTAGAGAAAGCGAGTGGAGGTGCTGTGTGAAGCAGAGCTGGGTTCTGCGATGTAACTGGTAAGTTGGCATGCACTGTTCCTTTGGGAGCAGAAGAGCTTGGGATTCGGAGAGTGCCTGGCGTGGAGCAGCGGGGCACCTCAGGGGGATGCTCTGATGACGCAGGGGTTGGAGCATGCCTGTTACTAACCTGCATGAGGGACAGGAGACTGCACAGGCTGAGAGGGGAGTAACTTGTGCTGCCTGTGTGGCCGGGAGCCTCCAGAAGCTGGTGTCTGGCAGGCATGGACAAGGTTTCCACCTGCTAAGAACGGATGGTAGCACGGTGCCTCACAACATTGCATAGCCCCCAGGAGTGGCACATGGGGCTATAATGGGATTATGAACAGAAACAAACCTTAAATCTGGGAGGTGCTACCACATGCTTCTTACAATTAAATGTTTGGCAAAAATTATCCAATGCTTCTAAAGCTCTTGTCAGAAGAGCGAGGATGATATTAAGAAAGGCAGTTATAAGTTAAAGGTGGTGAAGACACTTTTCTAACCTAAACCTCATTGGAGAGAATTGCATATGCTGCACTTAAAATGCACTGGAAAGAACAAAACATTGCACAAGCGCATGAATCATAAAATTTTAATTGAGAAAAATTCCTACTGTTTGAGCTAAACCGGACCAGAGTCTGGTCACATCTGGTGCTTGAGCCCATGCTGAACTTCAAACACGGGTCCCAGTGTCTGCAGGACACATGTAAATTCCTAGCCAGTCACGCACTGCCAAAGTATAGCTTTATAATGCACTTTGAGATCTATGGATGCACAATGCTATAGAACTAGGGATTCATTATTCTTCAAGGTTGGAACTATAAAAGGAGCTCTAGCAGTTAGACACCCAAATCACAGGAAGTCTCCTTGGCTGTTTGACAATCCGGCCAAAGTGTTTCTCAGTTTTGAAATCCTCATGGTTAATTTTGGTTAACTCAAGAAGGGATTTTTTGATTTCAAAAGGCTCCGTGGGCAGCTGTATAAGGGACAGCCATGATCTGGCCTTATGATTACGCAAAATGATTAGAGGAGTGAGCAGAGTCAGAGACTGCAGTAAATGTAAATATGCTCTTAGAGACAACAGAATTAAACCCTCTGTTAAGCAGCCTCTTCCGCATCATAGTTAACTAAGCAACACGCTACATCACGATGGCTGGAATGCAAGGCAATGCAACTCTGTGCTATTTCAAATACTGCTTTCTTCTTAGGCTTCGCTCCGAGTTTCCCCTTTTGTGTAGGTCATGAAGTAAAGAGTTCAGGCCAGTTAATATAAATCCCGACATTCTTATTCTCCACGTACGGAGCTGTTTTGACTAAGTAGCTGGGGATGCGAAAGACTCATTTGGAGTTCAGACTGAAGATCTACATAAGGCTGCATTCAGGGCTGGCGTTTCCAATCCATTCTTAAATCGTTTAATTCCAAAGGCAAACCTTTTTAAAGTCATCTCACCCACCCATCCCCCCCCAAACACACCTATTCTTCAAAAAGGGAGGCCAGGATTGGGCTTGTTTACTTAGCGTGCAAACATATTCAGGCAAGTGATGTCAGATTAAAGGAAGAAAGGGGGAAGAAATCAAAGCCTCTGAACTGCACATAAAAGGCAATCGCTGGCAACCAATCTGTTCTACTTCCAAACTACTTGCACTTTATGAATAAAGGTCAATCTGGCATTGGCACCCAAATGTTAATGTTCTTATGAGGGTTTAAGCTGCTTTAACAGCTGAATAAGTGAGAGTGATCCACAAGGCCACACCTAATCATCCAGTCATAGAAGGGAGAACATCAGTCCTGCAGAGCAGGCCATGGTAGGGTAGCAGGGGAGACAGTACAACAGCACATTATTTATGGCTTGTGTAAAGAACACTCAAGGATAAATAGCCCCCTTCCTCCTTTTATTTTTCCGTCTGCTCTGCCTGCTGGCTGTTGTATCTAGTTTACATTCACTTATTTTGTTTTTTCTCTGTAGCACTGGTTTTCAGCAGCGAGTGACTCAGAAGACAGCACATTCAAATTCTTTTCCATTTCCAATTAGCCGGAGCTATACATTTTTAGCTTTTGTTTGTTTGTTTTGTTTTTTTTAAAAGAGGTGCATGATTTTTATCACCACTTTTCTCTCTGGGGATGACATGGGTGCAGTAGCCTTTGGGCAAACCTCCAGTCAACTCCATTGTTCAGTAAAAGATGCAAACTAAATGGAGCGTACACACGTTAACTTTCCACATTCAGTTACTTTCTTGAGTCAGGGCTAGCTACACTTAAAACTTACAGTGGCACATCTGTATTGGTTCACCCAGCTGTGCAGCCGTAGGAGTGGCTGTAAGAGCACCTGTGTAACCGCATTATATTGGTGGGAGACACTCTCCTGCTGACATAGCGCTGTCCACACAAGCACTTATGCCAGCAAAACTTACATTGCTCAGGGGTGTGTTTATTTCACATCCCTAAGTGACAAAAGCTGTGTCAGCATAAGTGCTAGTGTAGACAAGGTTTCAGTGCAAACTTACAAGATCATGTAATTCCCACCTGCTGGGGTTTCCCCTAACTGCATTGAAAGTAACCACCCCTAGAAGCAACCAATGAATTCCTTCTTTTCTGACTTCGTAACCAGCAGAGATCTGACAACTCATTGCACATATGTTCTGACGATGACAACAGCCAATGTGCCGCCAGGAAAGGGTTGGAGTGATTCAGAACGCTAGCTGATTGTGCCAGACAGAAGCCTCATTGCGGACAAAGGGTTGGAGCTTTAAAAAGAAAAAGGTAGTCAATAATTGAGAGATGTTTTCATAAAGTCAGAGAACAAGTGCACTGCAGAATTAATTCAGGTCTGGCATTTACAGACAGTAACTTGATCTTTTAGCTGGTGCCCTTGCCAAGTCAAGCAGTTCGTAAAAATTAAATTTTTTAAAAAGTGAATTTAGTGCTAATGAAATTGAAAGACCAATAGCGCTAGCTAGAGCCAGGCTCTTTGCAGGCAGGCACTATGCAAGCTCCCTTCATTCCGCTGACAATGCATCTCATTTTTGAGCCGCAAAAATACTACTGTTTTAGACCGGGCCTTTCCTCACTAGGATTGCCAGCTGGGAGGTTCTCTTTGGTGATGTGGTTAAATGTTTTCTAGGAAATAACTTTAGAGAACATTTCTTTATAGATCTAACCCAAAAGGGTACAGATCTTAGATAATGCGTCTCTCAGGTAATGTTTCTCGCCTGATAGTGGCCTTTAAATGACCATCTCAGCCTTTGGTAGCCTAGATCTGAGCCAAAAGGCCACTTGATCTTAGCCATAAGGCTGAGAAGCATTAGGCTAGAGACCACTGAACCTTAGGTAAAAGGCTAGTAAGTTAAATGACTGTATAAAGGGAGAACTAGTTGTCAGATGTGGCAACTTGGAGACATGCTTAGATCTCATTTTTTCTTTTTAAACTGTGTGTGTCTGTCTGTTTCAAGATACTTGACAATCAGCTTTCAATTAGTGCTTTGTCTCTTTCAGTGTTGCAGCTCTGCTGTATTATCTTAAAAGAGATTGAAGCGAGCCCATTAGTAAACGTTTAGTGAATCTGTAAAAAGGAATATATATGGATTGGTAAGGCAAATCGTGAAGACTTTCATGAGGTTGAACGTGCATTGGAAGCCACAAGGGAGCTGGTAATATTTACCGTACCCTCTCAATGCTTCATCTTCCACCTCTCCTCTCATGAAAGATGCAGAAGTCAGCATCTAGCAAGTTAGATTTTTCTGTCTCGTGACTAGAATTGGTCTTGCTTGCCAACATCCCCATGAGCCTGATTTCTTTTCTGTCAAGAGAGGCTTGGAGGATGGTGGGCAATACCTACTATTAGCCAAACTCCTGCTGAGAGCTAAATTCTGAAGGCTAGATCCTAGTTACACCAGCCTACTGTGGCATATGCAAATGTTATTATTTCAAGGAGTTATATGCCTCTGATGGGAGTCTTAGGCTGTTGCTGTTTGCAGACCTAGCGCCTCCAGAGACATACAGTTTATTAGATCCTGGGACATTAGCTTTTCAAGAAAGCAGGTGGTAATATTTTTTGTTGTTGGAAGAAGAATAGCAGTCAGAACTTATAGGTCCTCCTTCTAGCTCTAGCAGTAACATGCTGTACATCCTCGGAAAAGTCACTTTTTTCCTATGCCTCAGTTTACCAATCTGGAAGATAGCATCTACAGATATAAATATACTTACCTGACTAGCAGGGCTGTTGTGAAACTTAAGGCCAACTCATTTTCAGATGCTGTGCAGGGAGTTATGTAAAGCTACAGAATTTAAGTAAAATAAGAGATTTTTTTAAATCTCAATTTTAATAAAAAATATTTTAAGTAAAATGAAAAATAAGAATTTTCTTTGACTTCAGAGGGCCTTGGAACAGGCTCCTCATCGTGTCTAATGCTTGAAACGTTTGTGTTTCATTTTCTCGTGCCTTGCAGTGAAAGAATCTGGGAAGAAACACGCTGCATCAGTGCTTCCCAAGCTATGGTCCATGAAGCCCTTCCTGGTGGTCTGCAGAATAAATCATTCTGAGAACTGGGGGGCTTTGGCGTGCTTGGGAAGGGATGTAGGTCCATAAGCAGCTCTCTCTCTTATGGAAAGAATGCAACAGAGAAGGGAAGCACTGGAGAACTGCTGGTCCTATCTCCATTTTTCCCCCACGAGAAAGAGTAACAAGCTCTTAAAAAAATAAAATCAGCATTTTTCTTTTAAATCTTTAAGTTTTCCAAAAACACTTGAGACCCCACCCCCCCTTGCCAACTTTAAGAAATGCAAATGTGGCCAATCCTATTTTATGTTAAAAAAGTGAAAAACATTTCAATGTATTCTTGTCTTGTATGACTGGGTAAGAGCCTCTAAATCCCCACCATTTACCAAATTAAACTAATTGAAAGAGCTTCCAAAAGCCACATCTGTAGGCTGACGTTTGTCCCTGCCTTTCACTTTAGGCTCGGGGAAACAGTTCTCCATCCCATTGATCCCTGAATAGTCATGCCTGTCAGGAAGCCACATCAACCATTATCATTCTAATTTTACTGCCTTTCTTGGTCCCTAATCTAATTTGCAATGATGCTTAAGCATTTCGCAAGGCCATAGCACTTTCTTCAGAATTTCAACAAGAGCATTAAACCCCCAATTTACATTAATGAAGTGCACATTTAATTAGGGGAGAGGGTAAATGGAGGGCTCTTCAAGAGCAGTTTGCGTGATATGATAGGCACTTGAAAAACTAAGATGTACCTGATAAAAGACTCCGTGCGGGATTTCATTTCTCTTTCTTGTTGTTCCTTCCCACCCCTCCTCCTCCCCCCTAAGTAACTTTACTTTCTGCCCCAAAGTCACTGAAATCAAATTGAAAAGGAGAAGGGTCTGTCAGCAATGGAGGGTAGTACAATGAAGCCCTGATCTCAGCTGGGGCTCTATGGCAATATGAATAGAAATAAAACCACGCTGTTAAATATTTCCCACCGCAGCTGCTGCGCAATTGCTGAAGGACAAAATCCTGCCTTCTGCAGCTCAGGTGCACAGGGGAGGGGAAAAGGGTAGGGACTTTCCCGGCTTCCTTCAGAAGGAAGTTACAGTGCATGCTTTCTTTCTAATACTCCACAGAGAGCTAGAAGCATCAGTTCTCTTGTTGCTCAGCGTGCCGCCACCAAGGTGCGGCCTGGGCTGTTTGCACAGACTGTGAGATCGGGAGCACGTGCCAGCCAGAGACATGTGCCGCTCCTGTAGGGTGAGGTTAGATTGAGAAGCTAGACCAGAGTCAAAGGGCCCACTGAACCATCATGGCATGGAATGGGGGAGATCATGGATGCACAGACCGACCCAGGGCCGAATCCTCTGCGGGTGTAAGTCCGGGGTGATCCATTGACTTCAATGTGGCTGATTTACACCAGCGGAGAATCTGGCCCTCACTGTCAGGATTTCTGTTGTGCTCACGCCCAACTAGATATAGTGGCATATTTTCACTCCCCCCACCCATGCACACAGGGGCACTCGCTGTGCCCCTGACTCTCACCTCACCTCCCCATTGCCACATAATCAACTCCCACAACCATGGTGTGGGGCGGGGCAGGGGGGAGACAATCACCCTTCCAGAGGAGGGGGGGGAATCATGATTTTCCACCTGACTCTTCTACATGCAGTCCATTTTTTCAGGTGAGCGTAACAGTCAGCTGTTGAAGGGGGACTCTGCTGCACTACTGAAGAGGAACACCTAGGGCTGGTCTACACAGTGAGTTTTGTCAGGGCCGCCTTGTCAATTTCATGGCCCTAACTCAATATATTAAAAGTAAGTGAAATAAAAGGCTAAATAAGCACAGTGTTGTAACAGAGAGCGAAAAGGGAATCAACTGAAAACCCAGTTCTGCAGTCCTTCTCCCAGCAAAAATTCCACTGAAGTCAGCAAATATTTTGACAAGTGAAGACGGAGGAATGGGGAATTCAAGGGGAAAGGAGTGGCAAGGATGACACTTATGAAACATACAAGAAACGTGCAAATCTATTGCAGGAGACATAATGTGCAATAGCCCATACAACAATCCCCGAGTGGAGACATTGAAATTATTAAAGCAGCCGCAGGGGAAAAAATTCTAATGAAGAAATAAAAGTGGAGGAATCTGAGAAGTAAAATAAGAGGAAGTGAGTTAGAAATAAGTAAGTAGCTGTCAGAGTAGCAAAGTGATTTCTAGCAGCAAAACAGTGGGAGACAAACGTTGAGAAGGCAAGGATGAGGGGAAGGGTGAAGAGGTTAAGCAACAGAGAATGCAGAGATGAGAGAAATGAGAGCAATGCATTATAGTTGTACAAAGACTACTATGTCAGCTGAGATACATCAGGGAATTAAATCCCAACCGAAATAATGAAGTTAGTATACTAACAGCAGAGTCTACAAACTGAAGTCTCCCCCTCCAAATTGTCTGTCCTTCCCCCAACACTTTTCTTAGCAAAGTAGATCCCTTTATGCATGTTGGCATAGCCAGTCTCCTTGACCAAACAAAGTGGCACAGCCACCAGCCAGATATATGGCCCATGGGTGCGAAAACCTAGTCCTTGTTCCCTTAGCAAGACAGACGAGGACAAAACTGATCAGCCGCAGGCCTGTTTTCCTGGAGAACTCAATAAATAATTTCTTTTCTTGTAGAACAAAGAGGTACAGCTCAGAGGGAACGCTCTGGCGGTGCACGTTTATTCTTGTTTAAAAACACCGAACGCAGGTTCATATGCCACTACATTTAGCTTCCTGCAGCTGAAAGTGTATGCAAGGCCTCGAATACGCTTCCAGTCCCCCAGTCTCTTGGCTGCTCTAACAGTTTATCTCCATTCCTCTACCATTCTCCCAGCTCCAAGGCTGCTGCTGACTCTTCCTGTAATAGTTTGCACTTCCACAAGGCTTGTCACAGATCCTAGCAAGTGCTCCTTCCTGGCCACTCACTAGGACCATTGTGAGAGGAATCCAAGCTTCCTCATTCCAGGGGAGTTCTGACACACACCACTTTTTTGGCTGTGCCTCAGTTTCCCAAGCCCTGTGGCGTTTTCAGTCATAGCACCGTTAGTGTGCCTAATTTCCCTGCTCCCAGAAGAACTTCTAGCTGTAGAAGAGGCTCACTGCTCCCAGCAGGATCCTTGGCCAACGACATTCAGTACTGACTCAGTTTCTCAGGTAAGGGTAGTTGGAGAACCCATACCCTCGGCCACTGAATCTGGCCATAGCAGGTTTGCACCCAAATGCTCACAGTTGAATCCTGTCATATCATTGCAGAAACCACCACACCACATCTTTCTCCAGTCCAAATCCCAGAACCACCTGTTGTCCATATGGAGTCAGGCTACCAGCAAGACATCATTTCTGTTTGCCTGATATCCCTGATCAGGCACACCCTGGTACCCTTTCTCCTGGGTGTGACTGGACTGTCTCCCTCTCTTGAAGCAGCCTGCGTCTGTCGCTTAAGCTCTATCTGCTCACTCTGGTGTCTGGCCTCCAGATCCTTCTATCTACTCCTCAGGAGCTGCTTCTTCCACGCTAGCCTGCGTTCTGGAGCTCTCACCCATGCCACTGGATCATCTGTGGCTCAGTCTGCTGGGCCCCCTACATGCCCTGTAGGAGCAAAACGTGCCCTATCCTGCCTTATGGCACATGAGGGCCGCATGGCCACCCAACCCAATTTCTTCCGAGCGTCGCTGACAGGCCTCATTGTGCCCACAGGCTCAGAAGCGGCTCGTTCAGAAGCCATTTGTAATTCATGCCTGTTAATGACCTTTTACGCAAGACAAAACTAACAACTGTTCCAGCTTTCTGTTGAAAGAGCAGAACTGTAAACCCTTGCAAAAAAGTGTTTTCACGAGTGTCACTCACTATCCCATACATCTCACGACTGCCACTCTGGATTCTCCAAGCGCCAGGCAGATCAAGAAAGAACTTTGGGATAAACAGTCCAACTTTAAACTGATTTGGCACCTTCCTTTTGATCCCTGAAGTAAAGATCGACATCAGGTTGTAGCCACAGGGAAAGCCCAGATGTGGGGTTTAAAGGACTGACACTTAGAGCCTTATGTTGAGTTAGGGTTAGGTTAGGAGTTGAGTTAGGGTTAGGTAAACTTTTTAGCACGCATGTAGGTGCTTTTGTTTTTATACATTGTCACCTTACGAATACATGTGCTTGCTCAGAAGGAGCTGTGTGGGAACTTGTAACGGTGGACAATACATAGTGGTCATAGCCCTCAGAGAGCAAAGGACAGATGCCATCCTTTTTGGCAGCCTGGCTTGCTTGAGATAGCACCATGTAAAACAGGAGCTGTGCAGCCTCAAAGCCTCTGATCAGAAGAAAGTGAGATACGAATCTCCACCTGGGAGGTGATGGCTGGGAGCCAGAAACCTTTGTGTGGGTATCAAGCCATCCCGCAGTGACTCAAGAGCACGAGTACCAACTTCAGGGCAGAGAGTTAAGAAACAGGTAGCAACCCCAACTTGGTCGTAAATGATATACTTAGAATTCACCCTCTGGTTATCAAGTGTAATCTCTTCAGGCACTATAAATAGCCTCAACATAGAGTCAGACAGTCCCCTTGGGTACGCCAGTCTTCCCTGTCACCCAGGTAAGCCTATCTTTGTGATGGATGGTCCCTCACACTGAGGATCACAGCAATATTCTAGTGGACCAGTCACTAACCCCTGGTCAATTGCACCTTAGATCTCACACCACAGACAGCCTTTGTAGCCAATCCTATAACTATATACAGATTAATTAGAAGAGTAAATAACTCATTTCCAAAGTTAAAACAAGTAAACCTAGGTCTCAGAAAGTACTAGAAGCTTCTATGATGAGTAAGCCCTATATGCTCTTTAGGGCTAACTCAGGCCAGGCATCTGGGGATCTTTTGTTTATGCCAAGTCATTCTTGCACCCTAGAGCCCAAGCAGCATAAAGAAACAGTTCTTCCTTTTTTGGTTTTTTCCAATCCTGTCCTCCCTTCTGCTTTGAGCTACAAACTCAGCTGAAGGGAGGAACTCACTTGCAAGACTTATCTTAATGGGCGATGGAGAAAACAAAGTCTTTTGTCCTCATTATGTTCCACTCTAGTCTGTCTGCAGGCCTTCCTGATCGGGCTGGTCGCAACACCTTCTGCTGGAGACCAGCATCTCACCCTGTGTCTATGGCCACACCTCCCTGACCATTCCCAATGTCGTCTGAGCTCAGAGGGTTGGGGCTGGTTAGTATTTGGATGGGACACCTCCTATAATACAGCATGCGGTAGGCTTTTTTGCCTGCCCTTGCCCCGCTCCCTGCTGCTGTCTAGCCAAAAGTCTCTCTTTAGCACATACTTTTACTCAGAACCCAATAGGCGCATCTCATACTAGTTAATGTCTCTCTGGTCTGGTGATTTACAGTTACTTAGGCTTACAACGCAAACGCTCAAATGTTGCATTAATCTCACTTATAACATCTCTCTCGTGTGTTATAATGTATGCAGCAACCTGCAAGCATTACATACAGTCTAAACACATTCTTAATTCTAAGTTAGCTATTTTAGCAATACTAGTACACAGGTAAGCCAGACTGATTTCAGCTGGCTGTGTCAGTATTCAATTGAGGGGCAGGGACCTTGGCCTGCACCTGCTCTGAAGATTTAGAAGCTTCATACTGGGTTTGTTCATTTGATTTTGGGAACTGTGAGAACCTTCTGCAAAATTTGGCCAAAGTTAGTCATAGCTTGAAGTTGCAGCAATAGGAACATCAGACTCTCCATCTACAAGTTACAGGCATTCTAGGAGCTCTGTTCAACTCAGGGTAACACCTGGAGTTCATAAAAGGGGAGTCAGACTTAGCCACTGTTGGATTTCAGAACTCCACAAGAGTTCCTAAGGTTTTAAAACAGTCATTTTAATCCATCATTCCTTTATAGGACCAATTGTGATCACTCACACACCCAGGCATCCCATCACTTTGCCAGAAGGAGACTAATCCCTCTGAAGTCTCAAATGTGTGGTCTTCAGGTGGATGAATATATTTTGGCCAAAAATAAGTTCAAACTGAAATAAATTGGACATGGTGTTAAAAGTATAGGAATTAGATTTTTGAAAAGCCTTCTCATATCTTTTTGGAGAGGTATATTGCATTTGCATAAATGCCAAGTGTAGCTTATCCATCAGTCCCCTATAAAAATAGTGCCTTTGACCCCTGGATGCTTGGAGTTATAGGTTAGAGCAATTGTGACCGCCGTGTGCACTACTACAGATTTTCTAAGGATTCCAGCACTCGTGCAGTTTATAAGCCCATTAAAGTATTCCTGCAGAGTTCCTAAGCACAGTTAAAGGATTCGGAAGAAAAAGTTTATATTTTGGTGTAATTCCAGGAGGCGGGCAGACTAGCATATATTAGTTAACACAGCTATCATCTAAAATGTGAGCTAGTTTAGATAGTTCTAGGAAAACAAGTAATGCATGTCTCATGCATCATTACTTCCCCTTCAAATTTGATCCAAAAGGCAGAGATTTAAAAAAAAAAATTGTTACCTTACAATGTCCTGGCTTTTGACTTTTTTGTTCAATATTTTAATGCTCTTTTATATTTCTTACACTATTGCCACATATTAACAGCCTTAAATTCACCTTAATGACTTGTTTGTCAGGGTTACAACCGACCCCCTGCAACTCCACTATTGAGAAACGGTATTCCTTACTACACTAGGGTCCTTACAGTGACCTTGGGCTCACGCCATGTATGTGCAATTTGCAAGTGGAGTTACAGTAATGCTTTTGATCCAGCATTTTATTTCCATGGACATTTGGCCGGAGTCCTCCGGTGTATGATTTTCCTAAATCAGCGCTCTTTGAGAAAGTGTCAGGAACAGCAATGTGTGCGCTCTAGAAGGGAAGTGAAAGTCACAAAAGCATTTTTGCTGTCCAGCACCACACTGCATGCACAGAGAGATGACACTGTGGCCCAATAGCACAGTCCATTGTCAAGCAAAAAAATAAAAATAAAAAAAAATCAGCTAGCTCCCAGCTCAAGAAAATCCCACAAAGTGCCCAGTGTGGCAAATGTCCAGTTGGAAGCCTGAAGAATGCAGGCAGCAAGGACATTGGCAGAGCAGAGATGTAGCAAGTCAATGGCTCACCTACCATTGCACAACATCCCTATAGTATGTAAGTAGAAATAAAGGCAATTAATGCTACACAGCCATTCTTGTGAATGTTGTCAGAGTCCAAGTACCAGCCTCCCCAAGCAGCTAGAAGACGAGTGTCTCAGGCTGAGAACACGAATATTTAACGGTCTATTTTCAACAGCTAATATAATGAGCACCTCTGCCATCACCTGAAATTGCAGTACATCTACTTATTCCAGAAATCAAACAAGTGCATAATTAGGAGGTTTGTGAGTAGCAACAGGGGGGAGGAGTAGGAAGTGGGAAAGACAACAAAAATCCTGCTGAGCACCTCTGCTTTATCCCATTATCTAAGGTGAGTGCACAGCTGTGCATGGGAGAAGCCGACAAGGTCTTTGCCAGTTCTACTAGCAAAAGACAAGACTAGCAGTGGAACAGCAAGTGAGGATATGGCAATATAACTTATGTTTATGGTGAACTCCTGGAAAGTTCAATGAGAACAGATTTCTTCATTTAATTATGAAACTCAGGACTGGAAGCAAATGAACCAAAGCCTGGCCTGAAGGGAAAGAATTTAAATGTGAAATGTTGTCTAAATGGTTAGGCCTGTATAAACTGAGCCTGAAAACCCTGGACCCAGTCCTCACTGAAGTCAATGGGAGTTTGATTTAACTTAAGTGGGAACAGATGGGACCCATGGCAATGATTATCTAGCAAAAAAATTTTTTTTGCACTATAAAGTTGTGCCAAAGCGTTGACTCAACACAGTTTGCTCCCCATCTATCGTTCTGTGTCCACTGGTAAGGTACACAAGATCTGCTATATTACTCTCCACTCATTCTGTGATTACAAGTGACATCTGCACTGGAGATGGGATGAGAGATCTACAGTATAGATCAGCAATTTTTTTTTGGTAGTTTGTTTTCTCAGTGGTTTAGAGTTTGGGTTATATTACCTTCCATTAGTTACTGGCTTTTTTTAGTATGAGCTCCTCAGTTTCCCATGGCTGTGGCGGAGAACAGGTCAGTAGGGTAAGTGATAATGACATGCAAAAACACTGGAAAATTGAGAGTAAAGAACAGCTTTTGCTGAGGTACTCCCTGAAGTCAATAGGAGCCTTTGCATTGGCATCAATGAGCTTTGGATCAGGTCCTTATGTACCCATAGTTCCATTATCGAGTGTATAGGGGTAGTGCCCGTACAACTCCCCTACTGCAGGGAACCCAAAGTTACTTTGCATCACAATGCAGGTCGACATTATCTTTCCCAGTCTGCTTCCCCACTGCCTTGAAGGAGTTAACTGTAATGAGATTCCCTGTTAGGTGCACTTGCGCTCCCTCACGTAATGCCATGCTACTGTTAACAAGCTCAGTGTGACACCGCCTGTCCCTGGGAGTGCTGTGGAAGTGGGACCTGTACGCTCACTGGAGAGAGAGACTGAACATTCAGTCACAGTTAAGGCCAACCTGCCTTCTTTGGCCCACTGAAAGGAGAAATTGTCATTTAGTCCACCGTGTTGGCACTTTCATTTCCCTTCACTACAGGATCAAAATGTAGGAAAAAAATTGTAACCCTGTAGATTCATTCATAGCTTTGTTCATTCATACCCTTATTTGTGCCAACCTCTATATAGTTTTAATTAGTTAACAGCTTTATTTGTGTCAGTCTTCATTTATATTTGGGGAGCGCTGGGCTCAAGCCGCTGTCCTTTTTTCTCATGGTTGCGTGGGTGGGCCGTGTCTTTTCCTCAGAGCCACTCACTCCCAGCCTGCTTTGCTGTATAATTTTATACTTATCTGCCCTCAGGTAATAAGTGTGTCTTTCTTTTATTATTATTATTAAAGTTGTTTTCAACCCTTCTGACCCAGAATGTATAATCACCATCTCACAATTCTGCCTGTAATATTTGAACTCCTCTCAGCCAAACTCCATATCGTAAATGTAAAACCCCACTTTGACCAAATGTAGTCCATCTTGTGCAAAAAACTCTTTCTAAACTTTGAGATGAATAGGCAACCTTATTTGAACAAGGTGTGAATGGAGGGTGTATGTACGTATGAATCAGACCCAAACTGCCAGCTTGTCCTGATGAAGTGTGGAGTCCACCCTCGCGGCTGAAGAGTGCGAACACATCCCTAAAAAGCAAAAGAAGAATCCACCCCAGAAAACAAAAGAACAAACTTAATCAAGACACCAAGAATGAGCTGAAAGTCACATCTGCTATTGTCTGGCAATCAACGGTCACAGAGAAGCGACTTGACACAGCCAAACTCAAGTTTGCACTGAAGTAAAAAACCTATAAAAGACTGGGTGAGATTGCAAGGCTTTGGGGGAGTAATGTTCTGCACACCATCAAAGAAGCACATCGGTGCACGCCCGACAAAGACCCCGCTCTCCTCATGCCCAGCTACCCTGGCCAGGTAGCTGCCATGAGCCACAAACTCTAGCAATGGACCCAAGCTGCAACCTCAAGCCACGATCAAGACTGGTAGCTATATGACTACAGAATGTTTCCTGGTGTGCGTGCGTGCATGCACACAGGTTTAAGATAGTTATTAATTTAGTTTCTGGTAATAAAATGTGGCATACAGCCTTTTCCCTTTGAAACAGTCCCGAGTGCTCTTTTTGCACAACAAAAAAACCTTCGAAATATCTTGCCCTGAAACAACCACCTGAGAGGAGCTCTGTCAAACAAACTGATTCATACACCCAAGTCTCCCAGGCAAGCACTAGTTAGGATCACAATCTGTGACAAGAAAGAACAGAGTAAAGAATTGTAGTTGTTCACTGGGTGGGGTGGGGAACAGACAGCAAAAGAGAAAAGTGAATTCTACACCTTTAACTGTTCAGAGAGGGCAGGGGGAGGATCACAGGAGATACACTAATGCATTTAGAGTCACATTTGCAAAGTAGGGTGAAAAGGGTTTGCCAGCAGAAACACACAGCCACTCAGCATGCTCCTAATAAAACCCCAGGCATTCCCATGTACTGACTGGATTCTGGGGTGTGCAAGTGCATTCTCCCAGTTCACTAACACAACCTCCAAGAGGCAAATGGCAGCTTTTGAAGGCCCACGAGCAGCAGCTGCTTATGCAGAAATACTTATGCATTCTCCTTTGAAAATCTGGTAGGTAGAGTGTTCCTGTAGTGGAAATTAAGCACTAGACAGGGATTGTTTTAAACTAGGACTGAGAAGTGCATCGGACCAGCACACCCATACATCTCCCAACCCACCCAGGTGCCACCCAGCTGGACAATTCCATCAGGCTCCAGGCGGCGGACAGGGTGATGTGTTTGGTGCACTGGATGAGGAAGGGGATCTTGGTGGCTCATTCTGTATGGACAATATGGTGCTCGGGGCTCCAGTGGAGATTACAGTAATGAAGGTGGAACACGAGGCAGGCACGGATGAGAAGCAGTGTGGGCTGAGAGAGAATGGAGTGAAAATGCAGCAAGACTGGGACACCACCAGGATGGGAGGGGTAGTGAACAGGAAGGAGTTGAAGGCGATCTTCTAAAACAGGGTGAACAGTGGCATGTGTTGAACAGTGGGAGAGGCTGAGAGAAGGGAAGATAGTGTATGCAGGGGGAAGAGGGATAACAGGGAGGCAGATGGTGGACAGAAAGTTCAGAGCTGGATTTCAGCTGCTTATCCAATAAAATGGTCTTGAAAAGTCCCCAGAGAGTCGGACATTTAACTAGCTCAAGTGACGGAATAAAGGAACCATGGTTATCCTGTCCTCATAAGCTCAGGCTTTGTAGGGACAGGAATTTAGCTAGACTGACCAAGCAAATGGAGCACTTGGATGGGATTCTTGAGACCTGGATACTATTCCTGGCTCTGCCACTGTCCTGCTGGGTGACCTTGAGTCAATCACGTCATTGATCTGTGCCTCAGTTTCCCCATCTGTAAAATGGGGGTCATGGTATTGACTTCCTTTGCAAAGAGCTTTGAGATCTACTGATGGAAAGCATTTGTAACATTGGGTACTCACCCTCCATAATGCTCTTTTGGGTGAGGGTATGACGCTACAGAGGGCCCTCATGTCCAGCACCTCTTACTGGCTCTCCTGTGGGTTGACCCTCCAGCCAAGTTCAGTTGCCTTCTATGGTTAAATTAGTGCCTCAACTCAAACAAACAAGAAAACGGCCTTCTACCTGGAGGCCTGGCTCTCCCCAAGCCACTGACGCTCAGGGCTTCTTCTCTGAAGCCTCTCTTCTTCCAGGCCTGCTTTAGAAGTTTCCTCCTCCCTGGCTGTCCTCTCCCTTCAGAGACAGTCTCAGGGTACAAGTTCCCTCTGTTGTTCCCTTTTACCCTTTAGGCTGGGACTTCTTCCATAGCCCAGCTTTCCTAGCCTGATCCTTCTTTCCAGGCTTAACTCCTTTGTCAAAGACCTCACCCAGTCCTGCCAAACACAGGTGTTCCCTTCCCTCAGGACCCAAGCATAATTTTTTCAGGCCCAGTACGAACTTGTAATACGGCCCTCCCCACACGGGGATTGCAGTGCCTCACTACTGCTCTATTTCAAGAGAGTGACTGCAGACACTTTTCCTACAGCCCTTTTCTACTACCAACTTTCTCTCTTTATACTAAGTTACTAACTGGCTTCCTCCTGCCCACAGCTGGCCTTCATGATCATTTAAGCTTGGCTCCTCCTCCCGATGCAGCTTCATATGTTATTTGGCCTCTCAGGCCCACATTAGCTCATTCCGGGCTGCTGTGGGGCACACACACCATCATAGCACTCCGCAAGAGTTAGGTGTTATTACCATTATCTTGATATTAAGAGTTCAGTCCTGCTATTCAGTAGAGGAATTTGAAGGCTACAGGTATGCAGCCCTGTCACAATTTAACCAGAGCCAACCCTTCTTCCTGCATACCATTTACCACAATTATAACCTTTAGTTCCAGACAAAGGGACAGAAAAAAGAAAATGGAAACAGAGCAAGCAACGATCAGCTGAACTTCAGCTCTTGTTGTGAATCAGGCCCTTCCCTCCCTCCCCTTGAGCATGCATCTAGACAGCAGGCTTCTTGCCAGTCCTGCCAGCTCCATTTCGCTCAGTAAGGCCCATTGAAGTCAATGGAAAAACTCCCAGTGACTTCAGTGGGCTTTGAATCAGGCCCCAAGTTCACACTGACACGACATCCATCCTTTAGTGCTAGGCAGTTGTGAATGGATGCAAAATTCTTTAATTCAAAAGAGTATCAGGCGTATCATCCTCAGTGCAGTTTTCAGCACACAGATGATCAGGACATCTGGTTGCAGTAAGTGTCAAGACCAAAAGGGACCTGTGAATGTTGTACAGTCCATAGACTGCAAACCTAGTTTCTTGGCAAGTTTTCCAAGATACTAGAGAAGGGGGAATAATGCAGGAGGGAAAGAAAGAGAAGAAAACAATGAAAGTCAGGAAAAATGGTCTTGCGGCTGAGGCACAGGTCTGGAATGAAAGATCTGTTTTCAGTTCCCAACTTCCTTGGGCAAGTCAAGTGTTAATCTCTGTGCTCTAGTCTCCATCTATGAAATGAGGATAAAAATACTTTCCTACCTTGCAGGTGTATTGGGAGGTTACCATCATAAATGATTGAGATATTCAGATTTAGAATACTAGCGGAGGGTGGATGGGGGGTTAAGTGTCCCGGAAATAGATATGAAGTTCTGCATGAATATGGGATAGAAAGAACCAGTTGCCTAAGCAGTTTGAGGCACATCAGTTTTGTTTTCTATCTCAGGTACTTCTCACTGTAGCATCCAAGTGCCTCACAACCCATCACGGCCCAATGAGGTAGGAAATTCATCCCCATTTTATGGATGAGGAGTTGAGGTACCAAGAGACTATGGGCTGGATGTTTAAAGATATTTGAGTACTTTGTGGGATTTTCAAAAGCATCTAGGTGTCTTTTAAAGTGTCTACTTTTTTAAAGTGTCTACATTCTTTAACTTCAACCATTATTTTCTTTTTACCTGAGCTTTCAACTGAGATCACAAACTTGGATTTTGATTCTTGGGTGCATCTGAGGAAGGAAAAAAGGAGAACACAGAGCCTGGCAGTTTGGGTGGTATTTCAAAAAAAAAAAAAAAAAAAAAAGTATTCAGGCAAAATGCAGTGAGAATAGTGGTTTGAAAATACAGCCGTGAAGGAAGAGTCTCCAGAGAAACAATGGGAAAGGAATAAATAAAAAGAAAGTTATAAATTCATCTATTTGCTCTTCCCTGACCCTTGCTTTTACTCCTCTTCACAGCAACTACCCTGGGAAAGGCACAATGCTTTCCCCTGTCACAATATTGAGAAAAATTGAAATGGGGAAGAAAGACCACCAGATGCTTTATTGTCTTAGACGTTTCCACATAATTAGCTGGGAATAAAGATCCTCTGCATGGTTTCATTGCATTGAATGAACTTGGATATTGCTACACAGTAGTGTGTTTTATGATTCATGCTCTGTTATCCAGTGGCTTTTTGAAAACTGCCAGCTACTTTATCACTGCTGGCCAAGCCTGGGCCCACAACTTAAAATGCAGCAATGCACAGTTAACTGTGCATGACAGATGTCCATGAAATTGTTTAACACACATGCACACCCACACAGAGAGAACACAAAGCTGTCTCTTACTTCCCTGCTCCTCCCTAGGTCTCTTGCTGCAGGTTCAATCCTGTTATTAACTATAAATAAAACCTATAGCACAGAGATTAGAAACCCTGAGCATGTGGGGAAGATCAGACGTTTCTGTAGTAATTATATTCTCTGCTAGTGAACTTTTAAGACATTAAGTTGCAAGAATCATGAAGCTAGATCATTTATCTGGCCTTTTTAAGAGCTTGGTATTTGTTTGCCTTTTCTTTTCTTCCAAAACTGTAATTAAACAAGGGATGGACTCATGTCTTCTCACTCAGTGGCCATAGACTGAAAGGAAACAGGTTTCAGTGAGGGATTTAAAGACTCTGGCTGATTTTCAAAAGCACGTAAGTCACTTAGGAGCACAAGTTCCATTGGCAATCAATGGGTCTTGTTCTTCTAAGTCACTTAGAGGTTGATCCTGCTCCCATCAAAGTCAATTGTACACAATTAAGGTGTCAGGTGATTTTGGAAATTCCAGCCTCCGGCCCTGTTTCTCCTCTGACTTACAACAGCTAAACATTGGTACAACTCCAGTGGAATTGCTTCTGATTTACATTTGTGCAAGAGAAAAGAAAGGAAAGAGGCCCTCTGGCTCTGAGGAACTTTAAACTACAAGCACTATGGAGGTGATGTTCTCCTGGGGTGAGTTCATGTTGGTACCATCTGCGTCATTGTCTGGTGCCTAGCACTTGCCTCTTGGGAAAGCATGGAGTACTTGTGCTTCCCAACTCACTTTCAGTGGCTGGTGATCTGGCTCACATGAGGCAGTTTAGCGAAGAGCCATTTTTGCCAACCTTACTCACAATGAGTAACGGTACCGATTCCACAAGTAGCTCCGCTGGTTTCAGTAGGGCTACTTGCAGGGTAAGATGCTACAAAGTTTGAATAAGAGTGGCAGCCTCTGGCCCAGAGAGAGGAGATGCCCAGGGAGTAAAAAGGGAGGAAGCCAGAGAGTAAAAATCCTCTGACCCTGCTTAGATTAGTTTTATGTTCAGGAAAAAGGGAGGAGTCCTTATTCAAAGGTTTGGAGGCTGGTCCAGTAGGCAGGAGATAGAATGACTATGAGGAACCTTCAGGAAGACCACCAAATGGAGAACAAGATAAAATTGAATAAATGTTAACTCACTTCCTCACCCCCCCAAAAAAACCCAAAAACAAACGAACCAAAAAAACCAAACAAACAAAAAAAACGCCAAAGAGTCCAGCATCCCCCTTAATACATTTACACCAGCAGAGAAATTTGGCCATTCATTGACACAAGATACAGCACGAAAGCTTACTCTTCCTGAAGCCAGATCCAAGACCAAACTGCCCAACATATCTGGGATTCTGCATAATGATGTGTCATATATCCCACTGAAACCCAAGCGTCACTGCAGAAAGGATGTTGGTACACTGGGCTCAGGGACGCAAAAGATTGGTGTCCATTTTGTCTTGTTTTGTTTTTAAACTGAGGTATTATTTTCCCCTTGACATCCACAAGTAATTACTGTATCTGAAAATGGGCTTTAATTGAACCTATCTTAGGAGTAATCACTGACTTCTCCATTTTAACTTTTTAAATTAAGGGGGAGGCTTCTCCTTCCTTGTAATCAATTCGGTCTAGCGCTCCGTTTTAAGTATTGCCGAAATGATGGGCAAGAGCCGATAGAAGTAGCAGGAAAATGAGGTGCTCTTGATTTTTTATTTCCCCTTTGGTGCCTTGGAAGAGTTCACTCCTTCAGAGCAGCATGAACGAGCTCAGTCGGCTGCCTGTTAAGCCCAGCATGGCGTTTGTGTTTCTGCATGTCTGCATGCCTCTGTGTACGTGTGTGTGTGTGTGGCCAGTGGGTGGCCCGCTCAACGTTTTGGTGGATGTTTCATTCCCACCCCTTTTACTACGACCCTGGTCAGACCACTTTTATGCCAGTGACAGCTTCATGAAGCACAAAACACGGAGCAATACATGGCATGAAATTGGCAACAAAGCCGAGCAAAGGAGGAACAATTCTTTGGCAGGATGTGATCACAACATGGCTGATTGGATCTGGAAACAGATGCCAGAAGCGGGTATTGTCCTAGTGTCTGAAAAGACATGACCTCCGAGGTACAGAAGACAACGAGACCCTCCTTATGAACCAAAGGGGGAGGGGAGAAGAGGTGAAACCAATGAATAAATCAGACAGTGAAAAGAGGGGAGAAAAGAAAATGCTAAAGAGGACTTTTTATGGGGAACGGGGGCAGCTCAGTGTGCAATAGCGCTACCTCCTCAGCTAGCTGAACACTTTCTCAGACAATGGGTTTTTAACAGATGGGAGTCCTAGTGAAAGAGGCCAAGTTTTGTGCAGTTGAGAATCGCTGTTTGTTTAGTCTGCTGCTCAGGCAGGTGTCTACAGAAAGGCGATCAAGCAGGTTAAGTGTCAGTAGCAGTTTAATACAGGCCAGCCAGTGCATCAACGATGACTGGTTTTATTGGCAGGGGACAGATCTCGGGAGAATTGTTTGCGCAACTGTGGGGAGGGAGTGACAGATCTCCTTTATTAAATGTAGGGTTTTTCTGTGGTGAGTAGGCCTTGATATTAACCAAGTGTCAGGAAACGCTTCCCTTTAAAGCTGCTTCATGTAGAGGACATGGCTAGGTCATGAAATTCACAGCTTTAAATCTTGTACCCAAATCTCTGTATGGACATCCCCCCTTATCAATGCATTTGTTTTACCAGACACCTTATGGATTTCTGAAAACCCTCATTTTGAAGAAAAGAGAGGTTGTTATGTAGGAACCTTACATGACTCATTGGCTTTTGAAACTGTCAGAGCTGAGAGATCCAAGGCACACAATCCCTGTACTTAGTCATCTTACAGTCTCTTCTGCAGTGACAGAGATGTTGCTGTTTTGGTCAATGTCTCGAATGAAAAAAACCAGAGTGACTCAAGGATTCCAGCTGATTAGCTATGATCTTTCTGCAATTAGAAGCTGTGAGGTGATAACCTGGCAAACACATTAGAATATGAAAGACCACCTGCAAAATCCTTGCATCCCAAGTAGAGGAAACAAAACAGAAGTTAAAGGCACAGAGGATTCACCTTCATGAAGTAGATATCCATTTCCTTAGCCCCAGCTTTTGTCTGAGTAATGTACACTGAAAGAACTGTTGTGAGGAAGCTGGTAGCAGAGTTGAAACTTTAATTATACCAGCAAATGTCACTACAAAGAGCTCATGCATAAAAAAGGGGGAGGGGGAAAATTGTTTCTTTTTAAGAGAAAGACCAATAGCAAAGTTCTGAAGCATTCATGATGCAGGCAGACCTCATGAAAGCTTCTGCATGCTGTCCTGTCAACACACGTCACTCTCGATCTGCAAACAACCTCTGCTAATTCCAAGCCCGGTCTTTCTAGTGCCGAAACCGTTCCAAACCACGTAGTATTGTGACGTGGGCAAATAATCACAAAACCCAAAGTCGATCCCCTTTCATCTGTGTGACCTAAGTCCATGCTGTCCATAAGTCCTAGGAAGGGAAAGCCTAGTATAATAAAGCAACATGGACACATTTATAAAGCGAATTGAGGCGGGGGGAAGGTGAAGAAGAGTGGCTAACCATACTCACTAAGTGAGGTACAGTCTGATCCAGTGAACAGGGCACTACACTTAGAGACAGGAAAGCCAGATTCTGTTCCCAGCTCTGGCACTGACCTTCTATACGACCTTAGGCAAGACACTTCACTTCTCTGGGCCTGTTTCCACCCTCCCACCCCCCAACTCTCTTCTATTTAGAGTGTAAGCTTTGCAGAGAAGGGCTGTTTCTCATTATGCATATGGACACCACCTTGTACAATGAGGCCCTGATCTTGGCTGGGGCATCGCTAGGTGCTACTATAGTAGCAAGCGGTAGCTATCAGCCAATGGCCTGGGTAGGGCTCTTACACTTGATTTGTTGATAAGCCTCAGTTTGAACATGCTGCACCATTGGGAATCAAAGCTGAGATTCTACAAGGAAACCAAAATATTTTTGTTTTAGGCTGCATGTGGAATGGTGCTGGAGATTGAATCACTGCCACACTTCCATCATGGGTATGTCTTTACTGTAGAGTTAACTCAGGCTCTAACTTGAATATTGTCCCAACCCGGCTACTATCCACAGCCCAAAATGTCTAACCCAAGTTTGGTGGGATGTACAGGTTTGTTGGCACAGCTAGAGACATAAGCTGTATCCCGGGTGCCACTGCCACTTGGGCTGATAACCCACCCAATTTGCCACTTGGATGCAGGCTAACCAACTCTGGTGCTGATAGTCCTTCAGTGCTTTCCCACTATTCCCCCTGGGCCGTATTCCCTGGCCATTTACTTACTCCATTCTTCTGTACCAAGCTCATAAAGCCCTCCACCCAAGTCTGTCTTCCAAATGGTGTGGGGAATGCCTACATATTAGCTGGGCTGGATTGTGACCAGCATTGGCCGCACTTCCAAGAGACTTCTGGCATTATTAATACCCCCAAAATTAAGGGAATTTTCTTTTTTCTTTTTTTTTTTAAAGAAGATCAAACTTGCTTTTGGCTGCATTTTGTTTATGCAAGATATATCATTTGGCACACAATTACATTTTTAACCATGTAAAGAATAGCCATAGCATCAAGAAGGGAGTTGAATCAGCAACATGGAGGTGATGTCAAGTCCATTTCTAGTTCCATAAACCATCTAATCCTTCATTCAAATATATTAGGTACAAAGCCTACCATTTGTCCGTCAAAGCATCTAAAGAAAAGTGGTAATTCTCTCTACATTTTTTCCTCTCATTTAGTTATCTCTGAGCTCTTAGTTTTTAGAAGCTAAAGATGGAGTTGTTATGCAGCATTAGTCATCACATGCATGTGTTAATTTGCTCTTGCATTCAGATATGCACCTGGTTTTTTCCACATGAACCTTAAGGGATTAATAATTCAATACACTTTCTCCAAAGATACTTCTTAATATCCCTTCAACTTCATTTTCTTTATAACACAGAATCAATTTTTAAAGCTTTTTACTCCCCCTCCCACTCCCCATGAGCTGCAGTCTTGAAAAGAAAAAAAAAGAATATCTTGGCACACTATAGTCAAACATTTCCCAACTTCTCCTCTTTGTTCCTTCCTCCTTCCCTCCCCAGCACTTCTCAGCTTTCATCATCACTGCTCCCTAATAACATGCTCCTCTCTTTTGGCCTCTGTTCTAATACTGTTGATAATACAATGGCTGCACTCTAACCCATTGATTTTGGACTGATGATGGGTATTTCGGGTTGCAAAGATTGCTGCTGCTGTTTGGGGTCAGCCAGCCAGCCTGAGATGCCCACAAGAAAGAATTTGCTTTCTTTGTCAGACTGCAGCTTCTTCACTTAAAGTGTCAAAGTTATCTGGCCACAAGGACCATTTAAGACAAAATTGTTCACGTGGCAGGCTGCAGTGTAAAAAAATAAAATAAAATAAAATAAAATTAAATATCCTGGCTCTGTGTGAAGTTTTAGCTTCTCCGCTGAAGCAGGCGGGAGCTGAGGTGTAGGAAGCCACCCAGCTGGGGCAAACCAGCCAGCCTGGGGCTGAGCGGGTCGGTGCTGTGCCGCTGGGCCAGCTGCCACTCCAGCAGGAGGGCAGGGCTGGCCAGTGGCGCTCTGAGGACAGAGAGGAGCACTTGGGCCGGCAGTGCTCTGGGAGCTGGGGTGGACTCGCCAGCCTATGGCACTAAGCTGGCCAGTGGTGCTCGGGGGGCTGGGAGCGCTTGGGCTGGTGGCTGTCTGGGAACCGGGACAGGCCGGCCAGCCTGGGGGGGGTGGACCAGCGCTCAGCACTGGAGTGGACTGGCTGCACTCTGGGCGCTGAGAACGCTTGGGCCAGCAGCGCTCCGGGTGCAGGGGCGGACCGACCAGCCTGGGAGTGGGTTGGGTCCACACTGGTTCTGGGGCAGGCTGGACTGGCACTCTGGCAGTGTGTGTAGGGGGGTGTTTGGTGCTGGAGGGGTGTGGCGCTGGGGCATGGAATGCAGTTCTTGGGTCAGGGTGGGTTGGGATGGGGCAGCGCTGGGACGTGGCTCCGGGGCACTGGGGCCACCTGGCCCTGGGACCACCCAGCCACCTGGGGCGGCTCTGACACGAGAGGGGATGGAAGGGGCGGGGCTGGGAGCTACCTCCCCCAATGTGCAGCTCACAAACTGTCCATGGTGTACATTATTTGTTAAAAAGAAAGCATGGAGTGCATGGGCCACGAAAATTAACCACGTGGGCCGTATGTTTGACACCCCTGACTTAAAGGGAATGCAGTGACTTAGAAGATTTGCCCCAATCAAAAAAGCATGTTCTCTGTAACCATTCAAAGGGATAAAACTTGGAGATACAGCATATGCAGTGAGACTTGTGTGTTCAACTTCTAGCCACATAGCCAGAGAAACGCAGTTAGATCCACAATTCTGATTGACTGAGAAACTACCAAAACCTTTTTCTAAATACCTAACACCATACGCAGATGTCTGGCTTGAAAAAACACTAGATTTTGGATTTTATTCATTGTTTTCTAACTCAGATTTTAAAATGTTTTACTACTACTATTAAATATATTAAACATTTTGAAAGTCAACTTCAATTTTCACCACTTTATTCTGTATTTGGAAATGTAAGAAAACTAAGCCCCTGAAATCCATTTATGTTGTGAATTTGATTTAGAATGTGTAATCCCGTATGGCAATAATAAAGTTAGGTGGCATAGGATGAATTCCTCTGTTTTTTCTTGTGCAATCTTTAAGAGAGTACAAGAAAAACTCACACCCAAACACTGAATATCATTCTTTACATAAACCTAGGGATGGCTAGTAATTGCTCTCACTGTCGCTTAATGTTGTCTTTAATTTTGATGCCCTCAAGTGGCCAAGGTAGTATTGTCACAGGGATTTAGCCAGTTTATATTTGCAAGAGGATAAGGAATGAAAAGACAGAACTAAGTAGGGTGATCAGATGTCCTGATTTTAATGGGTCAGTCCTGATATTTGGGGCTTTGTCTTATATAGGCACCCATTAGCCCCCACCCTCATCCTGATTTTTCATACTTGCTATCTGGTCACCCTAGAACTAAGCAACCAGTCACTGATGACTTTGGCATATGTATTATTGGATATATATTGGACAAGATGGGTGTTTAAATCCATATTTAGGCATCTAAATCAGCATTTTGATTTTTAAAACTCCTAAACACACAGCCTCAGACAAACTTTTAAAGGCAAGCTGCTGAGTGAGGTGCCTACACATGGAATTCAGAACCTGATCTAGGGTTGCCACCCATCTGATTTTCACCTGCACAGTCTGGGTTTCGGTTTGTGTCCAGGTGCCATTTGACAAGCCCTGAGGTCTGTTTCTTATGATCCCTGGCAACCCTAAGTGGAAGGAAGGAAGTAGTGCAGCAACAGCAGTCACCGCTGCCACCTCCAGGGCCAGGTGGCTCACGCAGCTCAAGGCAGTACGTGGCATGCAGGGTTGGGGAAGAGGTGGAGAAGGGGGAGGGGTATGATGGAAGAGACAGAACAGGGGATAGTGTCGAAGAAGGGGTCCCGTTACCAGCCATTAGAAAAGGGCAACCCTAGCAATTAATATTTATATTAACATAGTATATATAATAAATATTACATGTAATTTATTGTAAGTATAATTATTAATATGTTGTATATATTAGTACAGCATATTAATATTTTTGGAGAGAGGGAAGGGGTAGGATCAAATTACCCCAAACTAACAAAGCGAAATTCTCTGCTGAATAATTTCATTAGAGTCAGTGGAGCAATGAGCAGAGAATTTGACCCAGGATATGCAGATGTGTTTGGATGTTTTTCTAACAGAGCTGCTCTGGGAATTTATGGGTGGGCGGTTGGGTGGGAGGAAGTTCTCTGGCCTGTGTTATACAGGTCTGAACAGATGATCACAACGCTCTCTTCTGACCTTGCAATCTATGAAAAGTAGATCAGAGACCATTTTGGTGGCATGCGCTATCTGTGATAATTGTGGCCTAACGTTATTTTTGGTAATTACAGCTTCCTAGGAATATATTCTTCTCTTGACATTTGTGTGACCCCTGTCCTCCCACACACTGACATGGAAGTTGCATGAGCACATAGAAAGGACCACCGTTCGTGGGGAAGCCCATCTTTTCTGGGTAATAACTTTGCCCACAACTGAATCTGCCAAGAAGTCAGCTAGTGGGAAAATGTAAGATCTCCATTTAAGATAAGGGATGGATGACTCCCCCACCCCATTAACATTTTGATCGGTTACAGTTCAAGAGTAGGGTAAAAGCACATAATGGCCTCATAGACCCTATTGCATTGCTTGGAACCCAAAAATTAGATGTGCCTTTGCATTACACGCTAAGACCTTTGCACTGCCAGAATTTAAATACAACAACATTTATTGTACAACACAAAAGACTATGTTAAAGGAACATTAGGGTTACAAAGTCAAACGCTCTAAAGTTGACTTAACTGGCATTTCCAGTCTTGGCCATCTTAGTTCACCTGTCTTGTGCGTGTGGGCAGTTTGATTCAGTCTTCACTGGTTACTAGTGTCTGAGTGTTTCACAAACCTGCGAGGTGAGGGGGTGGTATTATTCCCATTTCATAGATGGGAGACTGCTCCTCAGGGTCTGTCTATACTGTGAAAAAAATCTGAGACACCAAGTCTCAGAGCAGCTCAGCTGACTTGGGCTCACAGAGCTAAAAAAATTAGCTGTGTAAACACGTGGCTAGGGCCCCGGCTGTGAGACCCTCCCCTCCTACCTGTCTTTTATTGCAGTGTAGACATACCCACAGGGCAATTAAGGTAAAAAACATTCACTAATTTCTGGTGATCCATTTGAAATGTGACTTTAATTCAGGCATTCCCAGACTTTGAGTGTTTGGTTTTTTCCACTTCACTGTTCTTTTGCTGCCCCAGGTTTTTAAAACAGAAATCTGAAAAACCCAAAATTTCATCCTATGGAACCATATTTACACCCACATGGTTTATCAGCATGGTTCTTAAGTGTTAGATCCGTTGCACGGACCTCTGTCACTTGACCTAATGAAACAACTGAGAGCAGTAGTAGGTTGGTTGTCATGAGGTTTAACTAATCACTGAGTTGCCTCCGCCTGATTGATCTGGGAATTAGCTCTCAACCACTCTGATGCCCCCTCCTTCAGTTGCTCACCCTGGATTACCATTGGAGCAGCCTGTTTGCTGTGGCTACTTCAAGCCCTCTAAGGTTCTTGCCAGAATCTGTAAGCCATGGAAGGATCCCAGGTCTTACTTTCCCCTAGACCTTCTCCTTGTCTCTGACAATGCCAAACTCCTCTCCAGGGAGTGGCTGTAGAGTTCCTCCATATAGATCTATCCTGCTGCCACAGTCCTGGCTTTACGTAAGCTCAGTCTACCCTTGCTCAGCTAGGCATTATCACCAGTTCGCCTTCATCAGGCCCTGACTCTCAACTAGGTGCAGCCTATCAGGTTAATTGGCGTATTTTACCTCTTCAGGCCTTGTGTGGGTGGATGCTTCATCACAGTAATCATCCTCTCCCCTGACCAGCTACTAAAAGGGGTTGAGACACATTTTGTCAGTGGGTTTCAGATACATAGGGAGGGTGACTGTATTTTGAAGGGAAAATGAGACACCATGTGGGGCTGGCCCAAGCCCCCCGTCCCTCCTGCATGGGGCTGGCCTGAGCTGCTTACATGAGCTCTGCCTCTCCCCACAGCCCAGCACTTAGCTTGTTAAATTAGGTATTAGTTGTATCATATCTTTTTATTTTCTTCATAACCAATTCCAACTTTTATGCCTCATTACTTGTCATCACTTTACATCTCGCTCTCTCCCTAGTCAATACACTGGTTGTGTTGTTTTAGCTAAACCAGTGTGTTTGGATTGAAGCGTGTGGAAACCTCCACTTGAGATAACGGGGTCTGTGCATATCATTTTCCATTGATAAAATGGACTCTCTCTGAGTTTGACTAGTCCAGGGGAGGTGCTGGGCAGTACAACACACATTTCTGGGGACAAGTCTGGGACTGGGAGTTGCTGGTGTCACCCTATGTGTAATTCATGAGTGACAAGCTATATGAGAGCATTCATGTAGTTCAGCTGGGAGTGATTTTGCATGCGGGAAGCTGTGAGAGAACAGGACCAGGAGTGGTGGCACTGTAAAAGGCACTGCAGGTTGGAGATTTGAGGGGATACAGCTGTCCATCTGTACCCTGGGTAATGTCACACAGTCTCAGTCTCTTTCCCCAACCAGTCCCAGTTGCAGCCCCACTGCCAGCTTCCTTTTCCTCCACACTGCCACCTCACATCCTGGTCTCCCACCCACAGGATACTTGTCTCAATCTCCTCGCTCAGCCTCTGTCTCCAGGCCCAGCTCTTGCCTGCTGTGCACACGATTCAAGCTGAATCCTCCTCCATGGTGTCAGGGTACCAGAGAGGGGGGACAGAGCACAGCCAGCAGAGAAGAGACAGTCTCTGCTCTCAATGCCTGGCCTTGTGCCCAGCCCCGGAGCAGCAATTGCAGGGAAAGCCCTGCTTCATCCCTGGGATGGATCATGCTCAGTACACATGGAATCTTTAGAGAATTTAGCTGCAAACCTCTAAAAAGTATCTACTGAGCATGTGCATATCTGATCCATATCTGGTCAGTTTTTCACTATAAAAGGTGCATCTCTAACACAAGGGACACTCCCCTGCCAAATTGCAAGTCCCTGCTGTAATGCACGATGGTGCGAGACTTCTCAATAAAATGCTTTTATTAATGTTAGCACAACACCACATTCTCCCCCTCCCCCCGGACTCATTTTAACTGTTTAAGTTGAAACTTTCCAAAATATTCTAAACAAAGAAGATACCTGGCATTTCAGCCCAAATGGTTAAAATTCAGCAAAGCTTCTGAAAACAGGGTGTTATAATGAGAAGTGTCAGGCAAACTGAACTGAATGCACCATGACTAGCTCCACTTGCAATTCCAAACTATGAAACGTCTTCTATTTTATACATGTTAGAGAGATGGATAATGGAAATACTTGTTATAAGGTGATCTTGGAGCCTGTGTTTTATTTTATTCAACTTGAAAATGAGTGACTTAGGATAAACTGTTTACCCAAACACATGCTTCACCCACTCTGTTTTTCTAGGTAACCAGTGACAAAATTTAAGGCCTTGCTCTTAGGCTGAGTGCGCCTTGTCCAGAACCAATGGAAGGTGGCTTTTAGCTATTTCTGTGCTTCTCTGATCTTGGGGGTCATTGTGTACATGGCTGGTCCTTCAGTAATCTAATTTGCTCCAACCACATCAAGGGCCCTCACGGCAGCCTGGCATTGCAGAAGTGTAGGAAGTGAGTTGGTCCTAGAAGCCATTCTAACAGCTCTCCACCTCCCAAAGGTCTCCCTAAAATGGTGCAATTTTCCTGTGACCATCAAAGGTAGCTGTCCCGAAAAAAAAATAAAAATGCACAAGTCCCTGCTGGTGTAAAATAATGTTGCTATAACTGCACTGCTGTCAACCCTCAAGATGTTATTCCGAGTTTCATTATATTTGCTGTTATTCTTAAAAACCCAGCTCCTGGAGAGATGAGATTACATGAGAATCTGTTTTCATTCATTAAAAGAAAAGAAAAAAAGAAAAAAAAAGTTTTCAGCAATTGCAGAGAAAAGCTGGAAATCGTGACCAGACTGCACCCTAATGGCTCAGAATCTAGAAGGCCAACCCAAAAACGAACAACAAATGTATTATTTTTGAAAAGCTCATGATTTGAGTCGCTCATGATTGTTGAGTTCCCAACTCATTTTTTAATGCTTGGGATTGGAGATACTGCAGTAGTCCTAATACATTCTGACGGGGTTGTCTCCTCATTTCACTTTAGATCTGAGTTACATTATATTGTGTCTCTGTCACAAATTTGCAAAGGGAGTAGTGGAGACAGATCTTACACCCACATGGAGTCTCACTGATAAGGTTCCTATACTGCAGTTCCTGCTTTGGGATCAAAGTTCTAATCTCCCCTGATGTCTCACGTCCAATTTACATGGGGTTGGAAACCACATTTGCTGAACCAGTTTTGAAAATGTTTTCTCTAAGGGTGGATTGAACACAACCTGGCCCCATGTGGAGTGGTTTAACTGTGCACAAGGATTGGGCCCTAGAGCAACTTTGTTCCTTTAGTGAGGAATGTTCTCTTAATTTCTTATTGTTGTGCATGAGATTTAGTGTGTACCCTTGAATTTAAATGTCAGCATGTGAACAGGAATTTATTTCCATAAAATGAAAAGCAATAAAGTTAAATATATTAAGCTCTGGTTGTAATGTCACAAGAGATAAAAGTTATCACTCACTTAAGCATTTGATTCAGAGCTGGTGAGACCAGTCAACAATTCCGCTTTAAAAACATAAAAAGCCAAAACATATGGGATACTGAAAAGGCCTCAGCATCATCAAAATACAGCTGGCTCACTGTACTATTTCTGCACCTCTCCTCTCCATCTTCCTCCCTGGCCTTCTACCCAATCTCCTCTTGAGGGCCCTGATCCTTCAGATAGGGGTAACTATGATTTCGGCTCTAGAGTGGTGTAAAGGGGCTTTAATGAAAATGAAAGTCAGGCTCATGTGCAGTTTAATATATGTTTCAAACCCCTCAGTCCTGCCCAGGCAGAAGTCGGCAAACAAGGCTGTCCTAAACAAGGAATGTGTGTTTACCTTAATTTGCATTTAAGCAGTAAACAGTCATCAAGTAGGAAGGGAAAATAAAGGACTCTCAAACAGGTGAAAAAAATCCAGCGGGAAACATCCTTCCACCTAGACTCTTTGTCTTTGGGTTCTCTGCTGGAAATGTTTTTCAAGAGGGCAACTAAAATTATAAAAAGGAGGGACAAACCCTAAAGACACCCTCTGCTCTTTTCCACTGCCCATCGCATTCTCTGCACTTGGGAGGACAAAGGAAACAGCAGCTGGATTCAGTGGTGGTGGTCCTGACTTGGCAAGTTTGGTCAATAATCTTGCTGGAAGCATGTGGCAAGAAACTTGGTTTGAATCTAATACGGTTTGTTAAAGATAAAATACTTTCTAGTTCCTATCTTATTTTTCTTTTAACCATTTCTGACTTGTATGCCTCATTATTTATACTCATTTAAAATTGCTCTTTGTAGTTAATTTATTTTATTGTTTTATCTAATCCAATGTGTTTAAATTGAAGTGCCTGGTTAACTTCATTTAAGTTAATAAACTGCTATATTATTCTCTTAAAGGAATAACAGACAATATATCTGGACTGTCCAGGAGGGGGCCGGGCAGCACAAAGTGTAATTTCTGGGGGAAAGTCTAGGACTGGCAGGATATTGGGGTCACCCTGCAGTATAACCAAGGTTGGTGAGATCCAGGCTGTGACTGACAGCTTGCAGTTACACATACACATCTGGCACAGCGACCTGCCTGCTAGGAGCTGGTTGTGAAAGTCCAGGCTGGAGGCTACAAACAGCAAAGCATTGCAAGGCACCCCAGGTTACAGGACAGAGATGACACAGCCTCCCATTGGTCTGGATTATATCCTGGTATGTCAAACTCCCACTGAAATTCAATAGTTACCTAAATTCCATCTCCCTTGGACAAAACCCCAGCTATTGTTATTTACAAACTACCATTCTCAGCACTATTCAATTACTTAATTTAAATGCTTTACTAATGTTTATGGAGGGCCTCCTCTTGAACCCATTGTAGTCAATGACAAAGTGCCCATTAACTTCACTGCTGCAGGATCATACTGTACATTGTTTTGGGGTAATTCTATTGGAAGGAAGTATGTGAGGTCTGCCTGTGAATTTTTACAAGCCACTGACTATATCTATTCTTCGCTCTCTCTTATGCCTTCTTTTCCCAGGAAAGTTTTATTAGTTTTAGCACATGTGGACATTTTTATTCTGGTATAAAACAGTACCTTTTTCAGTTTACCTTAAACCTCTTCGCAAATGATATAACCTAAATATAAAAAAAAGGCACTTATACTGGAATAAAATGTGTCCATACTGTGGTTATACCAGTATAAATACACTGGTTTCAGTTCAGTATAACATTTGGATGCAAACAAGGCCTTAGGGTACTCACACAATATGAAAAAAATGTATTCTTACCGTGTGTGATCTAATAAATGCTAAAGTCATAGTGATGCAAGGCATCTTTAGAACATACGTTAAAACCACAGCTGCCTTGTCTTCACTAGGATTCTATCATGTGTTAACTAACACGTTAGCTAACACACACACCTTTTTTCCTAATGTAAACTAGTCCTTGGTGAGCACCCATCAAATGTAGTAATCTAAGCCCTTCTTTCATTCGTTACAGTGGCAGAACAAGGTCCATAGTGGATTTTATGGAGTCTTCAGCTCTTCACCTTTCTCTTGTCGTAGGAAGCTGTGTCTCTGAGGGGGGCTAGGGAATGAGATATAGGGTATCATCAGTATCTTTCCCGCTATGGTGGGAGAACTTTAT
>ML675617.1:14472009-14474509 GCA_007922155.1 Mesoclemmys tuberculata | reverse complement strand
TATTTAAGAAATGCTAAGGTTTAAAAGCGAGTTCCCATATTGAGTTTAATATTGCTTTGTTGTCCAATCAGCTGTTGAATCAAGGATTTCCCCACCAAACAATTCTCAAAGATTTGGTTTTGGTTTGATTAATTAAAGACAAAGCTTCAGAAACACACATGCACATCTCAGATGCATGCTTCCACACAAATGCACACTGCATGCATGGACCTGCACTTCGTGCCTCTGCCAACAATATAATTTTTAAAAAAGCTTCTCTTGAAACCAAAAATCAAATACAAGTCTATTTACCCAGAGAAACAACATATAATAAAGCATCCAAGTCTGCTATCCTGTGAAAGGATAAATGAGAGGGCTCCCTGGGGTTGTAAATGCATTGCATAACATTAGAAGGATTCCCTTGGATAGTTACAAGGGCTATTCTGATTTGATCCTATTTGTATGTAGTTCAACAGATTGTATCATTTATTTTGCTGTGATTTCAAAAAAAAAAAAAAAAGTGTTTTCTCCCTGTTCTCATCTCATTAATATTGTTCAAAAGTCTGTCTTTGTTGCTAAGATTTATTCTTATAGAAAGTCTTAGAGCCAGTTCTATCATATTCGTGTAGTTTGTTTTTATTTATGTCTTTAAGGGTTAACTGTCAGCAGCCACTTTGCTGTATTTTGGTTCCCTCTCTATTCTCACTGGTCTGAGAAAAGTACATCTCAGCAGATTCATGGGCCAGAACCCCAGCTAGTACAACTATTGAGTTCAATGGAGCTATTCCAATTTTCACCAGTTGATGTTCCTACATATCTACGGCTTTTTTTGTGGACATAGACCCTGAAAGGGGCATGGGAATGGATTCTTTCTTGTCACTCCCACTGGTGTAACTCTGCAATCAGAGTTAGTCTGGTTTAAAATTGATGCTTAAAAGGAGATTACGGCCCGAGCTGCAAATACCTTAGAATTTAAATTCTAATCAAATGGTAAACTTAGGGAAGGGGACAACTTTGAGTCATTTGTGTCTAGCACCTGGTATAAGGGGACTCCTCCTTGCTACTGCTATGCAATTAAAAATAATAAGTACATAGATTGTTTGTTTGCTCATCTAGTCTGAAACGTGAGGTCTGGGAACAAAATTTTGTATTTGATTGGAATAATGTACTCTTTATTCCAGAGATGGTGTAAAATGAGTAGAAGCAATCTAGAGCACAGTGTGTGAGTGTAAAACATGAGGGTTTTCAGGGTGAGGAAGTGATTCTGAGGAGAGTCCACAAGCAGAAGATGGTTATTACTTCTGAAAATAGCACGTGTGTGTGTGGGACTGGGGAATCTTGTCAGAGCACTGCTGCTGAATCAACTGCATTTGGATCATGCCTCAGTTTGCCATGGCTTGAGCCTCCTCATACGTGTTATCCCCAAGGCTACCTGTAGCATCACCCCTCTGTTTTTGTAATGCAGATGCAAAGTGTAGCAGAGGGACTTAAACTTGGAACCTGCTACAGCCATTGTCACAGCATCACTGACTGGGCTGAATCACACTTTAAGGTCCTCATGCACCAGGGCATTACAATAGGTAAAACTTCTGTAACCTCTCGGACATCAATGGAATTTCACTGGTATGCAACTGGTGTAACAGGAGACAGAATCAAGTCCTATGTATTTTTACTTAATCTGAACTCTCCTCCCACCCTGGAGAACAGAAAAATGCACCATCAAACAAATTCAGTCATGGTTCCAGTTCAAGTCCAGGTTAGCAGTGCTTGAAAGTCATGACCAAAATTATGGCTCTTTGATAGACCACGTGTAATGAGCTGGTGGCCTCAGCTAAGGCACTGACAACACAAAAATAGCTGTATCAATTTGCATTAATTGGTCCCTCCAGGCTGGACTGACACTCTCTGTGCTGTATTATCTGTGGATAAATAGAGGACAAAGGTCTCTAGGGTTGTCAAACCAGCATTTCTCATAGGCACTAAATTTACTTAAAAATACTCAAGTGAATATTTTAATTTTTTAGGTGGGTTATTCAATTGACCTTTACAAAAATTAAGCACTTTCTCACTGATAATCTGCTAAAGGAAAGCTTTTAAGAAACATCGGTACTGTTTTGATATTGGACCTTCATGTGGACAGCATGTATAATATGAACGAATATTTATATTGCAAATCAATAGGGATAGAGTCTGTCTTCCTTCATGTATTGTGCAATGCTGAATGTGCCAATGGTGCTTAATAAGTTATAGTGATTTGACCTTGAATATTAAATGGTGATCTAAACAATTCTTTACCTGCCAAAGAGTTCAGAGTTGTCCCCAGAAACGCTCCACAATGCTTGCAATGCATTTATGATTAGAAACATGGCTACAAAAAGTGATACCTTGTTACCTGACACATCTGCTCCTTGTCTGCTTTTGAGTAAGACCGGTTTTCTTTGCTGACAAAAACGTGTGTCAGCCGCGCATAGCTACTGCAGCTGTGGGACAGCAAGATGGATTCTTTACTGTCTCCCACATC
>ML675617.1:14356889-14471999 GCA_007922155.1 Mesoclemmys tuberculata | reverse complement strand
CTTGCAGAGATGAGCCTATTTGACTTGATATGATGGTTTCTGGCCAGCCGCTCAGCTTATCTAACTAACCGGCAGTGTAACCCTCCAAATCTGGTACCTCCCTACCAGTGACAAAGGAAGCAAGCCACCTTCGGTGAATCCAGGTTCAAGACTTCATAACATTCTTGGAACAGGTTAGTTCAGTAGGACTGAGTATGAAATAATTTCTCTATTGGTTAGAGAAAGTGGTAACATTTATAAGCACTATCTACTGACCACAGCTATTTGGCAGGGCTATCTTTACCGAGGCGCCTTGTTAAGGCATCAGCTATGATACCCTATTCAAATACTTAAACGCCAAGGAGGGAAAGGATTTGTTTAAGGTGGTACAAGAGAATATCACTAGGTGATGATGTTAAGCAAATAAAATTAAAACACTAAATATCAAGAAATTTCTTAAGTGAGACCTATTATATGGTGGAATATCCTTCAAAAAAGGAACACCCAGTGCTTGAGTTATTTAAAACCAGAGTGGACATTAACATTCCCACACCAAAAAAACCACACCAGGGACCAATCATACATTGGCAGGAGGATGGGCTAGACGACATCTTTGCTTTCCTTTTTTCTTTTGTTCCTGTATGATCCCATTTTAACAGTTGTGGAGCAGTAATAAGTAAAGCATCCCTTATAGAGATGGCAAATGATACTGTGTCAAAATCCTAGATAAACAAAGGAGAGTTTTTGTAACACAAGATATTGTTTATCAAATGATTCGTCCAGTGATTAGAGCTGTGTGGAGAAAAGAAATTCTGATTCATGATGGATTTTGAGATATTGACATTTGTCTTCATTTCTATTAGGTACAAAACCTGAATTTTTTTAAATTCACGATGAAAATTATTCAAATGATTTTTTGGATCAAAACATTTAGTTTCAACAATGCCAACGTGTTTTGTTTCCATTTTGCCTTTACAAAAATTTATATTATATATCATCATATATAGGACAAACTAAAAATTCAATGCAAAAAGTCATTTCAAAATGAAAAATTGAAACGTTTCATTCTGAAAATGGCAACACAGGATGTTTCAACAGGACCTGAATTTTTGGGTTTTTGATCCTAAATGGAATTTTGTCCAAATTGACATGATTTTGCAAAGCAGATCACATTCGACATAACTGCATGCGCCAATGGAAAATGGTACTGTTAATGTTTTTCTGACCAGCTCTACTAGTGATATTTTCCTTCAGGTTGAAAATAAAACCCTGCAGAAATGATCAGTGATGGTTGTGAATGGCTATTACTACAAGACTGCCATCTCCATCATTTGTTTGGGCACACCATCTCAGGAGGGATGGATTTAACCAACTTGCACAGGACACACAAAATGCTGGAGTCTTGAGAGTAGCACCAAAAGAGGCCAAAAGAAAAAAGGGAATATAGTATCCACAGAGCAACTATTAATTTTGCTTTGCTACTCAGGTTGTTAGAAAGTTTGTGACTGCCTGAGAAGGCCTGTGTGGTCAGGCAGAAAACACAGCTGAGCAGCAGGGCTTTGCCACCCCTCCATCATTGTCAATAAGTGAAATGGAGAGCCCTTCCATCACTTCATTTACTATTCCAGAGATTACATAGCTCATTGCCTTCCCATTGTTTCAGTGATAGATTTAATTAACTTCCAATTAATCATCGAGGGTGATATTTAATATTCAGCCCTGTGCTGAGCTCAGTGTCACAGACCAAAGAATATATTGTGAAGGCTTCAGTAATCAAGAGGTCATAGAAGATAGATGTTCTTAACTGAAAGAGAGAGAGAGAGAGAGAGAGAGAGAGAGAGAGAAGATAAATTTGTATGTCCACTCTGCTCTGGCTAACTGTTTTAGGATAATTGTTTCGCATCCAAATTATAACTTTCCAAATGATCCATCCATGCACAGAGCCAATTAAAGAGAGAGAAAAGGAGGCAAACAATAGGGCTATGTTATAGAGACTTCACATGGCCACAATTCCCCATCTGAAGTTAGCAGTGATGAACTCATTGTGACATTGTTTGCAGTTATTAAATCCCTGCTCAATGAGCATAATGAAATTTCTTGTAAAGAAACTTTCACCTAGATAGAAAGACAATAAAAAAAATGACAAGAGGATTTCTGTAGTGGTAATTACAAACAGATTAAAATAGAAGCCTCAAGACCCAACCACCACCACATTTTGGCATGTGTGTATAAAATCCAGATCACAATACTAGCTTTGTGATTTACAACCATCTCTGACAGAGATCTTACAGGCATTAGAACCAACTAGAGCAAATTGGAAAAACCTTGACAGAGCCATCTTCTGTCAGAGAATGCAGTTCGTTAGACATCAAAATGCTTTGCAAAATTGTGTCCATTTTGCTTAAGTTTCAGTTAGGAGAAAAACTGGAAAAACGAAATTCCAACAATATGGAAATGTCCCATTTTGACATTTTCAAAAGACAGAATAAAATTCAGAACTGTTGTCTTACATTACAATTAAAAATAAATTAAAAAAGACAAAAGCAAATGAAATGTTTTGCTTTTGTCAGAACATTTCAATCAGCCCCAAACTAAATTTTTTCAGATTTTTTTTTTCCAGAAAATTTTAATCATAAACAAAGACGAAATATCAAAATCTAAAATCCTTTCTGAAATGGAATTTCCATCTTCTGCACAGCTCTAGAACCACCCTGCTTTTAGGTGGGTGATTGGGTTTTCTGGGGATAGCCTCTTATTCGGTATAAACTGCTGTCTAGTATTCATGCCCCAAGCTAAACCAACTGAGGTAATTGAGACTGAATTTAAAGCGTCACCATTCTTAAAAGTTAATTCATATTTCCAACCGTAAAAAATAAGTTACAATGACTAGGTGTGGTCTATGCATGATATTGAAGAGGTACTTACATTGGATCTTTGGAGCTGGGACTTTCATTGTGCTAAGGCCTACCACAATGGTTTATGACTGGGGTTCTTAGGTGCTACCTCAAAACAAATAATAATACTTGTGCATTATTTCTCAGACACTCTTTCTACAGCCAAAGTAATTGTTGACCAAGTAGATTTTAAGCACTCATGGCAGACTTGTAGTACCACCACTGTTTATGTCATAAATGCAGTAAGGGACTTTTGGAAAGGTGTCTGGCTAAATTTGCTTCTTACACAAGAATGTAGCATGTCGAAGGAAGCTGGAAGTGGCGATCATGCCTCTTGTGCCTGTGTGCAGGGGCCAGACACAAATGTGGTACTTGTGTTTCTGGCACGCAAAGATCAGGAGAGTCTAGTGATGACAATGTTACTGAAAACCCCCTAATGGGCAAGACAAAAATCGGATCATGCCTCAGACAGCAGAGCTGGGCTACCACATTGCACCTTTGGGCGTCAGAGTGGTGACTACAACACAGACTTCCTCAGGGTTTCCAGAGGCATTGGGCCCACCTTCTGTCTGCCTGCCTAATATTGCCTTAGAGTAATAACTGGGGAGGAGATTTTCCAACATTCCTGGAGAGCTGAGACTCCAATTCCCTTTGTGCTTTGGAAAAAATCTCCCCCTATGTCCGTACTGTAAATGCAAATACAATAAGAAAGAAAATCCTGAATCTGTGTCCACTCAGTTCTCTCTCTTCCAACAAGGATTTAACCAACTCTGGGTGTACAAAGCTTTCCTGACTATTCTGAAGCCAAGATAGTGAAACAGACCAATCTGTCTCTCTTTCTCACGCATGTGAGAGTGAGAGGGGGCTATAAGAGAAAGCCTTCTAATGTAGGCCGAGTATAATTCTTTCCTTTCATTTGGCTAACCTGCAAGTGCCGAGTAATTCTCTTTCCCATGACTCTCTCTCTCTCTGGTATAGTCTTGCCTGTCCAACATGTCTTTACAACTCCTTCAAATGGCACACAGCTGGCATATCTCACGGCAGATTCCTCTAAAGAGCGATTTAAAGTTACTTTCCATCAATATAAAACCAATGAACAAGAGAGACTGCACTGAACAAGAAACATCTTGACAGAGTGTAACTGTAAGCAACACACTTGGTCAGCTGCATATGTGGCATTTTGACTTAAAGCTTTCCAACTGTTTTCTTATAGCCACTCGTGAGAGCTCTAAGCCTCAAGAAGCTTGTTTAATATCACCTTTTGCCCAGGTGTCTCTTTTCAGAAAGACACTCCACCCTTTGTATATGACTTTCCATCGTAAAGCTTTGTCTCTCTTCCACCCTCTCTCTTTTTATTTTAAGGTACATCCAGGATAGATCCTGCAGGAATTTCAGGTCAGAGAAAGAGTTTACTATTTCGTTATTTATAGGCTTTTCTGAGACACTCATCCTTACAAATCTCATTGCTCAGAAATTCTGATCTCAGTTACCAGTGTAAATACAGAGAGTTATCCCATTAACATTAATGTAGACACTCCAGATTTACCTGAAACTAAGTTTCAGACTTACATGGGCATAACTGAGAGGAGAATTTGGCCCTACCTAATTTATTTTCATGTTTCCCCTAAGAGGTAGAAAAGGCTGAGCATAATTGTTCCTTCAGGTCAACATTTTCAAACATGAGTATCTAAAATTAGACTCCTAAATCCACAGTCAGACATATGAATGTAATCAGCCTGCTTTTCCGAAATGATGAACGAATCCAAGTCCCGAAAGTCAGCAGGCGCTTTAAGCGCTCAACTCATTTGAAAGTCTGGTCTAAACATGGATTTGGGGGTAGACTGTGAAGGCACAAAAGGCACGGAGACCCCTAACTCCCACAGAAGGTCAATGGGAGTTAAGCAACTCAGTGTTGTTTTAGCCATTGAAAAGCCACAAACTGGAGCTTAATTTTAGCCCTCCTAGTCTGAAAACGTTGGCCAAAATACAGTCTCAGTAAAACGCTTTTTGGGACAGGTAACAGCTTTTTGTTAGATACTTGCAAGCCCCTGGCACAATACGGCTCGAGCTGCAACATGCCCCCACTCTAGAAACAACAAATAAGAGGATTGCCTGCAAAGAGACTGACAAGTCCTAGAAGGCTGTCACATGGTGCGTCAGGCACTGACATAATTGTGGACCTTTTATTTAAAGTGTCCTATTTTACCAGAGCCATATTTGACTGGCCATGTGCATTTTCTGCATTTCCTTGGCAATCACTCCCGAGGATTAATGACAAATAAACATTTTCTGCTTTGTAATCCTCCAGCTCATCCTGCATAATTCACTCACTGATGCTGCCAAAATCCAGTGTTTGTAAGAAAATAATAATAAATTTTATTTTATGGTGCTTAAAGCACTCTAGGTGTCTCACAACAATAAAGTCAAACCATTAAAACAAAGAAGAAGAAAATCACATAAATAACTTACTCTTAAATCACTGAGCCATGACAAAAGCATTCTCTGATGAAAAAGTTCTTTACATCTCTTTGGAAATTAACTAAATCAAATAAGGCAATCACTGACCTGCGGCATAGGGGTATAAGGATACAGCCTCAGCTGGTCTAAATCAGTCTCTCTATTGGGCACCAGATGAAGATCTGGCCCATAAACTGTAATTAGTCTCTCCCTGCAAAACCCAGGCACCAAAACGTCCTCTGTCTCCCATCTAGAAGGTTAGATGCAGAGCTCAGTGAGATTTTTCATGTGAAAAAATTTTTTTCAGGAAAAAAAAAATTGCAGATTTGGATTGATCAAAACAATTTGTGATTTCAGGTCAATTTCAGCAATTTTTTTTCTTCTTAGCCAAAATAAAGGTTTGGAAAGGTCAAACCAGAACTTCTTGGCATTTCATTTCAGAAAACATTTTGTTTTCGAATCTCCCTCAATTTCATTTTAAAAAAATAATTTAAAACCATTTTCAAAGCCCTAAACAACTAAACAGTTTATTTTGGTTGAAATTAAACATTTTGTTCAATCCAGAACTTAAAAAAAAAAATATTTACCCCCCCCCCCCCCCCTTTTTTTTTTTTTTTACTTTTTCGGTCTGGCCAGAAGAAATCAGTTATTTGCACAGCTCTAGTTAGATGGACTACTGGGCATCAGAGGCTTGAAGAAATATTTGGGGCCTAATAAGGTGCATTTGGGGGCTTTAAGTGTTAAAACTAAAATATGAACTTGATTTGCAAACAAGCAGCCAGCTAATACAGCGAGCAAAGCAGCAGGATGAGAGACCCCCCCCCCACTCAGCCCTAGAGTGTTCATGCTTTCACATTTTACAACAGCTGCAGGAATCAGATCCCCTTCTGGAGTAGCCCACTAATACGGGCCACATTGCAGTAGTCCAGGGGTTATGTTACTTGCGATGTACAGAATATTTGCATGGAACTCTGATCAAAATCAAGGTAGGTTTGAGGTTGTAGTGTGACCTCAAATTTCAACCCAGATCTTCTCAAGTCTGGTAGACCTGGGCCGTTGAAGTTTGCATAACCATTTCTTAATATACCACCCTCAGCCCTCTAGCCTGTAGACACCTCTTTTCCTGCTAGTTCCCTTGGTTGTATTAAGGGGGGGGTGGAGGGGACTTGACAGACTGTCTCACTTCCTGCTCCGTCCTGGAGGCCAAAGGCTGCTCCCTCACCAGTGTATCTTTGGGTAGGGGTCACCAGGTAAGGGCCTCTGCCTTCCAGATCCATGTGGATCTTCAGGTGATGGGCAGCGAATGCCACGCCCACTCCCTAAGGCAGTGGGAAAGGTAAGCATTTCATCTCCTGCTGCAGCCACTGGCTGTGCTCAACTGGCAGCAGAAAGCAGTGACTCTAAATGATGTTTGCATGGGCTATTTCTCTCAACAGATAGCATCTCAGCTTACGTACTAACCACAGAGGCAAACAGCAAATGTTGAACGTGCATATGGAAACTAACCAGGAGCACACAAGGAATATTGATTCATCACAAAATTGTCAGCAACACCACAGGCTGCAATTATAAACAAATAAATATAAACCCCCTCTCATAGTCCAACCCTTTTACCCCCTTTACAAGATAACGGAGATCATCTGTCTGGGAAAAAACAAACAAAAAAGCAGCCACCCAGTACCAAACGCTGATCAAACCTGCTTCTGTTTGGGAACAGGAGGGTTGTCTTGCTGTATGTACATCATTGACTCTGACCAAATCTGGTAGCGTGTCCTGAAATCAGAAGAGGATCCTGGGACTTCCCATTTTTTTAGTAGGAAATTATTACTGAGATTAGAGTCCCATGATGCCAGATGCTGAATAATCAAATATTGAGAGATGGACCTTGCCCCAAAGAGCTTACAGTCTAAATAAACAAGGAGGAAACAGAAGCACAGAGAAAAGATGTAGCTCACCTAAGGTCACACAGCAGGCCAGAGGCTATGCTGGGTATAGAAACTAGGTCACGTGATTCCCAGTTTTCTATTCTATTCCTTGGATCATGCTCCCTCCTAGACTCTGAAAACTTAACAGCTGCTTCTATTAGGACCCAGACATACCTTCTGCATATCCCTATCAAACTGTACGAGATAGGAGTCTGATAAGAATTTACATTCTAACAAGGGTAAGCCCATTTAGCATTGCTCTCCTGAAGAATTGTGTATTGGACAATATTGGAATATACTATGCGGGTTTTTTATTTTTTTTGTTGTTTTAAAATTATTACCCAGAGACCTCAAATGATACTGGGAGCCCACTATGTTTGGCACCGTACAGACATTTCCTGCCCTAAATAACATACTAAAGAGATGAGAGGTGGGAGAAAGGAAGCATTATCTTCCTTTAAAAAAGAAAACTGGTGGGAAATTGAGACTTGGAAAGATTAAGTGACTTGCCCAAGATCACACAGAGGGTCTATAGTCGCACAGGAATTGAACATCTATCTCCTGAGTCCTACTCCAGTGCCTGAACCACAAGACCCAGATCTTCGAACAGGCAGAGTCAAGAGGCAATTGTGCAGCCAATAACTTAAAAGGCATAACATGAATTCGCACTGTGACAGGATATCCCTCCACCTTGTGTAAAATGGTGTATGGGGAATTGCGCTTCATATGCTGCCAGGATGTCAGAATGGGATGAATTTGTTACAAACAACTGCTGAGACCTGTGCTAAACTCGAGTTAAGTCATGTTTATTTCTTGAAATTGACTAGAACTCTTCTCTGATTAACTTGCTATTTTGCTGACCAAGAGACCAGAACAGTGTAGGAATAAATCCAGGTCATGCTGTCTGAAGCCAGATCAATAATTAAAAAAGAAACAGGTAAGGTCTGAGTTTGCCATTCATGTTGTCAGTCATGGAATTTCCAGATGAAATTGCCATGTTCTCAGAATGATCAAAGCTAGTAAATCTGAGTAGAGAAAAGGTGGGCAAAACAGACATTCATCTTTGCTCTCATTGCAGTCAAACCCATTTTGACTAATATCTCTGAAAAGGGCTGAGATAACTCGGCACGGTGGTGCCCAACCGTACTTAAAAGTAAGCCTGACAAGACACGTTGCTCTTTTTTCCCCCCTCTTACTCAGTGCAAGGAGATGTTTAGAAACATTTCATGTTTGACATTGGTGGCTGATGGTAGCTGGGGATCATGGAGGCAACCACACTTAGAAATGGCCATCATCCAAAGGTTACAAATAGGGTAAGTACTAATAGTCAAATTCTGGTCTCATTTACACTGGTGTACTCCACTGAAAGTCCTGCACCTCCCTCAAGCATCTAGTGCTGCCCACTCTTGAAGACAGGAAAGTGGACCAGAGTAGAGCAATTCCTAAGTTCTACCAGCTATCTATCACTTCATTTATATTCAGGGGTCATAAAGCATCCAAGGGATGAAGAATTTGATTCTGGAATCTTCCAATTCCAGACAGACACACAGACTATGAGAGGTGTAAAGAAAACTAATGTAAATCTTAATAAGCTGGTTAAATGGAACAGCAGTCGTTGTGTGGTGTCCTGTTTTTGCATTGGAAAATAATAAAGTGATCCCTTTGCTAAAGACTGGAGTTGTTGGGAAAATTGGGTCCGGAGAAGTCTGCTATGACCAATTTCAGTCCAAGATGTTTGTTAGATATCTATCCACACATCTTTAAAAAGTGGTACAAGGATGAACAGCACAACTGGAAGAAATCCCTGTAGCTGCAACTGATTGGTCTGAGAATTATTTTATAACCACCACCATTAGAGTTCCAGTTTAATTTCTCTCTCTAGATCTTAGAAGTGCACAGAGGTCAGAGCAGCATGTGTCCAGGGTCATCCCTTTAGGCTCATTCCATCCTCAAGTTACCGTGTTTTATAAACTACAAATACATGTCAAAAGGAACCAAATCTTGATGTTTGTCATCAGTGTTTGTTCCAGGGACTTCAACAGGAGTTTGCTTGACTGAGCACTGATTAAAAATTGAGCAAGGACATCCTGGATTAGCCCAGGGAGAGAGAAATTAAAACAAATTTATTCAAACAGATAAAAATGATTAATTAAGTATAGAAGTATGAAAGAACAGAGAATAATAAATGGCATTGAACTTTTTATAGAAGGAAAAACATTTTCCACATACTGTGTATGAAGGAGTATTTCAGAATTAGTGACCCTTATCTAAACCAATTTCTATTCAAAGGATTGCCTATAGACTCATACTTATTCTTGGATCATCTAGATGTCCCCTCAGTATCAGGCCAGATAATCTGATGAAGCCCCACTGCTCTCCTCCTTTTTCAGATAGCGGATGTTTCAGTCTCAGACTCCAACCTCTCTCTAAGGCACTTCATTCCTGCTCATATTTTCAAACAAACAAACATACCTTCCACCGCCCAAAGAATCAGAGCACACCAAAGACTTCTTTGTTCTGAGGTATGGTGCTTCGTTGACCTGTGAAACAGGGCACTCCTCCTCCTCAGCTCCTCTGCCAGGTTTAGTGTCCAGCCCTCATCTTACTTTCAAAGTTAGCCCATAAGTATAAGATGCCCATAGAATGTGCATTTCTGTTGCCTTGGAGTTGCCATGAGGACACCTTTACAGGGTTCTATAGCACCCAGCTAGAACTCTGACATCGCAAGCTCCATAGTTTAATTTCCTTTGTTCTTAAGAGGGTGGAGTTTTGCTTGTCTGCATTATGTAACTGCAGTGAATTAAGACCTTTTATTGCAGTGCACTTGTCATAACAGAAGTAAATACATTTCTATATGATTATGTGACCAACCCCCTTAGCAAATAATGAATAAGCAAAGAGGGTATCTGTCGACATGTTGATGGATTTTGTCTTGCAACCTGTGTTTCTGTCTCTGTCTGCATCAGCTCCCTTGGCCTAATTAACCTGTATTTGCCTTGTGCAACAAAAATCAGCCCCATGGAACAGATGCTGCCTATAGATTGTGAGTAAGGCTTTTGTTGTGAAATACGAATGAGTACATGATCCAGATGTTTGGCGCTGGTGGTTGGAAATTTCAGAATGGATCGGTTACAAATTAAAAAGGAATTTTGGAAGTATTTTTTTCAGTTCACTTCAGTGTTTAAATATAACTTAAGACTGCAGAAATCCGGTAACGTGTTTTCAATATTTTCCTAAAATGTCTCTCCTCAGCCTGTGATATACTTGGGAGCTAGGGGGTGTGTTTGCAGAATGGAGCAAAAGCAGTATGGATCATTCCACAAGCAGAAGCGTTCACACAACGTAAGTAGTTTTGTGAGCCCCAAGGATAATTGATCTCCGGCAGGGATGATTTAGCCTTGTCCATAATGCAGGCAATAGTACTTGCCAGAGAAAACAACAGCACCTTTTCAGGCAATTCTTACAAACCTACAGTCAGAAAAGACTCATGGGGGGGGGCCCAATCAAATGCTAATGTAATGTCTATGGATTATGCTGTAGGATCATAAGGTGTGGAATATAAAGTGCTTAAGGGTGAATTAGTGATGCTAACTTGAATGCCCCCAGAGAATCATGATGTTTCCCATCAAGTTCGTGATGTGAATCTGCTGACCTATCAGCAGTCACCGACTGTTACCTCACCCTGGATCAGTTGTGGATTTGCCTCTCTGCTGACACAATGTAAGTCAGTCCAGAGCTTGACCCATGGAGCACAAAGGAGAGAAGTAAAGATGGCAGGAAAAGGCATCCGTCAAATACTTTGCTGCAGGGTCATTCCATGGGAGAGACGCTAACATAGCAATCTTGGAAGGATACCTCTTTTAATTACGCTAAGAAATTGGGAATGTTGGTTTTCTAGTTAAATAAACTCTGATGATGCCCCAAGAATGGTTTCAGTTCTCTCAGTTGGAATGAGCTGCTAAAAGAGCTTACTTACAGAAATAGTCTGCCAAAGGCCCAGATACATGACTTACATTCAGTCAAATGAAAGGATGAGAGAATGATACTGAAAATTCACCATTCTCTAAAGGAAACTTTCAGCTTTCAGTATTTGTGGATTTCAGAATACTCAGTCTAAAAACCTTTACTGAGTCTCAACTATCCAAAAATATAAGAGAAAACTTGCTGAAAAAATTAATTTCCATTGGTTCTGTTCTATTCCCCAGAGTCTTAAAAAAATTTCAGATTGAAATGGATGAATATGCAAGTGCCACTTATTAACGGCTTCCCATAAGCAGTGAACTCCTTTGAAATCTTTCTGGAGGTAATTGTAAAAGAAGTTATATGCATAAAATTACTTCTCTGGTGCAATAAGGATCATAAATCAGTTCACAATCAATTCATCTGCAACTCTTTCAGTCTAGCAGATTTCAAATATTAAAAAAAAAATCAGTTAAAGATGGGTAACCAAAGGACATGTGATAGAGAGATGTATTTTTCTCCTGATGCAATGCTGCATGCAGACACCATATGCGGTATTTTCATATTCATTGTATTTAATACACACTGAATATGAAAACACACAACGTCAGCCAGCGAGTTTCATCCTTAATTAGCTGCTCCATCAGCATAATTCAAATGTTTGGGCAACCTTAACTATAGCCTCTAGTGCACGGACTATAAAAACTAGGTATGAACTAGGATGACCAGCCACACAAATGCCAGGATTCTGAAATCCCCTCTTTTCACCCCAGAGTTCAGGGCTGTTTGGCTAGAAAATTATGTTTTAGTCCATTATAGAAATAAGAAGCCAAATGCAAAATGGGAAACTGGATGTGGCTTTGGATTCTAAATCCTATAAAGTTAGTTGGTCTAATTCAAGTTTTGGTCTTGGCCTACCTTAATACAAATGAATGTGCATAACTCTGTTGGTGGGCTTGTCGGCTGTAAGTTTCAGCTCTTAATCAGTTCTTTTAGTAGTGGCAAGTGACTTGGGTTTGGGGATTAAAGAGAATTCCTGTGTTTTTCCTTTAGATGTCTTCAATGGCCGTAGAGCACTGCCACCTATATGCAGAAGCATAAAACCTTGGTAGTGCTCCACTTGCCCCATCGCTGTTGGTTTGTGTGGTAACTCGCTGGATTAATTTCACTGATCATAGAGAGTTCACTTGGCGTTAATGTGAACGTTTAGAATTGGAGCAGACCACTTTGGGGGTGGTCTGATGAGGCAGGCCAATTTTTAGAGAGATTGCCATGTTGCACATTGACTATTCCACCCCTATAGAAGGGAGGCCACTTTCCAACCACTCTGTTAACTGTACAGACCTGTTAGGAAAAGACATGTTCCATTTAACACAACCTACAGATTCAGAAATACAATCAGGATTTTTAATAGGCCTAATGCTCACAAGAATAATTTTAAGATGTGGCTTAAGGTGAAGTGGGGCCTGCATAGCCCTCCACGCCTACCATCAGGGCCATCCCAAAATTTCACTTCTAAGAAAAAAAGCCTATTCTTCCCAAACCTTGGGCAGATTCTACCTCCAAGTCCAGTCACCCGTGCCCAGGATGGTCTCTTCCAAAAAAACAATTCCTCACCTCTCTTGAGCTTCCCCCTTCTTCCACTCTGCCCTGGCAGCTTCCCTTTTCCCAGCTTTCTTTCCTACTTCACCTTTAATAGGGACATCTCCTTTGTTGCTTTCTCTAGCACTCCCACTACCAGAAGCAAATGAACTACAAGTGAGATTTTTACAGTAGCTTAGACACTTTAGACACACTTATTTGCCACTGAAATTACTGGACAGACATCTGTCTCAATCCCAGAGGCTGCTGAGAAAAATCTCAATCACACTGCTAAATAGGAGGCACAAGGAACAGTCCATGCAGGTTTTGTAGGGAGAGGATTTACTCCTTGCAAGGGCTGAAGAGTCAGGAGGGACTCCCCATTGTTTCAGTAGGGAGATGCTTTCACTCCCCTACCCAGAACAGGGAAAGGAGGGAATTTACTTCTACCATCTGCCCTGAACCACGCGAGGTGCCTGACGAGTGGGGCCCTCTGCTTCACAGCGGTCAACTCAGAGGAACCTTAACATGGTCTAGTTCCTGGTGCCCAGGATTTTAGCCTTCATCCCCTAATCAGTGTACTAAGTGGTAAAATTGATCCCCGAGGGATTTGTCTTCACTGCAGATAAGGGGTGTTTATAGTGAGGTAACTAACTCAATATAAACTCCCAGGGGAGATAGGCCACAGCTAATTTTTTACTACGTCATAGGAGTTAGTTGACATCAACACTGTACACATCACCCAAACTGGGATTTACCTCAACTAGCTACGGCAATGTAGAAATTATCTTTGCTCAACTGGGATTTTACACTGAGATGGCTATCTAATGGAAAAAACAAGAGCTGTGCCAATAACTGATTTTTCAGTTCATTGGCCAAATTGAAAAAAAAAAAATTAGTTTGTTTCCAGTCAAATGAAATCTTTTACTTCAATTTTATTTTTAAAAAAATTTTAAACCTTCAAAAATGAAGTAAAATTCTAAACAAAATGTCATTTCAAATTAAAAAATTGAAATGTGTTGGAAATGTCAAGTTTTGACTTTTTTTGGAATTTTTTTCCCCGCTGAAACAATTTGGCAAATTTGATATGACTTTACAAAATGTTTAAGTTGACTTGAATCTGCATTTCTGGCAAAAAAAGTTTCAACTGAAAAATTGTATCCCACTGTAGTAAAAATATACCTTTTTTGTGGTAAAGACATAGCCTAGGAGATAATAAATGAGAGCTCTTCTTTCTCATTCAGATAATTGCTTCATTTTCTGTTTAACAAATTAAAAGAGGTTTAAAAAAAAAAACAGAACTACCCTCTCCAATTAATACTGTGCGCAGCAGAGAAACAGACCTGGTAGAAGGATGTTTCTAAAAGGGCAATGTGAACAGGCACTGAGCAGATTTCTACTGCGCTCAGATACTTAGAATAAAAGTAGAAGTACATTAGTAGTGCCTATTGATGTTGACTTTTACAGTTTCCATGGGTAATGGTTATGACTAATGAGCCCCAGAGTAGGCTCCTGTGACAAGAAATAACACCATTATAGTGTCAAAGCAGCAGTAGTCAGAATGCATGGGAGATTATAATATACGATGGAAGTGGATGATGCTTATATTGTGTTTTTCCCCCGTTAAAAGAGATTGGTTTTTAAATAATAAATGAGGGCAGGAGCCTTAGACCTCAGAATAGAACGACTTTTCCATTCCCAAATCTTCTGTTAGTGAATACTCTGGGCAGGAAAGTTAATGAACTTCTTCCAATAAAATGGGGGAAGAAAGGGGGGGGGAGAATAAGAGGTGAACTCAAAGCCATGACCATCAGTAAAATTCTATGCCACTTTTTGTAGACGTAGGATGGTGTTAATCCTGTCTCCCTCACCAAATTCCAGTTTGGATGATTCCCTGCCTGCCTGCCTAAAATTCCCTCAGGCCGTTCCAAGGCATGGTGTCACAGGAGCCATGGGTGGTTTTGTGGTTGAGCAGGGTAAAAGCATTGACAATTTCTGTCCTATCCAGGTCATTACCATCTAGTTTCTACTGAATGTAGGGTGGAGCAGGTAAAGAGATGGTCTCAGAAGATCACCATAAAAAACGAGGGGGGGCAATGGTCTGAAAAAAGTGCGTGAAATGCTTTTTCCAACTTCGTCAAAATTTTGACACTTTCCAACCAGGTTTAGTCATTAAGCAAAAGATTAAAATGCTCCTTTGGCATAGGAGACTGATTTTACTATTTTACATGGACTTTCCAATTATACAAAGAAGAACATAAATGGTCAGATCAAAACTAAGTGGGGGAAGGAGGAAGCATAGCTTCTTAAACATTGAACATGCACAGGCCACAATGGGATCGATTTAACACATTGACCCTTCACCACCACTAAGCCTATCTACGATTGGCCTTCTGCACCAGGCTCTCCATCAGAAGATTACCCCAATATATGTTTTATGGAGACAGCACACAGACTCCCAGTTTCAGTGACAAACTGGTTTCAGAGCTTTGGAAAATAGTGAAGACTTTGACATATGACTAGTTCTCCACTTCTTCTAACCAATCATCTCATTTCTTGCATCCCTCTTCTCATTCCCAGACTCTGTAGTATTCGGAATATGTTTCTTTAATTGCTTCACGCATATTGCTTAAAAATAGTTCATGCATCCATGGGGAGAAAGCAGGTCCAAAATGTATCTGATTTCGTCATGAAAGAGGCTGTGATTTTAAACAGCTGTAAACATGGCAATGAAATTAACAAGGCAAATTAACTGCAATATCATATTAGCTCCTTCTATCTTACTTTGATCCACAACACTACCCACCCACCCCACTATTCTCCTAATAGAGAGGTACAAAAACTCTTGGGTGGTTTAAAAGCCTGTCATTAGTACAGTTTAAGAATGTGTAAGCTCAAGAATTGTTACACCATCCACCAGCATGGTGGTTATTAGCTGAGTGAAAACAGGAAAGACCTGGAATGTAAAACAGAGGATGTTCGATTTGAATGAACAAACTTCTTGTAAGAGCCACATTGCACACTTTGATGGATATTCCTGTTATCAAGGGGGTTGGTCTGGCTGGTTTCTTCATTTCCACCGATGTTCCCTTTGAAATGGGCACCTCCTTCTGTGGTATGCACTTGATCTTCAATGGGTTATTCATGTCAATAAAAGTTTGCAAGACTGAGCTCTTAGCCCTTCAATCTCTCTCTATTCCCAGACAAAATTATGTTAAAATGAAGTAAAGGCTCAGAGTACCTCTCAGTAACTTAATGGTAAAAAAAAATTACAGGGATGTTGTCATTATCCCAAAAACAAGCTGTACAAGTCCAGGAATTTTGAAGTTAAGGGTTGCACTTACCAGAAATCCAAACATGTTAAGACCTGGTCAATAATTTTCCCTCCAAATTGTTTTTTTTTTTAATGGAAAATTAGGTTTCTAGCTAAAGAAAAATATTTGCAGAAAGTGTCTGCTTTCTGTGAAAGATTTTGACTGTCAAAAATCGGATAAAACATTTAAGTTTTTCCACTAAAAATAAAAAGATTCTTTGGGGAAGAAATATAAATTCCAACCTGCTCTTGTCTTAAGGTATGGACATGTACACTGACGGCATCCAAACACCCCCACTGTTGCCCTGTAGTGGCATAAAGCAATAAACATACCATCAAGATTAATGCATTCTAGGGTTTGTGGTTTCAGATCAGATTAAAGTGATTTTTAAAGACACAGGGCAGATTGTCATCAGTTTTAAATCAGCATGGCTCCCAAAGTAGTAAGTAGAGCTAAGCCCAAGGATCTGGCCTATATTTTTTTCCTGTTTTCTTTCTTCACAGTGTGACTAACAAGCATTAATCAGTTAAGATATTTGGGAGTGGGAAGAGAAAAAAAATAGATCTGACACCAGTTCTAAATTTCTTGAAGGATCCATTTTTAAAAATACTTTTAAAACTCAAACTAATAAATGGAGTTACTTGTCAATGCTCAGAAAATTCATCATGTCCTCAAAAGCTAGGTGCTGTAATTTTGGGGAGGATACAATTCATTCTTCATGCCTAACGAAGGGTGGGTCTACATTGCAGCTGGGCGGTGTGATTCCCACCAAAGTTCGACAGATTCACACTAGCTCTGCTCTGGCTAGAGTGCTAAAAATACAAGTGTGGCTATTGTGGCACAGGAGGTGGCTTGGGCTAGCCACCGGAGCTCAGATATGGGAATCAGGGGAGCTTGGCCTCTGGCCCAAGCAGCTCCCCATGCTGCAGCATTCACACTACTATTTTTCATCACTCTTGTGGGATTAGAAATACACCTCCCAGATGAAGTGTAGTCGGACTCAAAGAACTTGAGTCCCTGCTTCAAGCGCATAAGTCAACTTAAACTTAACAGAGTCATAGCCAGCTCCTCCATAATAATGGTCTGGACCAAAACTCCCCAGCGGAACAATCTTGAACTTTAGACAGCTAAAAAGTGACAGTTTTGTATACAAATGCTAGAAGTCTAAATACTTAAGATGGGTGAACTTGAGTGCCTCATACTAAAGGAGGATATTGATATAATAGACAGCACAGAAACTTGTTTGAATGAGGTTAATCAATGGGACACAATCATGCCAGGGTACAAAATATATCAGAATAGGGGTCATACTGCTAGGGGAGAGGCACTATATGTGAAAGAAAGCCTAGAGTCAAATGAAATAAAAATCTTAAATGAACCAAACTGTGCCATAGACTCTGTATGGAGAGTAATTCCATGCTTGAAGAAGACGACTATAGCCGTAGGGACATACATCTGATCCCCTGACCACGATGGAGATAGTGACTGTGAAATGCTCAGGGAGAGGAGAGAGGCTATAAAATAAAAACCTCAGTAGTAATGGGGTGTTTCAGCTATCCCCATGTTGACTGGGTACCTATCACCTCAGGACAGGATGCAGAGATAAAGAGTCTTGACTCCTTAAATGGCTGCTTCTTCAAACAACTAATCTTGGAACCCACAAGAGGAGAGGCAATTCTTGATTTAGTCCTAAGTGGAGCACAGGACCTGGTCCAATAGGTGAATATAGCTGAACTGCTTGGTACTAGTGACCATAAAATAATAAAATTTAACATCCCTGGGGAAGGGGGTGGGAGGGACCACCAAAGCAGTATTTAACTTCCTTAATTTTGTGTAGTTCCCCTTTCTGAAATTAAACAGAAATTAAATGTACAGTGCCAAAAAAGTGAAATCCTTGCCACCTGCATGGAAACTTTGTAAAGATACCATAATAGAGGCTCAATTTAAATATATACTCCAACATAAAGAACATAGTAAGAGGACCACAACAGTGCCACACTGGCTAACCAATAAAGTAAAAGAAGCAGTTAGAGGCAAAAAGGCATCCTTTAAAAAGTGGAAGTTAAATTCTATTGAGGAAGATGGAAATGAGCAAATGAAGTGTAAAAACATAATTTGGAAGGCCAAAATATAACATGAAGAACCACGACAATCAAGATGCTAAAGGGGCACTCATGGATGATAAAGTTATTGCAAAGGAACTAAATAAATTTTTTGCATTGGTCTTTACATCTGAGGATGAGAGGGAGATTCCCAAATTTGAACCACTCTTTTTAGGTGACAAATGTGAGGAACTCTCCCAGATTGAGATGTCATTAGAGGAGGTTTTGTAAAAAATTGATAAGTTAAACAGTAATAAGTCACCAGAACCAGATGGTATCCACCCAAGGGTTCTGAAGGAACTCAAATGTGAAATTGCAGAACTACTAACTGTGGAATGTAACCAATCATTTAGATCAGCTTCTCTACCAAATGACTGGAAGATAGCTAATGTGATGCCAATTTTTTAAAAAGGCTCCAAGTGCGATCCTGGGCAATTACAGGCTGGTAAGCCTAACATCAGTAACAGGCAAAATGGTTGAAACTATAGTAAAGAACAGAATTATCAGACACACAGATGAATATGATTTGTTGGGGAAGAGTCAATGTGGTTTTTGTAAAGGGAAATTATGCCTTACCAATCTACTAAAATTCTTTGTGGGGGGGTCAGTAAGCATGTGGACAACGGTGATATAATGGATATAATGTACTTAGATTTTCAGAAAGCCTTTGACAAGGTCCCTCACCAAAGACTCTTAAGCAAAGTCAGTGGTCATGGGACATGAGGGAAGGTCTTCTTATGGATCAATAATTGGTTAAAAGACAGGAAACAAAGGGTCAGAATAAATTATCTGTTTTCAGAACGGAGAGAGGTAAATAGTGGTGTCCCTCAAGGGTCTGTACTGAGACCAGTACAGTTCAACATATTCATAAATGATCTGGGAAAAGGGATAAATAAGGAAGTGGCAAAATATGCAAATGATAAGAGACTACTCAAGATAGTTAAGTCCAAAAGCAGACTATGAAGAGTTACAAAGGTATCTCACATAACTGGGTGGCTGAGCAACAAAATGGCAGATGAAATTCAATATTAATAAATGCAAAGTAATGCACATTGGAAAACATAATCCCAACTATACATATCAAATGATGGGATCTAAATTAGCTGTTACCACTCAAGAAAGGGATCTTGGAGTCATTGTGGATAGTTCTCTGAAAACATCCACTCAATGTGCAGAGGCAGTCAAAAACACTGTAAAAATATTGGGAATCATTAGGAAAGGGATAGATAGTAAAACAGAAAATATCATATTGTCTCTATAATTCCATGATATGCCCACATCTTTAATACTGCATGCAGATCTGGTTGCCCCATCTCAAAAAAGATATTGGAATTGAAAAAGGTACAGAAATGGGCAACAAGAATGATTAGTGGTATGGAACTGAGTCCATATGATAAGAGATTAATAAAACTGGAAGTTTTCAGCTTGGAAAAGAGATGACTAAGGGGGGATATGATAGAGGTCTCTAAAATCAAGACTGGTGTGTAGAAAGTAAATAAGGAAATGTTTTTACTCTGTCTCATAACACAAAAACTAGGCAGTCATCAAATGAAATAGACAGCAGATTTAAAATGAACAAAATGAAGTATTTCTTCATACAATGCACAATCAACCTGTGGAACTCCTTGCCAGAGGATGTTGTGAAGGCCAAGACTATAACGGGGTTCAAGAAAGAACTAGATAAGTTCACAGAGGATAGGTCCATCAATGACTGTTAGCCAGGATAGGCAGGAATTGCTGTTATTCAGAGACTGGATCATTTGATGATTACTTATTCTATTTATTCCCTCTGAAGCACCTGGCATTGGCCACTGTTAGAAGACAGGATCCTGGGCTAGAAGGACCATTGGTCTGACCCAGTATGGCTGTGCTTATGTTCTTTTGAAATCTGGATCTGCGCTGAATATTTCAGTTGGGCCCATCACTTGTTCTCATATAAAAGGCTCACTGTGCGTTTAGAAACGGTACACTTTGAAATAGATCAAAATGCAGTTCATTGCCAAGTAGGTTTATTTGTTTTGGGGGTTTTTACATGACTAATACGGAACCACAAAGATTTTGTAAAATAAACAAAATGATTTTTTCTTTTAAAATAGAAAATTTTGTAGTGATGATTAGCTGGCCGTGGAACTTTTACTTTAAAAAGAGACACTAAAAAGGAAGTGGCTGTTTACCCAGTTCCTGGGAAAATAACTAAATGCTGTCTGGTATTTATTCAGCTGAGTTTTTAGAATAGTGCTTGCTGCCATGGCTATCTTTAAGGTTCTCTCAGTATTTCCATTTTAAAACCTACCTCTTACGGGTATCAGCCCAGATGCAAATTTGTTAATACATAAATAAAAATAACCTCAACAAACTAAATTAGCTTTTTAAAGAGTTATACTAATAAAAAACAAACAAAACAAACTCCACACTTATAAATATTCGACAACTCAAAAACAAAATTTAAATAAACTGAATTTTAATAGCCATCCATATCGGAATCTTTGATTTGCTTCCAATGGTTATAAAATAAAAAATAAATGAAATGCCTAAAATATACAATGGCAAGAAGTGGTTACTGTTCTTGCTCAGTAGATACCAGATCTGGCTGAAAACTAGGACAATTATCTCATGCATAATTTTGCTTCTGTTATGTGGGGACTGGAAATGGACCCATCTTTTGTTTTTCATGAAATTTTCAGCGGTAACTTTTACAAATATTTTTATCAACTTTTTTGTTCATTGAATACCTACTTTTCATGAAGAAATTTTAGGGAAGGGAATATTTTGAAAATGATTTTGGTCAAAATGTCACAGAAGAAGAATTTAGATAACTGTGATGTTGGCCTCCAGGGGAGCCATGTTAAGATAGCTTAAACAGGGCAAACTGCAAAGAATGGGGCAAGCAAAGCTCTAAATACTGGTGGTTTTTCTTCCATAAGATATACCAAGCCAGCAACAAACAGGTTCTGATCACCTCACTGGTCATTCAGTAGACAAAATTCAGTTCCCTTAAAACTATCCAGCCCTTTGGCTAGCACCCAGACAGCCAAGTCAGATATGATGGGGATTACTGAAAATCTTTATCCTTCATATGTAAAAAAATCCTACTAATCCCAAAGGATCGGACACATCACCACACAGGTCAATGACTAGTTCAGATCTTACCCAAATACACACTTAAAGCTAATGCTTATTAACTAAACCGATATTTATTAAAAAAAGGAAAGAGAAATGGTTAAAAAATGGATACATACACAGATCAAAATAAAACTCTTAGGTCAGTTTCAAAGTAGAGATAATAATTAAGTTGCAAAGTTCTTAAACAGCAAAGTCTCTGAAATTACCCAAACAGCTTGGAGGTCATCAGTCCTTGTTTAGAGCTTCTTTGTTAGAAATCCAGTCCAAAGAAATAAAGACTAAATAGTCCATGTGCAGAGTTTGTTCAAATTCTCCCATGAGAATTAGCCAGGTGATTTCAGGCTGGTGCTGGGATCTCAATCTTATGATTGAAACTTTCCCTGACGAGCATGCACAGATTTGAAACAAAAAGGATCAGTCCACTAGAGGCCTTTATAGATCCCTGCTGGCCAACTGATATTTTCTTGACAGGAGGTGCATCCTTGAACAATGACTAGAGGATTACTAGGGATTCTGAAGTACCGTCTCCTACGTTCTGTGCACACCAGCAACTAGTTACATTAGCACAAGGTAATTGGCCATTTACAGGTATTTACTACTTAAACTTCAAAGAGAAATAAAAACAATAATATTATTACATTCCAAGTTCCATCTAAATGTTCATATGTTTCTTTTGAACTCTTAATCAATAGAACAGTGATAGACAGGAAAGCAGTTTATCGACATTGCTAACCTCTAACAAGGGATACATAAACAACATCAAATAACTACCTACAATACACCTGCATATCAAAGTTCTAGTCTACTTATAAGGAATGAGCCTCACTACCACTGTATTTTCCTATAATATATCTTTAAAGGTCAGATTTGGGCCATGCAACTTGCAAAGTCGCTTCATTTTTTTGGGCCTCGCATTGGAATAACGTTGACATTTTTGTGAAGTGTTTCTGAGAAAAGGCCATTTTAAACGACAAAACAGTTTTTAGTATGAAAGATTTTGACAAGCTCCAGTAAATATTTTTCTAAAATGGATTCTCAGTCCCCATAACCATATTCTCTAAGGACCCTATCCAGGAAACAGTGTATGTAACTGTATATGCATTACTAGTTCCATTGACTGCAGGGGGACTACTTGTGTGCAAAGTTATGCAACTGAATAAGCTTTTGCACGATTAAGGCCTTAATTTAGAAGGCTGGATAACTGCAGCCACTGCTACAATTTTATACATAGACTGGATCTCATTTTGAAAACTGTCCTCCCTTTTGTACCTGCAATTCTGCCACCACAAAGTGGCACTGCTAATGAAAGCAATGGCAATTAGAAATCTGATGTCCTGGTTTTAAAAAATATCCAGGTTTCCCACTGAAAATATAGGACTTTTGGGGTTGTTTTGCAAGATCTAATCGAAATGCAAAAGCCTAAGATTTCATGGCTTTTGAATGTTGTAGCGAACACAGCCTTGGCATTAAAGATCCTGTCCCTCCCCCTCTCATTTCATCACACTCCCTTGTCCCTCTGCCTGGTGTGTCATCCTTTTTGGCAGCGCTGCTGGTTTTCTGAGCAGGTTTCAAACCCATACCAGCACCACTGTGAATCATTGGTTTTCAAAATGGCTGCAGAGAGAGGATGGTCTTTGGTGTATGTCTGTATTGATGCTCTTTCTTGCACATACGCCAATTTGCATTGACACTTTTTTCTGTGTGTCTACAGACTATGTTAATACTGCCAGTTATGTTACAGGTTGCTTGATTAAGGTGTACTTGGGAGTATACCATCCTTTCCATCTCTCTTTCCACAGCTCAGGGTAGCCCAATGAGCTCTCTCAGACACCATAGTATCTTGCTTTTCTATTTAGGTTCTTATCTCTGAGCCCGTGAACAGCTATGCCCCTAAGTAGGCTCCAACTATCCAACTTTGGTTTAAGAGACAACCGTGCTGCACCACCACACCACAGAAACACCCACTTGCAGCCACCATCAACGTTCTCCAGCTCCCACAAAAAACAAACAACCGAAGCCCCAGCCTTGGAGTATATCGGGAGGTTTTCACACAGAACAAATTGATTGCATGGCTGCATGTGCATGCGCTGTTATTATTGATAGCGTGCTTATATAGCTTAATGTTAGACGCTTCTATTCCTAAGAACATTTATAGAACCATTCATGACATTGTTCCTGACATCCTCGAGATCATATTTAATGTTGGTGTCACCTAATATGACCCTTTGATACCTAATCATGATGCTTTGCTGTTTATTTATTTATTCTTCCTTATTTCAAATAGTGAAGATGATTAATGCAGCTACCTTTGCTGCACTGACCTCTGCTTTCTGGGGGATGTCCTTGAAGAATACCCATTTAAAAAAATGCTGATATATCTAATCTCCCCTCTTCAGGGTATGCAAATGACAACACTATTGGAACCTGTGAATTCCTACTTCATAAATGTGAAAAGCAGCTGGACAAAATTTAGATATTCCAGTTGATGCAACAGTAATCCTTATAAAAGAGTGCTCCTGTATTCTACAGGACTGATCTAAAACACTGTGCCTTCCAACAACGATACTGCAGAGTTCAGAGCAACTAACGTAGAACACTGTAACTAGTTTAAAAAAAAAAAACTGAGGAAAACTGGTTTTTTGGTAAATTGGCTTAAAAAACAAAATAAGGGAAATATTTCTGATGAATATGGAGAATAGACATAGCAAAATGGAGAATCCATGGGCCTTCTAAATTTGCAGGGGTCACCAGGCCTGACAGATGCTACTTGGGAAAACGATTCTTTACTGTCCATTAAATCTGGACAGATATTTCATGGCTAATAATGTATTAGACTCTTTCATCATTCCCTGGGCCGCACCCCAAATTTGCAAAAAGATTGCAATTTTCTCGAATATATTTGTCATGCCAACTGATTCACCAGATAATGATCTACAGAAATTATGAGCAGCTTATTATAAGTATGCAGCACTGGCATTCTGAGATGTGTGAGCAGTCATTGCATGTCTCCCAGGTTTCCTGCGTGAGCACTCATGGAAAATGCATTTGAAATTTGCCATCTGTAAAAATTCTATCTGGGGGTTTTAGACTTCTGCCCATCACTGTAGTATCTGAGAACCTTCCATGTAAAGTCCCTAATGGAGTCTCTAACACGTCTTTCTTTTCAGAGTCAAAACTCTGTTTGGGTAGGCTTTTTGGGCTTCTTTAGTTTTTGTTAATTTAATTGGGGTTTTTTTTGGGGGGGGGTTATTGGTGTTTCAGGTAGAAGAAGGTGTCAGTGTTGTGTCATTCTTATGGTGAAAGGCCTTTTTTGAAGAGGAAGGTTTTGCACCATTCCTTAAAGACTGGATTAATTGATCCCCCCTGGAAAACTACAGTATTTACTTACAGGACCAGACTGGCACTTGCCCAGCGTATCCAAACAAGGCAGCAAGGATTGATTTAATCTAAATCTTAGACCATCCTTAGATGTGGGTAGGGGAGAAAAGGGAAGATCTATTTCTAGGAATGGTGCAAAACAGGATGGTCCCCACCAGTTGGTTAGCACTGTGGATTCAAATGTCCTGAAGTGATTTCGTGGCACCAATCATACCCAGTACAGTGCAGCTGATGGGCATACTAGGTGGGAAAAAATATCTAAGGACCAGCTTGATCAGTTGTCCAACATTTTATCCAAACCAGATTAGTGGGGCTGGAAAGTTTGGTTAATTATATTTTGTTTGTCTGTTATTATTTAATTTCCACTCGCCTCCACCCTTCCCAACTTCAGCTGAAACTTAAGAGTTGAAACCACTATAAGAAAGACTGTTCTCATAGCATTTCCAGTTTAGTCAAACCCAGGTAGCACTGGCCTTTCAGGAGAACCGGACTGGGGAAATTTCCTGTTCAATTTCCAGACTCTTGGATGCTTAGCTGTACAGAAAAGAGAACTTCATATCTGAACCTAAGGTTTGTCCAAACAATCAATCTGTATAAGGTAGGGAGGGATTATAACCAATGTCAGTCTTTTAGACTAAAACGCTCCCCACTGTTGATGAGAAGAAGTCAGTCAGGCCTGATTTTAATAGGATGCAAATGAGAATGGGTTACAATTCTTAGAGTTTAGTCGTATGATAATTTTCTAATAGAGGTATTTCTTAAACTCATCTATGTGTTATTCGTTTTGTCCTTACATTGTGGGGTTCTTGGAGCAAGGACTATCCTTTTAAAGTACTTGGAAAGCCACTAGCACATAGTGGGTGCTACCACAAATTAATAAAATAGATGATGAGTGGTTTGTTAATATTTGTCACCTGAAGGAGTCTTTTGCTGAAGCGATACTAAAGCAAAAGGAAATAATTACTTTTTAAAACTCCATCTCTTATGGATACTTGCTATACTTTTTATAAAACAAACAAAAAACTATGATATGGTAGCCCAACAGAAAACAAAATCAATTGAGGAAGTAAAAGGTTAACAGTAGCGTATCTTTTTCCAGTTACACTGCTGATCTTTCACCATGTAGACATGTCCACTGCCTCCATTTCTCTCTCACTGATTGAGTAGTCCAGTGCTACAGCTAAATGTAAAACGTCTCTCCTTCCAGGACAAAATGAGAAGATAAACAAATGCTACACAGTACTGTGAAAATCTAATCTCTCTTATGGCTTGAGTTCTTTCCCACTTCCTGCTGGAATCTCTACCCCTGGAGATTGTCTGGAATATGAAATGACCATTTAGAACATTACTGATACCAACATTACAGAATTACTATAAATATCATATAGGATATCCAATGCAAGATACTGATGGAAAAGATTAATAAGCATATTGACATGTATCCGTTTTGCATTATGAGTTCTAAACATGTCGGATATATTTGTATTTCAAACTTGTGCTGTGTTTCTGGGTGACACCCACACACAGGATAGCAGCAGTTCTAAGCCTGCTTAATGGCTCATCAAGAGAATTCAAATATACAATGAATACATTGCAAGAACCCAGGAGCTAAACCTTATGAGTAACCAGGACATGTAAGAACATGACTATGGACAGGGGACTCTGTGGCTTTTCCATGCCATGTGCAGTTTGGCTGGGACAAAGGAAATACAAGCCTCATGACAAACTATAAAATACAGCTGCACCATCTCCATCTTGTCTTCCTTCCTCCTTATTTCTGGATGATCTACTTTACATCTGAAGCTGTGAAACCAAGGACTGAGACCCAGCCAGGTATGGGTGTACACTAGAGGAATGGTACAAGCCTGCAAACTTCACAATTTTGCTGAGAATCTGACACATACAAATGACTTCAAAGTCCACGTGAGTGTGTATCTGATTGTTTTAGCCATTTAACATCTCTTGTTTCTTTCCTTTTATAATAAGCCTTTAGTTTTAGTTACTAAAGGATTGCCTGGCAGCATGATATTTTGGGTAAGATCCAAACTTATATTGATCAGGCAATGTGGCTGACCCTTTGGGGATCAGGAGAACCTTTTGGTAAAAGGAATAGAGTTTAAATTACTTCTCTTTACTAGACCTAGTTGCTGACTGGGAGCCAGAGACTGAAATGCAGTAAAGCGGGCTGTGTATTTCTTGTTGTAGCTTCTTGATAACCAATGTGGGAAATCAGGAACACTGTGACTGGTCAGGGAATCTAACTTCAGTGTTACCCACTAGTTTTGGGAGAATCTGCTTTCATTTTGCAGCCTGCCCTGACGTTGGCATTTTCAAGTGGACAACTTTGGCCGGGTCACACAAGCAAGAAGCAAATGCCTGGTCCAGCTCTTCAAGTTCCTCTTCCCTGTCTTGCCAAGGGCTTCTTCCGCTGATTGCTCTCTCAGAACTGTTTTCACTGCAATAACATACTCAGTTTCAGAATACACCGCTTCCTTTACTGGGTTTTATTCTCCAGCTGCATGGTTCTCTATGCAGCTCCACCAACAGCCACCTAGGCTTCTATCCAAAGCAAGAAAGATCCACAATCTGCTCCCTCACAATCTTACTCTGTAAAGTAAGATGCAGTTGGCCCCTTTCCCAGCATTCCTTGCTAGCCACTAAGTCACAGAGTCCCTCTGGACTACATGTGCCCGAATCCCTCCGTTCTGTGCAGAAAGCAAGAAGAGGACAAAGCTGCACTTGGAGCCTACCATAAAAGGGGAAAATGCATGTGTGACAGGCAGCAAGAGCTCAAAAGTTCACAGGTGTGAACAAGTGTTTCCATACCAAAGTCTGCTTAAAAAAAGTCAATCATCCAAACATTTTCATGAATGTGTGGGCACTTCTTTTCAGCTAAGCCTGCATGATTAGCAGCACTGAGTGAATTGCTTGGATATACATTGGAAACTGCTCCCAGCAGTTATGTCTGAGTGTGATGAACCAAGTCTGAACTTGCTGGCACTTTACTAACTCAGGTGCAGCTGACGACAATATTGAGGTTGGTTTAGGGAAATGGCTTGCAAAGTCTATGCACAGGCTGTCAGTCCATGCAACACAAGGCAGCTGGCCATAGGTAAACACACCTGAAATGACTCCACATGTCATGTCCCCATTCTCAGCATGGAGACAGGAGGAGGCTGGTTTTTCAGGTTTGGATTTTTGCCAAACTTTGAACAGTGGCAGAATCCAAGTTAGAACCAGAACGTCTCTGGGTCCGTGTACCTGCTCCCAATTATTGCTAGATTCTAGAGTCTCTGTTTCCCCTTCCTCAAAATGGGGCTAAGAATGCTTACCAAGCACTCAAGCATGTTTGAGAATTAGTTAGTGTTTACACAGGATTCTGAGGATAAAAGGACTGTGTAAACACTATAGTAATCTTAGTTCCAGAGGGTTTTCAGCAATTCTATAACTGTTTGCTCCAATGTTTCCCTTCATATGCACTCCGGTGCAAAGGGTTGGCACAATTCCTAGGGCGTTATAATTACACCTTAAATTGCAGTATGCACATACCCTCAGCCCGTGTAAGCCCTCTTTTGACTTACATGGTGCACAGTTCTTGTGCTGGCCCTCTGTTCAGAGCAAATGTCACCTTTTATCCTTTTGGGAATTTTGTCGAAGGGTGCCTTACCAGAGTCTAGATTTGAACACTTGAACAACTCTTTTCTTAAAGATGTAGTTTTCTAGTAGCGGGCTTTACACTTTTGATCATTTACCTTATCATCTGGAAGATTAAAATTACCAATCAGGGATGTGCCATATAGTTTTATCACCATAAAGGAACTATTTTCAAATACTACTAGATTTAAAGTTATCCTTCAAGAATTCTTCAGAAATAATTTTGCTGCCCTCTAGCCTACTACTGAAATCTTTCCATCATGCAAGTATTATCCTTTAGGAATGCTTCTGAAATAGCTTTACTTACTTTACTGTCCTTTTCATTACTATTGAAATCCTTCCAGAATGCTAAAGATAACCTTCAACAAGATGCCAGAACAACTTTCATGTTCTGGAAGGGTTTCAATAATGATTTAAATGATATCAAAAAGCAGTTTTCTATATTTTTTGTTTTGGTTGCAATGATGGCGGTGGTGAAATATAGATACTTTATTTTGTGTTTTTAAATAAAAAACCTCCTTAAAATAGACTGATAGTGGTCCTGGAACCTACAGGAGGATATTTTAAAAATTGCTAAAGCAGGAACTGAAATGGTTCTGTTTTAGCAAACCTGCAAGCCAATTTTGCTGCTCTTTGACACTGGAAGTTTTGATGGGGGTGAGCCAACTGGCTGGATTAACACAAGAAAGATCTCAAACCTTTGACCCAAACTCTGACTGAACCCAGATTAAATTTATTTTGAGGTTTGAAGAGTTCCATTGTTATTAACGTGGAGCTTTGCATTTCTGGATTTGAAATAAGACATCAAGGGTAAGCACTCAAATACAGTAAACATGGCAGTTTTTGTAGTATTTCCATGTTGACAGGATGACAGAAAATACCAGGTGACATTTCCAGCCCCAGGGACATATACTCAACCAGTTCATATGGTCCAGATAATGAGCCTAAAGCATCAAGGTGCAGTGAACTTCTAACACCCACTAAATGCTAGGGCAATATAGGCCACTCTGATTTTCATAGGATCAGGCCCAAGCTTTGGCTAAGCATCCCAACTTTGATACTGAATATGGCTTCTGAATCCACTTGGACTTGTTATATTCCATCCATCAGGCCAAACAGAATCAGCTAGCCAAAACTGAGCCCTGATACAAAAGGACCAAAGTCTGCTGGAATCAGCAGAATTGTGACAAGACTGAGTTTGTCCCTTCATCTAATGTTTGTTTTCCCTTTATCTTATTCCATTTGCAACTGAAAATGCCACAAGCCACCCAAACATCCCAGTAAACTATATAATAATCCATGAAATAATCTGTTCAGTTTCAATAAGAGATGTGAGAAGCGGAGATTTTTTGTTGTTGCTGCTTCTCCATATGCATCAATTCTAAATATACAAGCAATTGCAGAGTGACGCACACTAACTTATGAGAAGTGTTTGTGTATGGAGAGGGAGGCGGGAGGAACTTCACCTGGGGTAAATAATGCTAATTATTTTTGGCATTATTATTTCTAAAGCACACATCGCCAAAGTATATAGCTGTCACTACATGAATGCAGAAATTATTGGATGAGGCTTTTTGGCCGGAGGTTGGACCAGGTGATCACAATGTACTCTTCAAGCATTAAAATGTGAGTCTATGAAATGAGAAGAATAAATTGATAGGGAGGAACAAAGCTCTTCATTTCTCCCACTGAAAAACAAAACCATTACTTGAGAGAGAATAATTCTGGTGGTTTGTTGGTATTTTAAGGCTGCAGAGGTGAAATCCTGGCTCAGCTGATGTCGAAAGCTATGACCAAAGTCAAAACAAAAATCATGAATGCCAGAGCCCTGAGTGTCTCTGGTTCTTTTATCTGTTCAAATATATTTTTGTCCATTGATTTTTCCTTTATGCTGTGCAATTAAATCCATAACCAGGGAGACTAGCTATGCTATCACTGGACAATTAAGTCATCTATGCTCTCCAGCAAGAAGGATAAAGGGTTTTCATTTGAAGCTGTTTGTACATCACATAGGTTATGCCATGTGTTTTTTGCAACCTATAATAATTTTGCATTCATAAATATAACACAAACATTAGATCTGACTGGCTAAAAGCTTTTTCAGAGAGATTGCTTCTTTCTTAAAGTAAGGTCAGAAAATACCTTCAACACAAAACCTTCTGAAAAGATCTCCTGATGTGTTAATAAAAAAAGACTCATCAAAATTTCATAAGGCACTGACAGGGTGAGGGGGTATAGTGTTAACAGGTCTGGATTTAAGGGCAGGAAACTCTGGGATGCTGGATTTGGGGGTATGCCAGGCTTTGGGAGGCATTTTTGTGGTTAGCGACAAAAGGGAAAAATAGAATGTTTGAAGTAAATGTTTCAGGTATTCTGTATGTGGATTTGTTTTTTTGCTAGCTTATTAGAATGTTCTGGACCTTTTTATTTTAAATATATATATAAAATGCTTATATACGGAATGATTAAATAGAGATTTACAGATCCTAATGTGCAAACTGATCATCTTATATGATCAAGATACATTCTGCATGCAAATTCTGTTAAATCAGCTACAAATGCAATAAAAAAAAATATAAGGTATTCAAAAGTTTTAAGTGGGGGGGGGGCAGCAGGATGGGCACCAAAGATGCTCCTTGAATGGGTGCCATTTGGTTTAGGGCCAGCCCTTTGTTAACCTCGCCTAACTACATACAGGTAAGAACTGCCTCCAGCAGGTTTTTACATTCAAATAGTTAACGTGAGTTATTTATTTCACTGCTAAATAAATAAATAAAATCACACCTTCTGGCAATGCACTCAGTCTATGATAGATCCCTAGTAATTACTAGCATTAGAAAACAGTAACTAAGGCTAGACGTTTCCATATGATTAGCTCTAGATAATCATACCGATTCTGTAACACACATAAGCACATACAAGACTTCAAGCACATGAGTTACTGCCATTGATTTCTGGGGAATACTCACATTCTTAAAGTTACACATGCCTGTAAGTGCTTTGGAGGATTGGAGCCACTATAAAACAAATACATTGGGGCATAGATGATGGGTTCTTCTATCCAGAACATAGTTCATTGAAGGTGACCTTGCAATTGTTTGGTTCATTTCTTAAAGCACTTTTCATTGTTGGAGGCATACATATTAACAAATATTTGACTCAGTGTTTTCCTGGCAGACAATTGAATCCCAGATATAGTTTTTGAGGGCTGTGTGAAGTAGTAAAAGCAGGCTTGTGAGCCTCCAGTGCATTTACGTCCTTCCCTGTGATTCCTGTGGTGGGAGCCAGCTCTTCGTTGTCAAACTGGGACCTTTATTACAACCAAATATTATTTTAAAGCCGTATTAACTGTAATTAGAAGTGATTGAGTGTTATCAGCTAACACAAACTGTGGGATTTCAGACTTGGATTTCAGTTGGTATTTTAATTAAGTGTGCGTTAACACCACAAAATCTTCTGTCACTCCAGCAGCTGAGTTCCATATACAGACCTTTGATAGGGAGACCATGTGTTAACACTCAGATGCTTTGAGCACATAAGCTTGCACACCAGCACTTCACAGATCAATTGCCCAAGCCAGCTTTCTCCCGTTCCCCACCCAGTGAATGATCTTATTCTATGGCAGTAGCATAAAAGCTAGTTGCATAAATGGACCCTTTCTGGGCCAGTCTGCATCCTTAATATGGTCTCCACTACTTTCTATAAATGGATGCTCTTACATGTCAACTGTGTGGTACAATGGCCTAGGATTTCTCATTGCTCGTATCCCCCACTCCAATATACTTCTCTCAAAAACATGAGCCATGCTCTTCACTATAGGCGGGCTTCATACTGGCTCAGTCCTGTTCCCACTGAAGTTAATGAGAGTTTTGTTACTGATTGCAATGGATGGCAGGACCATTCCCAGTGCTTGGGAGCTGGAAGGGGAACTGTGTCTTTTCAGTTAAAATGAAGACTTTTGCCCAGAGAGATAATGTGGAGAGAGAAATGCCATTTCCCTTTGTTGAATTCAACACCCAGCATGTACCTTTTGGCAGAACAATTTCCTATCAAATGATTTGGCTTCTGATTGAAAAGCACATAAGCTGCCAAGAAAAGAAAATCAATGGTGCCAAGTCTGATATTTCGTGGAAGGGGAAATTCTGGCCCCCGCCCCACCTCCCCTTCTGCTCCCTGCCCCACGCACCAGGGACCTCATGTCTGCTTTGGCCAGGGAATCTCCCCTCTCTTCTTACCCACACAGTACATGAGCTGGTGCTGACAGGAGTCAAGTTCCTGGAGGACTTCCCCTGAACTCCACTGTATAGGAAGAGACTCCCTATGTGCCAGGTCGCAACTCCATCTGGACCAGCCACCACTCCATCTGGACAGAAGGGTGGCTTGGGTCAAATTACAGTGACATTGGGACCACACAGCTGAAGCAATGCTCTGGAGACCACTCCAACAGCAGCCATGCTGATTTCGTATGGGAGCACTGCTTAGAAGTGGCCGGGCTGCACCCCTCCCTCCCATCTCCCTGTCCCTTCCCATTCTGGCTAACAACCACTGATGGATCTATTCTCCATGAATTTATCTAGTTCTTTTTTTAACCCTGTTATAATCTTGGCCTTCGCAACGTTGTCTAGGAAGGAGTTCCACAGGTTGACTGTGTTGTGCGAAGAAATACTTCCTTTTGTTTGTTTTAAACCGGCTGCCTATTAATTTCATTTGGTGACCCCTTAGTTTTTGTATTACAAGATGGAATAATTAACATTTCCTTATTTACTTTCTCCACACCAGTCATGATTTTATAGACCTCCATCATATCCCCCCTTAGTTGTCTCTTTTCCAAGCTGAAAAGTCCCAGTCGTCTTAATCTCTCCTCATACAGCCTCTGTTCCATACCCCTAATCGTTTTTGTTACCCTTTTCTGTACCGTCTCCAATTCCAATGTATTTTTGAGATGGGGCAACCAGCTCTGCAGGCAATATTCAAGATGTGTGCATACCATGGAATTATAAGGAGGCAATATAATATTTTGTGTCTTATCTATTCCTTTCCTAGTGATTCCCAAGATTGTTAGCTTTTTTGACTGCTGCTGCACAGAAGAAAACTGGGGGTGACTAATTGTGGGAACCCCTCAAATAACTGCAAAATTTGATCACTAAAATTACCATGCACCTCAAAAAGGCACACTGCATTTCAAAGCAATGAGTAACCATTTCTATTTTAGAGCACTTACAAGAGTCAAGCTTTAAAGCACATCAAGGTGGGAATGGAAACCCTGTAGCCATTTTTCTGCCTTGGCACATGTGTGCTGTAAAAATGTATATTTTATTAAATATTCTCCATTGGACTGTTGCAAAGATTTAATGCATGCCATGCACTATCTTGAGTAAAACTTGATAGACAGACCATTTTTACTCACTTCAAAGCAATAGCTTGAGCTCTAGCGCTGCACAAAAAACAGCCCACCTAAAAACTTTGAAAAATAGTTATTACATAAATAGTAACTTTAAATAAATAGTTTGACTGATATCTCCGCAACTACTCATTCAAATGACCCCAACCCTACCCTGCATCCACCCGAGGAACACCAAATTTCAAGGAATCTGATTTAACATGTCAATTTTAGAGGACTTTTAAATGTTGACTTTCAGACAGAAGGTATGATGCAACCGTAACTATAGTGGTGCTGCCTTGACACTATAATAATAATAAATCAAGTCTACTTTTCATAGACTCAGGGTATTTTACTATAATAAGGGCTACACTGAACTTCACTGGCATCTTGTATCCACCTTGACGGGAAGCTGGTATGCAAGAAAAAAAAAAAAAAAAGTGTAGCTCTAGGAAAGAGCCTGAAACAGATACACCAAAGTCTCCATGGCATTTTGGCAAGCTTAGGGACCACATATAAAGCAGAGTTTGGGGTTTTGCTGGAGATTTTGAAGGTAAAGATCTGTCCAATTTTATGTTAATTTTAAATTATATCAGTGATTTTAATCCTCCCCCTTCACCTATCAAAAGGTATTTCATATCCCTCTTTCAATGCTTTTGGAAAAATCCATTACATGTATGATTATAAACATCTTTTTTTACCCATTGACCATGAAAAACTAGTAAACCAGGTCTGGAAGAGAAGAAAAGGTGAAATTATATTAATCTTATTTTGAAAATATAATTCCAGAGACATCAAAAATCAGAATGGAACAGCAGAGGAAAAGGCTATTTGATTCTCACAGTGCAAATGTAGCCTTTTGACTTTAAGCTTCTGTTTTTTTTCCCCAACTACACCTCATCTTGACACAGATCAGAAAAACCAGCTAGCCTATCGTTTTGATGAAGATGAGGCTTTTCTTTTTACACAGTTGACCAGAAAGGATCCTGTGAGCTTGATATTGAAGATAAACTTCTAAGTTCATTGGTACAAGGATTTGATTAACTTTGAATTCATTATCTGTAGTATTGCTATTTAAATAATTAAAAATTATGCCAGAAAAAAGCAATATGACATTGTTTAAGTTTAAGCTCTGCTCTTTATAGATGTGAGCTTGGTGCGGAAGATGAGTTAGTCAGCTGAATGATACCATAATCTGATTAGTTGAGAATATGCCTGCTGTATCTGCTTTATAAGTAATTGTAAATGAGGCTAGGGAAAACCCCCTTTAATTTGTTTTGAAATCTAGTGACCTATTCTGCTTTGTTCTAAGCCCCAGAGGTCTTTTTGTTCTCTCTTCAAGGATCTAAATAATTTATTTATATATGCTGTTAAAAAGTGTTTTTCCTCAGGGTCCTTGTTTCACTCATTATGGAGGGGTGTATGATGAAATGATTAACAACATTTAAAATAAAGAAATATGCAGGATCCAGTTGCTTGGCAGTCAGAGAACATTTAAAAATTACCTTATGATCTAGCCCCGATGAAAACCCATTACCACACTGTGAGGTCCAAGTTTTCACAGACTTCAATTTACCTCTTTATTTTGTATAAGAAATAATGAAGATGTCTCTGATCTCACCATGTGGTCATGATGGCTAAACGTTGACTTTGTCTGCCTACTTTTATAGCCCTCATCCCTGTAATAGCAGAGCACCTGACAAACCTTAATGAATTTAACATCACTACACCCTGGTGAGGAAGGGAAGTTCTGTTACTATCCCCATTTCACAGCCATGGAATTGAGGCACAAACAGATTAAGGGACTTGCCCAAGGTCGTACAGGAAGTGTATGTCACAGCCAGGAGTTCAACCCAGGTTTCCTGAGTCCAATCCACTGTAAGGCCATCCTTTGTCTACTTTGTCATGGTGACCGTTGTAGGGAAATACAAAATGCTTGCTGTCTGAATTCAACAGCAGCAAGACTCAGCAGCTGATTGGCTACATCCTCATCCTGTATTTACATATAAGGTTGGCTTGGCTCTAGGGATGTTCACTGGTCAGCTCTGAACTAGGAAAACCTTTATTCCTTCTCACTAGGCAGGTTTCCGGGAGTCCTATCGAGCTCAATACAAAATAGCACCATTATCTCACTAAGAAGTTTAGCTCCAAGAGTGTGACTCAACAGGAGAGCCAGGAATATGTTTTTAAAGGTAGAGGTTCGAAGTTCGTTGCAGGGGAGGCAGAGCTGAATTTTACACACACATTTGCAGATGTTTAAGATGGTGCTCAGGTACTATAGTGATGATAGACAGCTAGATGCACAAATACCTGATGTGCACACGCCATTTACATATCTGCAAATACTTGATTTGCATATACATGAGATTTTGCACATGTGTAAACAAGGCACAGACCAATCTGTGTAAAATTTAGTACACCTAACTGTGAAAAGCTGATCATTATCTGTTTGTTTGCTGTGCAATGTCCATAAAAATGTCATTTGTGCTGCTAAATGGTCCAAAGATGGCCAGAAAAAACATGCCTTGCTGACAAGTTGTTTTTTTCTGTGCCTTTTATCCCACAGAGCAGGAGTCTTTCAGTGCTGTTTTCTTCCACTGAGTGCCTCTATAATTCAACAGTCACCATGTTGCCACTGTTATTCAGCTCAAGCAGCCAGTTACCTGCTTTCCTGTCCATCTCCCATGATCCCTTTTAAATCTGTTTTCTGCTTCCTGCACCAGGCTTTCACATGTAGAAAAACTTAGAGAGCACTGAGATCAGAGCAGAGCAAATATTTCATAATGAATAATTTATTCAAAGAATTGTAGCTCTTTTTTCCTGTCTGAACAGAACTGTGATTTTCTTGAATTTATTCATTCCAAATTACTCAGTGAAAATGTATGGTCAGTATCCTTGACTCTATGGCTTGGTGTCCAGGCAGCACTGGTTAGGTGAATCCATCACATGTTATCTGTGTTCCTTGACTGAATATGTTTACCTATTATGATCAAGTTCCAAGTGTGAATGTCTGCAGAAAGAGCCCAGGGAAAACATGTTTTCTGTGAGTATGAGTAAAAATTCATTTTTATACTGGTAAAACTTGACTCGAGGCAGCTCAGGGTTGTGCAGATGTGCTGTGCTCTGCCCATAAGTGGCCATGGCAGGGACAGAGCTCTCAGATGGCATGAACCTCCCATCGTCTCTGCACCCTATCTGTCTTGGGTACTGCTACAACCCCCCTCACCATGGTATCTGAGCACCTTGCAATCCTTTTACATCATTCTACGGAGGTGTGGCAATGCTATTACCCCCACCCCCTCTTCTACAGACCAGGAGCTGAGGCCCAGAGACTACACGATGTACCAAAGTTCACACAGGAAGCCTATGGTAAAGCAGGGAATTGAACCCGGGTTGCCCAAGTTCCAGACTAGAACCCTAATCACCCTCCTTTATTTTCTCCACCCCCCTACACTAAAGTGTAGGGGGATTTTCATTTGGTAGTGAGGAGCAGGAAGAGGGCAGCCTTCTGCTCCAGTCTGCCCATCCTTAGCTGGAATATGAGCCCTGAGGGACCATACACCAGTGGCGTAAGTTAGAGAACTCCCTAGGTTGTTCCAACTCATGCCAGGGCCAGCCCAGCCCACCCAGTCAGGAAGCTCTAGCTGGCTCGGAGATGGTGTTCCTCCCCCATCACATGAGGGTGTCCAAGTGTCCGGATTTGATAGGGACAGTCCTGATATTTGGAGCTTTTTCTTGTAGAAGGGCCTATTCCCTCCCACCCCCATCCTGATTTTTCACACTTGCTCTCTGGTCACACTGACCCAAGCAAATGAGGGGTACTCAGGAGTATCCAGCCCTTATTTTCTTTCACTTCTAGAGTGAAAGAAACATGTTTAGAAGTTTTAAGTATGAAGACAAAAATCGCCTCTAAAAAAACGAGTGAAATTCTGTCCCCATTGAAGTCAATGGCAAAACTGCCATTGACTTCAACAGAACCAAGATTTCATCTTAAGTGCCAGAGTCTGGCAGAAACGTTTGGTCACATGTTCAGTAGATACAACAGCAGACACAAGATCTATGAACTGTGTGCCATCTGTCCTTATTTAGACTGGACAATACCTATTATCAAGCAAACTCTTAACCATCTTTCAAATGTGCCCTTTCAAAACTTCCCCTAGTCCTAGTGTTGCAATAGAGGTAAACACAGTTTGCCCTAATTATATCTAAAAATATCCCTATTTATAGATTGCAAGATGATGTTCAGAGCTGGATATACCACCAAGAAGTGTGTATATATATTATATGCATATTAGTAATAGTATATGGTATATATCCACATATGCATCTCCTTACCTACATATATTGAATTAGATCCTACTTTTCCTATGCTTTGGACTCAAGCTCTGTTATAAAAAAAATATATATATAAAAAAACAAACACAAAAACAAAAAAAAATCAAACGGTTGCCAAACTCCCTTTAGAGGTTTCTGATTTCTCTTCCTTTTGGTGTCTGAAAAAGAAGTCCATTTAATTCAGTAGTGCAGTGCATTAAATGAGTCACAAAGGGTTAAGTACCAAAAGCTGTTATGCAAGATTTACACTGACAAATTCCCACCACCACCAATTACAGCTATCTAGAGGACATATTCTCCCTGTTGGTAAATATGTATAATACTTGTAAACATCAGTGGGAACTGTGTGCAGGTATCTCAGGGGAAGATATTTGGACCTAGACTTGGGTCTGTGCACTACTTCAAAAATATCCATCACAAATAACTGAAGATCATGAAATGACATTGTGTTTCATGATACTGATAGAACACACCTATTACTGATGGGTGGCTAAATATTTAACAGCTAATGCAAAGCTGTTTCTGGACTTACAAAATCCCCATGTAATTATCCAATCAAATGTATCTTCTTATAAAAATAAGAGCACCAATCCAGTGGCAGCTTCATACCTATACAACTTACAGGATGCAGCCTCATACGGTCATATTTTCAAAGGCATGTAGGTGCCTAATCATTTAAATAGAAGCCTAAGACACCAATGAGAGTTAGGCACCTAACCTGCTTAAGAAAAACCCACTAGGCACCTGTCTGCATCTTTAGGTACTTAAATACCTTTGAAATATCTGGCTCATAAAGTCCCATTTTCCCAGGGGCGCTGGCGTGCTCTCTCACTCACTCACTCACTCACTCTCTTCCCAATAATCCATGTCCTAGTTGGTTCTGGCACCAGCAAGTTATATGGCCTAACAGCCCTCCCCCAGCTTTGGAAGTTAAATTTTAGCTCTAGTGCTTCGATTCCCGATCCACATTAGGGGTGCCAGAAAGTATCCTACTATTTCTCAGGCTTCATAAAGGATTAAGGGGGAGGACGGAGTTAGGATAAAATTATGGATAACATCCTCCATTCTTTCTAAAACAAATGACTACATTTACTTTACTGTTCAAACAACTAGATTCTTCCAATAATGAAACTAACCAAAATGAAAGAAAATAATTTTTAAAAACCCAATAAAAACAAACTAGTAGATGCAGTTTGTAATCAGTGTCAGACCACAAAAAATCTGCGACTTTATAGAAGCAAGAAGCTTAATTTTAAAATATTTTCCCTTTGTGTACAACAACAAAGAACAAAAATGTAAAGAATCAAATTCTTCTGAAAGAGAAACCACCACCATTGAAAAAATAAAGACAAAGTAAATGAGAGTGAAAAGTAGGAATTTAAAAGAATCCAGAGCTAATTTTAAAAAGGATTGAATTTTTTCAAAAGTAAAAAACAAAACACAAAAATTAAGAAAAGGACTTTTAAGATAAGAAGCCATTAAACATATGATAAAGCCATTCTTTTTCTTCACAGAAAAGAATAGTCATAAAGAAAGAAAAATGCCCTGAAAATGTGATGTAAGTGCTGAAAATCAGTGTTTATCTTTGGCTTGTGACGCAGACATCAACAAAAGGCTCTCATGTTAACTAACTGCCCTTATCAAAACAAACAGAAGGGAACTTTAATCATGTGGTTTCTACTTTTATCTAGGATTCGACATTTTTCTTTGCTTTGTTGAAGTACAATTAATGAGAAAACTTGAAAATTAAGCAAGAATTATGAGTACTTTTTAGAGGACGAGACTCTTAAGTAAATCCTAGTTCGGGCTATCTGTCAAAACATGTCAAAGTGGCATGAAACCTTTCTGCCATTCCAGCTTTATAATGACAAGATCTTGCATTTAACGTTAAAAAAAGTATTTATATTAAAAGTGTAACACATTGGTACTTGACAGTTGGGGCTTTCCAGATTGAAGCTTGATACTAGAACATTGCATATAAATTTGTTGTTGGGACCTTTTCCCTGGAAGTCAAGTGTACCGTAAATGTTATATGAGTAATGGCTAGATTTTCAAAAGAGCTCAACATCCAGCAGCTTCCATTGTGACATGTGTGGTCAGATTTTCAAAAGAGCTCAGCATCTGAACATGCCGAGTACTTTATAAAATCTGCCTATTTAGGGCCCAATCCAGCACTATAGAAGCCAATGGGGGTTGTCCTTCTTTTCAAGGGAAAAGATCAAACCCTTCATTTGGTGCCTGAATCATTGCTCATCTTTTGAAAGTCTGGCCTGAAATGTAAAATTCACCTTTGTGAAGAGGGCCAAAATGATCTTCAACACTTAACCAAATGGTCGACTGTAGCAATCATTCGCCATTTGGTCTGTTCCAGTGCGGCTGCAAGAGCTTGATAGGCCGCGAGTCCAATGTCGGAACAGATTTGATGCACCCATGTAACAGGGGGTCCCCCTCATTTGTGCCTCTACCCCTCTGTTGGTGGATTTTATCCTGGATGTTACAAACCACCCAGAGAATGGTGTTCGCTGGAATGTCTTGTGGTATTCTTGCAATATGTCCAAAAAGTACAAGACGCTGCCTGTGGGCAATGGCCCCAGGAGTCTGTAGATCAGAGTGACCAAAACATCTGCATTACAAATGAAGTCACTCCCCTTTACATTGGCATTTTGCGTGGAAAGCCTCCAGCTTTGCCAAGTCTGAGCAGCAGAGTGTCCATGCGATGCCAAGAGAACGCCTATGCACTACTGAAGTCCAGTGTCAGCCCTTCCAATAGGTCTTACATGGGACTTCAACTGGAAGTAGGCCCCTCTGTGCAGGGCTGAATTTCACTGCAGCAGAATATGTCTGTTCATGTATCAGACCAAGGGCCAGGTCTTTTGGTCTGACCAAGCTGCCCCTACTGCAAGAATGGAGGGAGAGGGCAAAGCTGAGCCTAAGATACGTTCACATTCCTTTGTCCCTGGGGCAGCCCTTAGCAGTCAGGGATGCCTGGGGAGACAGACACCACAGCAATGCCCCTTTTCTCTTGGGCACATTCCCTGTGCTGGGAGATATTCCTATGCCTCCAAGCCTGGCTACTAAAGTGGTTCTCTCCCCCAGTGATTCCCCTTTGTTAAAATAGCTTTAGGGATGCTTTGTGCCCCTGGAATAATACAACCCAGCCACAGCAGGGTTGAGGATCTGGCCCAAGATTTTTAGAAAACATTCCACCAAGTTTTAGGAGCCAGGTTGCCTTCTCTATCCACCACACTGCCGTTACACCCTGCTAAAACTGCAGTTTGTCCCTTAAAGCCTGATATACTCACACACAGGATTAGACAATGGCACCTGTACAACAATGTGCTAATCCACAGATACGCACCCTCTTTGTAAGAGCTTGTTGTCAGTAGCTTCCTGCTTGCTCTCCCCACCTGGCTGGAAACAGGTTAGGAGAGGCAGATAAAAGGCATGCTTTTTCCAAATGCTGGAAAGGTCTTTGAAGACAAAAGAACAGCAGTGAAAGAAGGTTTCATTTCCCATCAGCTAAAGCTGCTGCAGCTCATTGGAACTCTTCTTCCTATAGGCTCAAGTGTCTCTGGAGGGTTCAGAAAGCTGTGCATGAATATGTAGGCCTCCACAAGACAAGCAGGGCAGATGTTGCATTGATCTCTACTGGGGCATTTTAGTTCACAGAAGCTAACATGCAGCATCTTTTCCGGCTGCCAATTTAATCCCCTTCCTTCTCCCCCCAAAATGTACAATTCTTTCTCTCTCTTGCAGCAATACAGAGCAGCTTGGTTACAGGCTGCTGTCCTTGGTGCATCCAGAGCGTGGCCGAGGGCAACCTCAGAAACCGTTTATTTGACGTGATTTCACCAGCTGCTGCAGGAGGTGTACGAAGTAGTACTAGCAGGGCTACCAGGCTGCATAGCAGGGTATTTAGGGTCAAAAAATAAATGCCTCACCCTCCTAAAACATTCCTGGTGATCTCCGAGCTCATGAAGGATGCCCATCTGAAAGCCCTGACCAGGCGGAGCATGTGCTGTGGAAACGTCCTCATGCTGCACTGCCAATGTGCCTCAGGTTGCATTGGAAGCATCGACCCCTAGAACTCCGAGGTGGAGCTGGGTGAAGTGTGTCAAAGAAAAACGGCTGCATTGCTTTCTATTTTGTGAATTCATGTAGAACTGGCCAAATTGTTTCGGCCAAATCCCCCCCCCAACGATTTCTGTAATAATTAATGTGTTTCAATTTTTCATTCAAAGTTTTGTTTCTAAATTTCCAACAATTTTATTATTTTAAATGCAAAAGAGTCCCAAATCAAAACAAAAAGTGCTCCATTTTGGATTGAACAAACTCTTCTGGGTCAACCCAAAATGATTTTTTATTTCAGAACTGCCAGCAAACCAAAAAAAAAAAAAAAAAAAAGTCAGTAAATCTCACCGCTCTAGTTAGGAGAGTGTTCATTTCTGTGCCTGCCAAGCCCTGGGCTTATCAATGAGGCTGCTAGTTAATGGCACTCGCACTCACTTCTCTGTGGGGGAGCAGGCTGAGTACAGAATCATTTCACCCATGGAACCCCAAACAGCCATCCAGCAGTAAGAATTCTTCACACTCAATTAATGTTCTAGACCTAAAATGGCATTAATGCTACCACGTCTGCCAGCCTCCATCCGATCCCATGGCAAGTATGTATCTGGAAGAGCCTTTCTAGCATTTACCATGCAATTGTTATAGGGCCCACAGGTGACCTTTAATTACTGGCCCAGGTAAAGAAAGGTGTAGAGCTATATTGCCCTAGTGGGGCCACCTGAAAGGATTGTGACTGAGGGTGGGGCCAAATAATCCATTCTGAAGCTCCTGAAAATGCTGGAGAACACCCCTCTTCCTACTCCCGTATGCTGCCAGGGCTGAGGTGTGGGGTAGGGGCTATGCTGCGTGGGGAACAAGGAGAGAGAAGTTCCTGCTCTGAACATACAGTAACCTGCAGCAACCGTGATGCTGTTGAGTTACGGTGTAGGCGGCACAAGGCAGGGAGACTTCTGGTACCCTCTCGTTCTCGCATACACCCATGCAGCAGCCAGACACAACGTGGCTCACAGGGAACATGAAGAGCTCTTGCTGATGCATACTTTCCCACAAGACTAAGCAGACAAAAACCCTGCCTTCAGCAGGTGACCTTAATTGCTAAGTGTTGGCAAAAATGATGGTGAGTGGAATAAAACCTGAATCTCCGCAACAGAGAGGGAAGGATCAAGGTTGCTGGTAAGGGGGAAGCCAACCCTTTTTGCTTTCTGTCCCCATAATTTAGAAACCACCTCCATATAAAGCAGACTGCAATGGCATCATAGCTTAGAAACTGCCATGGTTTTTAGTCCAGTAACTCCTCACCGTGTAGGATACATCCCTCATGCTCTTTCCTATTCTCATCCACAGGAATACAAACTAGTACTTCCAACCACACAAAAGGCAGTGCAGTACAGTATCTCACATGACATGAGTGCCTGGTACTGGCTGTGAGAACGCACCAAAGGGGTTGCCTCAAGGATGCAGTGAGAATGTAAGATTTTTAATCAAGCATACAGGCTGATGGGGTTCCCCAGTAGTCAACAGCTCTCTGGGTTGCTAGATGAGAATGTCACTTTGTTCTGTGTGACATGTTGACAGATAGCGTGCCTTTGATAGCTCAATGGAGGAAGACAGTTTTCTACTTCTATAATAAGGACATAAAAGAATCTGACAGCAGCTTGTACAAGCTGTTGGGCTGATACCATTCTCTGTCCAATGATGACAGCTAATAATAAAGGTGAAAATTAAGCAAGAAGGATGAAATCAATCAGGGTGCAAGATCAATTTAACAAACAAGGATCTATACAGATGGGAGAAATTCATGAATCCAAGTATTTCAGGTAGACACTTATTTTCAAGAATATATTATAGCTGAGATTTTCAAAAAAGCCTATGGAAATCAGGCACTCAGCTCCCCTTGTACTTTAATGGGAACTGAGTACCTAACTCCTTTAGGCTCAGTTGAAAATCCTAGCCTATAGTGTTTTTTGTATTATTATTCATAATAATAATTCAACTATTAATAGGGACATGTATAGCTTTCAGCTTCAGGTTTAGAAAACACAAAGTAGTAAATGGAACAAAATCACCGTTTCCTGTCATGACCATTCCCTGCTTATTCCTGTGCTGTGGGCACTCTTGCCTGATTAACAGCAGAGATAGCTAACCACACATAAATACACCGGCCCATTGGGTTTTTGCCCCACTCCACTGACTGAACCATGCAAAAGGTTTATGAGTCTGCTACTAATAAATTAAGAGAATTTAGCTCAAGTTGTACAGACTTACGTTTTAAGATCCCGAAGTCCCATCGTCGCAGATAACTCTACCAGTGATAGGTTATTTAACTCTAGGGCAGGTTTCCATGTATACTAAGGCCACTTTATGCCGCATGGGCAGTATAAAGGGGTCTTAAATGAGAATTCAGACCACTTCGCTGGGTCCTACTGAAACAGCTCCTCACTCATGTGCTGACTTCACCTTTCCACTCACCTCTAGATACTACTCCCTAAGTGATTATGACACTGTAATTGAATTCTATATTTCTCCCAGGACAAGGGGTATCATGCTATTTACAAACAGCCCAACTTTTCTTAGTGCTGGCTCGTAACAAGACAAAGCTCTCTGCAGTGTCTACCACCACTGGTAGATTTATTCATTTCAGCCAATCTATACAGGGAGATGTGCCCTTCAATTCGTGAATTGTTCATGAACGGCTCTTTAAAAACGTATTCATTATTCAAAGATGTTTGCCCATATCTAGCTTTCATCAACAGTTTTAGTCATAGATAAGTAGAGTAATATTTAGTAAAGCAACTGTCCTCCTTTGGGGTATTTTTCTGATTCAACCTTATGCTCGTAAGCGTGTATACTAGGCCAGGTTACATAAGTGACATATTAAAATTTGGACATTAGCTGAGTGTTCAGTGCTTTAATTTGCAGAACATTTCTTGAATAAGAACTTCACTAATATTATTTGCTGTCTTATTGGTCTGATCCTCCTGGTAACCTTTGGCCTTCAACAAAGTGGTAACAAATGGTAACTTAAGAGTTCCATGGTGACATCCTGACTCCACTGAACTCAAAGGTAAACTCTTACTGGCTCTTCAGTGGGGCCAGGATTTCGCTCTTGGACACAAAAGCGATCACACTGGTAATTTCTTAATCCATGTTTTATCTCATTCTAGAAAAATGAGCAAGAGCCACATGCTAGAGTACTTCACACAAAGAAATGTGTAATTTGGCACTTTTAAAATAGCAGTACATCTTTTAAATTTAGAGCATGGGACTAATAGTAACAAATAGATTATTTTTCCCCCACCCTGGCTAAATCACGGCAGATAATAATTCGAGAAAGCAGCAGTTTGTGACTCACTTAGCCCATCTAAGGCAGGCATAAACTATGTGCTAATGCAGCTGTTTGAAGGGGGGAAAGGCTGTATTTTCTCAGGGCTAGAACAAGGAAGTGACAGGCATTGAGATTTAAATGACAGTATGTGACATTAGGAGCCACAATTAAAAGTCATTATGGGTTTCATAGTAACAAATTATCATTGCATGCCACTCGTTAGGAAAACATTAACAGGCCAATAGATAGAGGAGTGGCTTGATCCTTGGAGGGGAGCGGTGGGAGGATTCACTCAAAAAGCACAGAAGAAATAAAAATAAATAAATAAAATCTCTGAACTAAACTGAATTGAAGAGGCTAGAAAAAAAGGAATCAAAGGCCTAATCTACACCTAAGATTTACAGTGGCACAGCTGTATTTGTGCAGCTGTGCTGGTGGAAGAGCACTTGCGTAGCCATGTTATGTCAATGGGAGAGTGCTCTTCCACCAAAATAATAAAGCCACCTGAAAACGGGGCAGTAGCTATGTTGGTAGGAAGCGTTTCCAGCCGACATAGTACACAAGCACTTGTGTTTTTTTTCCACACCCCTGAGTGACAGAAGTTTTGCTGGCATAAGTGCTAGCATAGATCAGGCCTTAGATCTCATCCCAAAGACAATGCTGTAGTCAATCCTATAACAATCTATTTAAAGATTAATTAAGAAAAGGAAATGAGAGTTATTTACAAGGTTAAAGCAGGTAAATACACACACACGAGGTACAGTCTTAAGTTTCAAAAGGTAATAGAAGCGTCTATAATAGAAATGCGCTATTATGTCCCTCAAGGATAATCCAGGGTAAACATTGGGGATCTCTACCTTATGCTTAGAAAACCTTGCCCTAAGAATCCAAGTAGAACAGAAATACTGTTTCTCCTTGTCAGGGATTTTTATTTGGCTCCCCCTTTTTTGAGCCGTCAGTTAAGCTGATGAGAGGAATTCACTTTCATGTCTCCTCGTCATGCGTTTATGGGGGGAAGCAATCAAAGCACTTTGTCCTCTGATGTTCCATAATAGTTTACTGGTGTCAGTGGGCCTTCACCGTTGGGCAAGAAATGATACCTTCTGTCAAAAGCCAGAATTTCACACTAATCCATATCTGCCTCCTGTCTAGTGATTTACACAGTTGCACATAATTAAAATGCAAATGATCAAATATTACCTTACAGTACGGGATACAGATATTATAAGTGAGATTAATGCACACGGCAATTTACATGCATTCAATAAAGTCTAAACACTAAGCACATTTGTATAGCTCTAACACACAATACTAACATACAAGTGAATCTGGGTTCCAGCTATGTATTTGTCTGTGTTCAGGTGAGACCTAATGGCCTTAGTATGAGCTGGCACCTAATCTGCCAGTGTCACAGTCGCCATTCTTTACCTTGGAGAGATTAAGGAGAAGATGTCATCCTGTAGGGTTGACAGACCATCACCTTGAGAGTGCACTGAATTCTCTTGAGGAAGAAATCGCACAGTGGAACTCTGGGTGGTCCCTCGCTAGGACTTGACATCAAACCCTTTACTTTTACATATAAGCCATTTTTAGTCCTTCACTGAGCCATACGGATGTCGATCAAGTTGCAATATGGCTAAAAATAAACACGGGCTTTGTCTGCTTCATATTGGAACCTTTATATAAACTTTCAATGTACAGTTGTCAGTGACTTCTTGATACAAGACTGGACTTTTATTTGTGAACAAGCAGACTATAAGTTCCTTTCTTGCCAAGGTTAATGGTTTAAATTATGATTATGTGTATTACAGCAGCTTAGAGGCCCTAGCTGAGATTAGGGTCTATTGCGCTTGGTGCTGTACAATCACCTAGTAAGAGACAACTCCTGCCCTGAAGAACATGCACTCTAAATAAGCAAGACAACAGGTTAGAATTTCTGGACAAATGCACTATTAAATCAATGATATACCTGACTTACATCTATGATGTTTGCATCCTCTGGACAGATGACTTAGATGCCCTCAGAGATTTCCACCACAACTTCATCAACCACCATTACACTCTGATTGGCACATTTCCTGGATGCCACAATCAGCTTCAAGAATAGAACTTTGCAGACAACTATATACAAGAAACCCACAGATCACCACACTTACCTCCATGGATCCAGTAACCACATCAAGCACAACCAGAAATTTGTTACCTTCAGCCAGGCAGATACCACAGGATATACTTTGAGGAGAAAGTCCAGAATATATACCTTACACTCAAAACCACCTTCACCAAACAAGGACACTCCACCAGTGAAGTGGATCACATCATGGAATGGAGCACCCCACATGGGAACCCACTCAGAGGATCATCAAATTACAACCCATGCTCAACCTCACCCTGTCAGAATAAATCTTTCCTGAACCCCCTCTTCTGACCTTCAAACAACTCCCCCAACATCATCATCAGAAGCAAATTTCCCACAGACCAGGACACATCACTTCAAAGCAGGCACCAGACGCTGCCAGAACAACAGTTACAAAACCTCCAGAAATATCTCTACTGCTACAATGATTGACCACCGCCCCCCAAGACACTCTTTCAGACCCATCGGTCCTACACATGCCTATCACACATGCAGTGTACCTCATTCAATGCACTAAATGCCCCACGTGATGGGGCGCTCTACTCACCATTAGGACAGCAACACCTCCTGTCGATCTGTGGAACAGTTGACACCCCTTCCCATGGTTGCACTCCATCTCTCCACCTTCCTTTCCCTGGGCCCACGGCTCCTCTCTTGGCCCAGGAGCTGCAGCTCCTTTCAGTGCCTCAGCCCCCTGGCCAGGTCACTCTGTGTGTTTTCTCCTTCCAGGATACCAAAGTCTTCCTTCAGCAGACCCAGGCAGTTTTCCCATTCACTACCTTGTAGTGGTACTTCTGCAGTGACTGGCAGGGGAACCCAGGCCTCCCCTCTCCTGTGGGTGCCCCCTCAGAGGTCCTCTGGCCTCCAGTTAAGGTCTATTTCCTTAATCCAGACCTTACTGCCTTTCACAGACCTCCAACCTACCTACCTACCCTCCTGGCTCCCCAGGTTTGCCAGCCCAAACACACCTCCTTCCCCTGGGGCAGGCTGCAGACCTTCCTAGCAGACAGACACTTTCTGCTGCCAATTTTCTGCCTTCACAGCCCCAGCCTAGCTTGCTCCTGCCCAGCTGAGCTCCCTTACTCAGTCCAGGAATTAGGCAGCTACAGCCGCCTCTCAGCTGCAGCCTGTTGGGTTAATTAGCCCTTTCTTAGTCTTCATTAACCCTTTCAAGACAAGTTTGGGTGAGCACCCCACCATATCCCGATAACAATTATGTGGGGGAACTCAGACAATCCCTATGCTCTTGAATAAACTGACACAGGAAAATGAGGAAAGACTATCACCTGTGAGCGAACACTTTTCACAGAGCAGTCACTCTATACAGGACCTATCAGTTCTTGTCCTCAGAAGAAACCTACATAACACCCTGAAAAGATAAGACTGGGAGCTTAAATTGATAACTTTGCTAGATACTAAAAATCATGGTCTCAATAAAGACATTGGATTTATGGTTTATTACAATGGTGTGTAACCCACTAACCCTCCTTATTGTCCTATGACTACAGGGGTGTTAATGGGACACGTCACTTTGAATGGTCCCTTAGAATATGTGCGTCTGCTTACTGCTTATACGAACCTACCTGTTTGATCTTGTATTTAGCTGTGACACTCTTTAGTACCTTTCCCAGACCTGAAGAAGAGTTCTGTGAGGCTTGGAAGCTTGTCTCTGTCCCTAACAGAAACTGGTCCAATAAAAGATATCACCTCAGCCACCTTGTCTCTCTAAAAGGTGAGAGGCGAAATATAGGTTATCCCTACATTGCAAAACACCAAACCAAACCAAAAACAGCAGCAGTGAGTCTCAGAGCCTGGGTCTACACACGTGGGCTCATGGGGCACAAAGAGCAATGGGGGCTGGAGCTCAGGATCTCAGACCTGCCTCTCTCCCCAGGTTTCAGAGATGAAGCTCTAGCAGCTGCATGGCTGTTTTTGGTGCTGTACCACGAGACCTGTGATCTTAAGTCTGTAGACCCAGGATCTGAGACTCCCTGTTGTGTGTGTGGCTTTTTTTTTTTTTTTTTCAGTCTAGATGCACCCATAAGCACAATGATTTGCTTGCACACAGCAGCTTGATGGTAGAGCAGAGAACAGAATATACGTCTCCTAAGTCCCAGACCTATGCCCGAGATTATATTATGTTGTCCCCTTTTGCCTTCCCCAACTTTGCAGCCTCTGAATAGTTGCAGCTAGGTCCTAATACAGCAAAATCCTCTCTCAGCCAAAACTCCTATTGCTTGAGAAAGGCAGGATCAGGCCCTTAAACTTCTGATCAATCAAAGCAAGAGGGCTGTGTGTACACATCCGGTATAGATACTCACGTAACTACACCTAAGCATTTGTGACACTGTCCATTCCTTCAAATACACCTGAGAACAAAAACTCATTCATAAAAATGTTTACAGGGAGCAGCTGAAAGATGTTCAAAGAGAAGTGACTATTTGGTTCTCATTTTTCCCTGTTTCATCATGCTCGCTGTTAGACCTATTCTCCTATTGTATCACCTGATCTCTTTAGTACATTTGGTGTTTTTCTTTTTCTTGTGCTAAAAATACTTATAACAACACTATCATGTGTTTGGCTTACTATGAGTTTTGTCACATTTCGGGAGAATGTGTATGAACATGCTCCTATGTAAAGCTATTCAAATAGTGTGACTTTGGAAAGGAGTGTGTCACTAAACAAGGTTTACCTAACACATAGAGAATGTTGCTTAGGAAAATAGATTAATTTTTGTTTCCCCATCTGTTAAAAAGGAAATGATACTCACCTCTCTATGTAAAGCATTTTGAGATCTATATATGGATGGAAAGTGCTGTATAAGAGCTAGATATTATTGAACATGTGGGCAGGGGAATGGAAAAGAGTTTTACCAGGTTATTACAAAACCAGGTATTAAAAATTAGAGGGAGAGTTGTATGTCCACAGAGCCAGACAACTAGATCCATTTAGATGAGCAAGGCAATCTAGGTCATCACAAGGAATCATGATTATGCTGTTTCTTAACATATCCATTGAAAGTGGGTCTAACAGCAAGCATTTTGAAACAGCAACCTAGTAGGAAAGTTGGAACCAGATCACCACTGACGATGGATTTGCGCTTACATGACACTGGAGTAATGCAGAGGTAAATTAGACCTAATATGTCTCACGATGTGTCAGAAAGAATCTCATCTTGTACTTTACACACTTAAGATGCTATCTATTTTATTACTGCATTTCACTTACATAGCATGCATGTTTGTCTCTGTGAGTATCTGTATATATTAGATATTAGGTTTGGCGTGCAATTCATTCCACATCTGACTGCTGATCTGCCTCTTGAGAGATACTGGGTTTGTGTGTGTCCATATATGTGCACAGGAAAAGAACATACCACTAGCTCTGTGAACCTAGAAACCCTGCTCCTCAGTGGAATAAGAAGGCATGCGTTGAACTTGAGAGCAGGTGAACAGAACATGCAAGAGGCTAGCTCAGAGCAAGGTATGGATTTGAAAAAGCTGGTTGGACAAGATCTTATAAATCGCTTTATTCTGTTATGGGATTCCGTAATCTGTAGCGATCTTGAAACCCTTCTCATCTCCTTTGCCAATTGATTTGAAAAGACACTGTTACCAGAATGTCTTATGAGCCAGCAAAATGTTTATGTTCTGGTTCACTCTTGGAATCTTTTCTGTTCTCCTATCCTAGGCAGCCTTCACAGCGCTCCAATAAAACAAAGTGTGCAGATCAATGGCAAGCATCCGTCTCACAAACATCTGGACGGGGAAGGGGAAAAAAAGAAAGTGTTTTTCTGAAAGCTGTTCAGTTCTTAGAAAACTGAGGCTGGGAAAACATTCTCATCCCCCCCTTCCTAGCCATCATTCACACCCGATATATTATTCTTTTTATCAGGCAAGACAGCAGCATTTGGAATATTTCAAACGGATATGTTAATCATCCAGAAACAACTTGTGATTGTTACGTGGTGGGTCTATATTTGACTGCTCAATAGACATGCAAGATTCTAATATGAGCAACAGGCTGTGACACCAAACGATCGTGTATCAGACGGATGTCACAGAGACAGCTGCTCAGCCTGAGACTCCTGTGGCCTTTCCTTTTCATCTTTGTTTAAAACAGAGACGCTGGGGCAGAATCCTTTCATTAGAGACATCCAACACGTCCTCAATCACATAACATGGGACGTCAGTAACATTTAAAAACTACTTTTCAGCTATTGAGACGAATCTTTAAGCTATAGCGTGATGTATACAGCTATGTAGCTCTCAGGCCGTTTTCTATATACTGCACCTTGAAGTGTAAAGTTTGGCCCTCTGACTTATCTGCACGGGCATTCCCTGTCACACCAAGATGGCTGATTTGACGCGGTGAGTCACACACATTGTGCTTTGTCATGAACACAAATCTATCTTCCTTCTTTCTAAAATAAAAGTTATCCAGACTGAAAGTACATACTTGGTTTTTGTCTATGGAGAAACATAAGATCAGAAATCAGGTTCTCGGATTGTGAATTTTATCGAACATGGTGCTATCGATTTGCTCTGAGCAATAGTCACATCATCAAATCTCTAGCTTTCAAGCTGCTATGGGATAGAAGTAACCTTCCTTCCAAGGTATGCTTCACAGCACCAGGTGGTCTGATATAATATTTATGGGTTTCAGCCACTTGACTGGTTACTGGTCTACATCAAACTTTAGGTACATACAAGTTTGGTCAGCAAAAGAAGTTTAATCATTAAACTATTATGGCCTGTGTGATACAGGAAGTCAGGCTAGGTGAACATCATGGTCCCTCCTGGCCTTAGAATCTCAGAATTTATTAATTTAGAAATAAGTGAACAGAATATTACAGATTTTACACTAAATCTTTTCCTATCATAATGAGAACTTGGTGCAGCTGAGAGATGAAGGATTAAGTTGCTCTTAGATCCTTGGCTATGGGATATTTGCCAAACTCTCCCGAAATAATTGAGAGTAAATGAAAAATTGTCTCACATTCTGGTTATGAGTGATGAATGAGTGATGATGTTTCAGCTCATTAAAAATTAACAACCACAAAAGCAACAACGGTCACGACACATAATGGTCTGAGTTACGAGCAAACAAGCAAATGAATTCATTAAAAATACGCAGATGACATATTTAATGTTGCTCGTAAGTCCTTTTGCTTCTTTGCTGTTAGCATTGATGTTTTTCCAATTGCCAGGGCTCCACTGGAAGGTCAACAATTCAATAGGGATTGTACAAGAAATAGCCGTGGATGTGCACTTGGCCCTATGTATCTAGGTTTCCCAAAGCCATGTAAGAATGCAAGGGACATTCGACAATGGTTCCTCAGCTGGAACACTAAATAGGAGTGCTTAAAGAAGAGATATGGTGCATACCAACCTATCAAAGCAAGACAGGCATTACTGTTTATTCTAAAGAGCCACTCCAGCTCAGCAAGACGTTGAGGTGGGCTGGATGCAGGATCTACAGCACGAGATTCTCCCATCTGGGTTAAGCAGGTCAGACCAGATGATCATAATAGTCCCTTCTGGCCTAAAAACCTAAGAATCTATGATGCACACACAACCCAGAAACACAGAGCAGTGGTTCTCAACCCTCTGGAGTGAAAGTCCTACTAGTTAACCCTAGGTAAAATATATGCCCCCTGCCCACAAACACATATTCAATGTAAATACATATACTCTATAAACCCTATAAACACATACAAGGATGAGAATAACAACAGTAAATGACATAAATAATAATAATAATAATAATAAAGTACTCTTACCTGAGAAAGAAGCTAAGCCTTTCCTGGCGCAGCCGCCACCGCGTGACGTGTGTGGCCCCGCCTCTTCCCATCCCTCCTGGACAAAGGGTAATGGAGGCTGACCCTGGCAGGTTGGAGGGGCTGCTCCTCTGCTCTGGCTGGAGTGGAGCTTGGGGCTGCTGCTCCCTTGGGGAGGGGCTGCTTCTTCGCTCTGGCTGGCGTCGAGTTCAGGGGCTGCTCCTCTGCTTCGGCTGGCGTGGAGAACGAGGCTGCTGTGCCCAGCTTGGCACTTGGGGGGCTAAATGACCTTCATATGACGGAAGCCTCACGGACCCCTTGTAATCTTTGGTGCCCCCCCAAGGGGGTCCAGCATCCCAGGGTGGGAACTGTTGACAGAGAGTACACATGTGCCAATATACAATCACTGATATCCAGCATGCAGAAACCTGTGTGCGCCCATATCGAACCATAGCAGGGCTGAAGATGACAACGGCCTACTCTGGGTTTGTTTGTGCTTCTGTATTCACGCCTGAGAGAAATCTCTGCTGCAGTACACGGCATTCCATTTCTGCCCCTGGAGCTGTAGCCATGGAGTGCTGACCGCAGAGGACACATGGTCTTGTCATTCAGATAGGGATTCAGCACACAAGGGTTCTATTCTCGGCTCTTCCACAGACTCCCTGTGAGACTTGGACAAATTCTTTAATTTCTTTGCATCTCAGTTCACCCTCTGTAAAACTGGGATAATAATTCCCTACTTGGCAGGTATTCTGTGAGATTAAATTCACTGATGTCTGAGAGGCACTGAGATTTATTCCAACAGTCCATGGATGGCTGGAAGCAAAAGGATGTTCTATTGCACAAACCCACGCACACATGTACATACATACGCAAAAACTACCATCCAGCATCCACATTTTTGTCTGGCTGGCACCAGGCCCCTTGAGGACCTGAATTCCTTTAAGATAAATTCATTCCCTTGTCCCCTTCTTTTCCCAGGATTATGTCCCATGACACAAGACAATCCAATCTGACCTTAGGCCATCAATACCCATAAAGACATGCAACCAACAGACTCAATGAACTCCCCTTCCTACTGTGACTATGGGGTTTATGGCAGTGTAAAGATGCCTGAGGCAGTCTGACACAGTGCCTTTCTTTAGTCACTCTGATTACATACGTTTGGTCTGGGGCGCTCAGAGAAGCTCCTTTCAGCCACCCACCTCTTGGTTTACTCAGGCCATAGCCCTTATTCTGACTGTGACTGTGGACTGGCGTAGCTGGCGCAATGCCTCTCACACAAGTGCTGTGCTCAAAGGGAGGAGGGGGTGCCTTATTGTGCTGACACTTTCTTGGGTGCTTTGTGCTCTTTGTAGGCACTGATGCAAATTACACCCTTTTACTCTGCTGTGGGGCATGCTTGGGCTGGGATAATCTGGTACTGAGTTCCCACTGGTGGGCCAACATTTTGCATATGATAAATTCAAAGTGACCGTACTCTAACGCACGTCCGGTACCCAGCTGGGAGTCATGCATGGAGCCAAATTTTGCTCTTGGATCTTCTGAGGGTAGGTCTACACTGCAATTAAACTCCTGTGGCTGGCCCATGTCAGCTGTCTCGGGCTACAGGGCTGTTTAATAGCAGTGTAGACATTCAGGCTCAGTTTGCAGCCTGGGTACTGGGACCCCACGAGGTGGGATATGAGCCCAAGTCAGCTGGCACAGGCCAGCCCCAGGTGTTTGATTGCAGTGTAGACCTATCCTGAGTGGCTAGAGCTCTGGGATACTCTGCAGTTTTGGTTCACAGTGGTTTGCTGAAACCCTTTTGTTTTTCATGGGGCATTTGCTCCATGAGTTTTGTTTTGGTTTGGGTTTTGAGCTTCAATGACTCAAATTTTTTAAAAAAAATCCTCTTGTAGTTTGACTTGATTGAACTTGACCAGTCTTTTGGTAAACATGAACTAAATGTTTATTTTGTAACAAAATCCCAAACCAAGCAATGTGGTTTCACAAACCTCTGCAACTTAGCCCCACGGGAACTCATATGAGCATCAGAGGGCATAAGAGACAATCTCACCGCCACTGGGAAAAGCACTCAGCTTGTACGGTGCTTGGCTAGATAACCACTCCCTGCCCTTGAAGACACAAAGCTACATAGTCTTAGTGCTCCCAAATCCAAACAGCCTGAAGTGCAAACATCATTCACAAGTTCTTCTTCAGTCTGTCCTGGGCATGTGTGTTACAGTCACACACAACTAACTCAGCTGTCAAGTTGCTCAGAGTAGAGCTCCTTTTAAATGGCTTTAAAGAGTATTGCCAAGAACTACAGTAACATTATTTAAAGACCTTTTAAAAAGAGCCCTCCCCTTTAGCATACTCTTGGCTTGTACTCTCATTTGGGGGAAAACGCTGCTATATTTCTTAATGACATTATTTAAAATCCTTTTAAGGAGCAGTTCCTCTCCTTTTATCCAAACGCTTGATACCTGTGATAAGATTAACATTTCTGAGGTGGGGATGTGGAAGAAGACTGCTCCTTAAAAGGATCTGAAATAATGGAGCAGCAATATTTCATAACAGCATTGTCTAAAAGCCTTGTTCTAACAGGAAAAACCCATGGGCTCTCCTTTCCCCACACGTACTTTCATGGCTTGTATATTCTTCCTGGTGTTTGCCCCACTAGCACGAGGCCCCACTGTTGTACCTATAATTCAAACTTGATTAAACTAATGCAATGGCACTCCAGCTTAAAGGCTACATTTTAAAAAACAGTACATGTGATTTAGCAACATGCCTGGATTTACCCATGCACAGAGATTTTCAAAATGGTGCATGGGAAGTTAGCTGCATGGCTTCAAGGACCACTCAGTAAAAAAGAAAATGCCTGAAAAGCACAATTAAAAACAATACTGCAGGTCAATGGAGATTTTTACCTCTAGGTCACATGAGCTCTAGCCTAGAAGGGATGAGCTAATCAGAAAAAAAAAATTTGGCTTTGAATAACGTGCACAAAACAGAAGACTTCATTTCCAGACCTGTGAGGCAGGCACTTTTCCTGGTACAAACATCACCTAACACCTCCCACAACCCCAGTGAAAAACCTAGAGCAAACTCATGGCCACACTGAAATCAATGGCAAAATTCCCGTTGACTTCAGTGAGATCACACTCCTGCTCTTTGGACGCTGTTGTAATAACAGTTCTCACCCTGCTCAAAACCTGCCAGGGGCCATGTGTCAACTGTATTCCCACAGAAAAGGACACAATAGAACAGAGTGAAGGAGGGAGCTTGAAATGATGTGAGATCATTTAAAATACATATATAAATAATGTGGCTATTACAGTTACATTATCCACTATTTCTTAAAGCAATTATTTAAGCAATAGAAAAATGGGATACCAGGCGATCTGTGCAGAATGAGGATTGATGTGGTTCTCCGCAATAAAGAAATCCCTTGAAATAAGAAGCAGCTGAACAGTATTGACTACGCTGCTTTTGTGACATATGTGGTATGCCAGCCATTTGTCAGCCGCCTGTCTCAAGAGATGGCTCTTTTCTAGCAGTGTTGCTGCTGTGGCTAAGAACTCTTAAAAGCTCTTGAGATATGTAGCATTAAGTTATCATTACTATTACTATTATTTATAGTATCTCCATAGTGCTGGGAGCCCCAGCCTTAGATTAGGACCCCACTGTGCTAGGTGCTGTACAAACACAGAACAACAAGATGGCCTGCTGCCTGAAAGAGCTTACAATCTAAATAAAGTTAACTGATTTGTTCCAGCCCAAAAGCAGCCTTGCCATTTGCAACTCTAGTTTTGTATATGCAAAATTTTGGGCATAAAACCTCTCTTAGATTTCCATGCATGCCAATATAATGTGCATATGCAGATGGGCAACACTTGTCTGAAACTAGCTATGATGTTGAGGAGGTTTTCAGTTTTCCTTGCTCAGCTTTAAACACCTACACCAAAATTTCCAAAATTGTTGGCCTGAAGTAAGGCACTTAAACATGTGGCCTGATTTGCAGAGGTTTTGCATCACTGATGTTAGTAGAAGCTATGGGTGCTGAGCAATTCTGAAAATCAGGCCAATTACTCACAGGTCAAAATATAGTTTTAGAGGTCAAACCTTAGGCCTTGTCTTCACTGGGTTTTTTTGCATCTGTGTTTCAAAATGGGATACGGTGCAACTGCCAAGTCATTGTTTATACCAGCGCAATGTGTCTGCAGAAGAGGTAAGCACAAATGCAAAATTCCCCCAGTGAATACTAGGCTTCCGGGGCTCAATCACCCACATTTCAAATGTTGGCTTTAAGACCTGATTTTGCAAGACGCTAAGTACCACTATCACCCACTGGGTGAAACCCTGAGCCTATTGAAATCAGTGTGCATTTTGCCATTGACTTCAATGGGGCCAGCATTTCATCTTTTGTTTTCGACTGGAGTAGTGGCTGCTCTTCACTTCTGAAATTCAGGCCCTAGGTTGTGTCCTCAAAAATTAGGGCATGCATATGTACATATTTGGACCCACAAAATTTCAGTGCTGCACAGCTAGGGAAGTTGCTGTGGAGATTGGTCAATAGTTGTGCCAGGATAAATGATTTGCAATATGTTATAGACAGAACTGGTAATGCCACCTATCATTAAGATTGCTTGATACTTCCCATGATAAGAACCTCTTCTTTTCAGTTGCTTATAACTTGGCCAAACAAAAACTGTTAAGGCTGAAATTTTCCATGCTGAGTGTCTGTCTCAGAATAAATGTTTCTGGAAAGTTTTAGTAAAAAGGGTTCACGCTCATTTCCAAGAATGAGATTAGGGAAAAATACATGGTTTTGTCCATGTCAAATAATTGACAACTGTTTCATTGAGAAGCTCTCGCATTCCCATTCTTTGCAGCAGGAGGTTGAAATTTGGCAGGATGATGACATGGGTGTCAGGGGTGTAACTTTTGCTTTTTCCTCTGAAAATCTGTCCTAATTTGACCAAGTGATAAACCTTTGAAAAATCACAGGTCACACAAAAGACTTGTTAGAGTTCAGCAGTTAAAGTCTTTGAAAAGTCCCTCCTCACTGGGCATGCTCCATCCCAGGGTTGCAGCAGTGAGCAGGACTTTCCTGGAAATTGCTGCTCCACGCTGCTGTGATGCTAGGAACAGGAACCAAAAGCAGGGAGACAATCTCTCCTGTGTCCTCAGTGCTCTCCCGATTGTCAGTCAGGTGGCATGGAGAAGGAAACTGCCTGGCTGGAATGCAAATAGGACAAAAGAGAAGCCTGGGGTTGTGACAAAGGAAGTAGGGTGAGATCTGCCACAGTGGGAAAGAGACTGAGATTGTAGGAACTAAGGTGAGAGTGGGAGAACTGCGACTGACTGGACAATGAGATTATTGGGACAAGATGTCAAGGGGGAAGGAGAGGGAGGGAGACGACTGGGACTGGCTGAGCCAGGAAGCTAAGACTGGGATAAAAAGCCCATTAGGATGAAGACTGGGACTAGCTAGGCAAGGTGAATGAGACAAGGAGCTGGGGACAGAGAGAGAAAGGAAGATGGAGCCAGGATAGGCTGGAGGGGATAGTCTTGAGACAACAGGGTATAAGGATCTGTGGCCACCAGAGCACATTCCCTTCCAGAACCTGGAATTGAGCCTTAAATTCCTGAGTCTCACCACTCCTCTGCTATCAGTAAAAAGTTGTGAAGTCCACTGGCAAAGTCTCTCTCTGATCCCCCTCTAGAGCAGGTCAACATGGAGGATCACAATTTAGCATGGCTACCAGTTACTTCATCAGCTAAAGTGACAGAGGTTTGTGGAAGACATCTGTGTAGTGGATCTAAATGTTCCAACCCTCTGGATGAACCATGTGGTTGCCATATAATGGAATTTGTTTTTTTCAATTCACTTTTTAAACTCATCTAGGGAATACACAGAAAACGATGTTAAAAGAAAATGTCATTGCAAAGTCAAGCACTTAGAAATTAGGAAATGCTAGAATTAAGCCTGCCTGTGCAAATCAGCCCCTTTGTGTATCTGCATTATGATACTGTCATTAATTACATGATCACTTACTATTTTTTTTCCCACTGGACTGTCTCATTCAGTGCACAGGCTGGACCTGCTCTGAGGACCAAACAGGATTGCGTAGCGACAGAAGGTGCTGACTGAAGGACCCCTGCCTTGTTTGTTGCAGAAGTCGGAAGAAATGTAGTGAATGAGGCAGGGGATTGCAGGAAGAGAAAGAATGGTTTTATGGTTAAGGCAGTTGAATGCTGCCTGGAATAATTATATTCTACCCCTGCCTCTGCCACTGAATTCCTGTGTGATCCTGGGGAAGTCACTTAAACCAAACTTTTAGCAGGTAGTCACTAATTTTGTATTCCTCATTCTCTGGATGCTGGACTTGGGATGCTGGGGTCTGATTTGCAAAAGCTCTGAGTGCTCATAGCTGCACCTGAAGTCAGCGGGAGCTGCGCTTTGAACCTATAAAGTGCTGTATAATGCTAACTATATGAAAATCAGCCAGAGTTGTCTCAGTAGCTAACATCGGTAGTCACTTTTTACCTTAATCTGTCTGTGCCTCCATTCCACATCTGTAAAATGAAGATAATAACAACACTTCATCTGGCAGCGACCTTGTGAAAATAAATCCATTCATGTCTGTGAAGCACTCAGATACTGCAATGAGTGCCACTGAAAAGTCCATGTAGAAATTAGTAATTCTGCATTCAGAGCAGGGTTCGAACAGTGGGCAGTGAACATGGCATTTCACACAAACAATGCTGGCATTTTCTAACTTCTCAGTGTTTGACTTTGCAATCTTAACATTTTTAATGTAGTTTTTTATGTATAACACACACACACCCCAGAGAGAGAGAATTTATGATATGTGCTGATATGAAGGTTGCATAGGGCACGAGTTTTGGGAGGACTGCATTAGCCTCTCTCTCTCTCCAAACAAACATTGCCATGTCACAGGAAAAGAGCAGGGCAGGGGAAAAAATAGATGAGGCATTTGTGTCTCAGCTGGAATAATAAACCATGAACATAATAATGAGAAAGGGGAGAAAGATTCAAGGTTACAGTAAGTCAGTCAGATGTTCTGGTAGCACCTGGCCCTCCCCCAAAGAATATGGTATGGTTCGTACATAATCTGATTGGCAATACCCCTAGAGTGGAAAAAAGAGGCCCATTACTTGTGTTCAAATTTAAATGCACCCCACACCACTGTCTGATGGATTCTCCACAATATCATTAGCTGCACATGCTGCTAATTGTAGCGACTGCTAATCCATCTGAGCAGCCAAAATGATATTAGCTTTCAATAGGATTTACATATATTCAGTCTTGTGTCTGCATCAGCAAGCAATTAAAATTTAAACTGTTGAACATGCAACTTGCTGGAGGCTAAGTAATATTTAATAGCATTAACGATGCACTTCCCAATCAGCCTACGAATCTCTTTACAGGCTCATCAATTCACTAGCATCGCTGTGTGGCACAACAGACATTTCCTCTCATCCTAACAGCTTCCAGAGGAGGGCACTGTCATATGAAACATGATCTAAACGCCAGCTACATTGTCTGTGCCAGCAGAATACTTTGTTTCTGTCTCTCTCTCATATAAAAGGGAAGGCAGTGGAGTTGGCATTTGTATGCCAGCGCTCAATGGATGCAACAAAAGCTATTTAGAAGAGAAAAGCCCTGAAAGCATGAAGAAGAGGCATTGGTCAAATCAGGTGCAAGTGGCGTGTGTAGTTAGTTGATGTACCACCTGCTTTGGGGAATGTTAGACGAGGCCAGACTGCACAGCAGTCTCCGTCCCCTTCTGTTCTTAGCAAATTTAGTTGGATACCACCCAGAGATGTGCTGATCAATGGTTACCTGTTTGTTTCCATCAACTAGTGGACGGCTTGAGGAGTATTGCACTTTGGTCACACATCATCCTAAAAGAACCAGATGGATCTTTATCTGGAAGGCAAGGAATTAATACAAATTAAAATCAGAAACATATTTGTAGACAAGGGCAATGCGGTAGATCTAATTTACCTCGACTTCAGTAAGGCGTTTGACACGGTTCCGCATGGGGAACTGTTAGTTAAATTGGAAAAGATGGGGGTGAATGTGAAAGTTGTAAGGTGGATAAGGAACTGGTTAAAGGGGAGACTACAGCGGGTCGTGCTGAAGGGTGAACTGTCAGGCTGGAAGGAGGTTACTAGCGGAGTCCCTCAAGGATCGGTTCTTGGACCGACCTTATTTAACCTTTTTAACTGATCTTGGCACAAAGAGCGAGAATGTGTTAATAAAATTTGCGGATGACACGAAGCTGGGGGGTATTGTTAACACGGAGAAGGACCGGGATGCTATTCAGGAAGATCTGGACCACCTTGTACACTGGAGCAATAGTAATAGGATGAAATATAATAGTGAAAAGTGCAAGGTCATGCACTTAGGGATTAATAATAAGAATTTTACATATACGTTGGGGATGCATCAGTTGGAAACGACGGAGGAGGAGAAGGACCTTGGGGTATTGGTTGATAACAGGATGACTATGAGCCGCCAATGTGATGTGGCTGTTAAAAAAGCAAATGCGGTTTTAGGATGCATCAGGCGAGGTATTTCCAGCAAGGAGAAGGAGGTGTTAGTGCCGTTATATACGGCGCTGGTGAGACCCCACCTGGAATATTGTGTGCAGTTCTGGTGTCCCATGTTTAAGAAGGATGAATTCAAACTGGAACAGGTTCAGAGACGGGCTACTAGGATGATCCGAGGAATGGAAAATCTGCCTTATGAAAGGAGACTCAAAGAGCTTGGCTTGTTTAGCCTGGCCAAAAGAAGGCTCCGGGGGGATATGCTTGCTCTATATAAATATATCAGGGGGATTAACGTTAGGGAGGGAGAGGAATTATTTAAGTTTAGTACTAATATAGGCACGAGGACGAATGGGTACAAATTGGATATTAGGAAATTTAGACTAGAAATTAGACGAAGGTTTCTAACCATTAGGGGAGTGAAGTTCTGGAATAGCCTTCCGAGGGAAGTAGTGGGGGCAAATGACTTATCTGGCTTTAAGACTAAGCTTGATAAGTATATGGAGGGGATGTTATGATGGGATAGTTTAATTTGAGCAATTGATTTTGGATTATCGGCAAATAAGTCTGCTCAATTGTCTGTGGGAATGCTGGATGGGATGGGAACTGAGTTACTGCAGAGAAATCTTTTTTGGGTGCTGGCTGGTGAGTCTTGCCCACATGCTCAGGGTTTAGCTGATCGCCATATTTGGGGTCGGGAAGGAATTTTCCTCCGGGGCGGATTGGCAGGGGCCACGGAGGTTTTTCGCCTTCCTCTGCAGCATGGGGCATGGGTCGCTTGCTGGTGGATTCCCTGCAGCTTGAGGTCTTCAAATCTCATTTTTGAGGATTTCAATAACTCAGTCATGGGTTCGGGGTTGTTATAAATGTGTATGGGTAGGGTTTTGTGGCCTGCCTTGTGCGGGAGGTCAGACTAGATGATCATATTGGTCCCTTCTGACCTATGAGTCTATGAGTCTAAGTATTTCGCTTCTTAAACTTTGATTCCTTCAACCACATGTTCCAGAAAATTATCTGTTTTCAAAGGACATGTTAAGTCAGATTCATCCAAGGGGTAATGAGTAGCGCTGGATGAATTCTTCAGAAGAACCTTGTTTTAGCAAAACATGTAGAGTCAGTTACAGTGCAATGTTTTGCTAATTCATGTTGTGTTCGCTAATTGTTAAGTCAAAACCAAAACCAAACAGAAAACTCCAAAAAATCGAAATCTTTCTTCTGACACTTAAAACAAAATGTTTCCATTTTTCTCTTCAAAACAACTTTTCATTTTGAAATTGCCTTCAATTTGATTAACAGTATTTGAAAAAAAGTGAAACCAAAATGAAATATTTAGTTTAGGTTTGACCAAAATTTTTGTTTGACCTCAGACCATTCCCCTCCCCTCAACTTTCTGATTCACTGAATGTTTAAAAAAAAGCTTCAGTTTCAGGTCAGCTTGAAATTAAAAAGAAATTTTTTTTTGAATTGCCAGCAAACCAAAAAGTCTATTATTTGCCCAGTTCTAATAATAAGTAGAAAGGATTGGACTGCGGATATTTACACAGAAATGGCATTCCTACTAGTTACCTACTTTTCCATTTTAATGGCAAATCCCAATGGACCTGTTGAGTGGACGTGAAGCCCATCCAGAGTTGTGTGGCTCAGCCAGGCTCCACCACAACAGATCCTGAGGGGGGGAGGACCCTCAGCAAAGTCTAGGGTGTTCATTTGTGGTCAGCCAGACTCTTTCTGAAATAGAATTTACAGGTGAGATTCTCGCCTCTGCTCCAGCTCCTTGTTACCAGGGAGAGATGTAGAAGTCACAGAAAGAAGCTCAAAAAGCCTTGGATCCAGTCATGGAAGAATTTGTCTGGTACAAACACTGCCGCAGACAGCCATAAGACTACATTTTGAGGACCCCCTTTGCATGCCCTGGCGTAAGGCATGTGTGAAAGGCATGGCTGGCAATGTTGCTGCCATAACTTAGCGAGGCCTTTAGGGCTGTTAAAATTATTCCAGGGGATGCTTAAAGCCACCATAGTGCCCTTTGCTGCTCTGGGCTATGAGTTTTATGCTGTACTGCTTAGAGGCACAACTAAGAATCTCACCAACGCTAGAACTGATTTCCCATCCCACAACAAAATTCCAGATTTTGAAAAGCTTTCCCATCCTGAATTGGGACAAGAAGCTGAACCCTCAAAATTTGTGCGAACTGGAAAAACAAATTGTTTTGTAAACAGTTTGTTTGATTAATTCAAAATGTTTCATTTTGACTTTGACCTTTATTAATTTACTTTTATTTCTGAAATATAAATTAACTTAATTTCTAACTGAAAAGTCATTTCAAACTGAAAAATCAAAACATTTCTACATTTTCTTAGCATTTACAACTTTTTCCCCCCACAATGCAGGAGTTGCCAAAACTGACACCTTCCCATTAGAAGTTGTGTTTTGGCATTTTCAGATGAAAAAACAATTAGACAAAAAACTCCTGGCCAGCTCTAAATCTCGCTGAATGACTCCTCTCTCCTGCTATATATGACAGCAAAGGGGCAAAGCAACCAAGTTGGGAGAAAAATGGTACCTCCCTCAACTTCCCTGGGGCCAGTTGTGGAGATCACCCATGATGGGATCTGGGATGGCCACCAGAGATGTCTGCAGCATGCTGACAGCTCTGTCTAGAACGCTGTTTAAATTCAGAAGTCGATAAATAAGGGGTTGGCATGCCATCTGGAGCACGCTGAAGAAACTGCCCAAACCTGCTGTCCTTGACATCAGTGGCAAAACTCCCCATTGTCTTCAGTGGTAGTAAAAGTGAACAGGACTTAAGCACATGCTTAAAGTTAAGCATTGGTGCTTTCCTGATTGTCTGCTTTCCTTAGTCAGGGCCAGAATAAGGTTTCCAGTGCAAATACAATTCTGAATTTGAAATGAGCTTTTTATGAATATTCTGCAAAATTTCTGTTTCCACAAACATTTGTATTGGTAAACTTCTGGGCTAGCATATTCAGGGAGTGGAAACACACAAGGGCAATCACTTGGTGGCAATGAAGTTAAAACTGAATGACTCAACGGAATCTGAATGAATATTTGCAGAATTCTTTTAAAGTATTCACTACACTCTATCAAATAGTAAATTTCATTACTAGAAGGGTCTAACACAGTTGCTCCCACAGTAACATATTCATCCATTATTATATCATTTGCTCTTCATTTTAATTGTCTTGGCAACAAAGATCAGGTCTCTCTTTAGTGTTTTACACTTTGATATATCAGCATTTAAAATCTTAGAAGAGGAAAAAAATGCCAACTTTAGGTGAGGCTACTAAGTGTTGCCTTTTTTTAAGTCTCTCACTATGTGATTTATTGTGTCACTTTAACAAAACAGAGTTGATCTGACTTAAGACAAAGTAGTCTGTTAAGGAGACAGACGTAACAGGGATATATTTTCTGTGCATTAAACCAAACATATAGAGAAATATGAGGAAGTTCTCTCAAATAAATACCTTTTAAAGGAATAAACCATTTCAAAAAGTTACATTTCCAGTACAAAAGAATAATAAATAATAATTCTTAATTCTTACAGAGCATTTTCATCTGTAGATCTCAAAGTACTTTTCAAAGAGAGGTCAGCTTATCTTGAGCCTCATTTCACAGATGGGGGAACTGAAGTCCAGAAAGGTGAAATGACTTACTCAGAGTCACACAGTAGGTCAGCAGAAAAGATGGGATCAGAACCCAAGCTTCCTGTCTCTCAATCCAGTGCCCATGTAAATGGCAGGGAGAATGAGCACTGTGGTCAAGAAGTCTGTGCACAGGGCTGAAATTCTGGAGAGATGGTTTGGGTTCCCAGCTCTGCCACTGACTTATTCTGTGAGATTGGGCAAGTTACTTTACCTATCTGGGCTCCAGATTCCCCATCTGTAAACTGGGGATAGCAGTGTTTATCCCACTTCATAAAGCTCTTTGAACCCCTAAAATGAAAGTCTTCTATCAGTGGAAAATATCGTCGTGATGATCACTGCAGGAGACCTACATCAGGAAGCAATGCCCACTGGGGACCCGGAGACAGCCTCAAGCACAAACTGAGGTGTTTAGAAGCTGGTTGAGTTCTTGGATGCGGAATTTGACCGTTGGCCTTCAGAAGAAAGGTGTGGGGAAGGGAAAGAAAAAAATGCAGGCTGTTTGTTTCTAGAGCATCTGTTACAGCGTAAACTCTCCCCTTCCAAAGGTTATTAGGGGCAGAATGAGACTGCCCTTCACTGCCATGCTGGTCTCTACTCCACTGGGACTCAGCTATGAAAGGCCACACCAGTTGCGTGAGGGGCACTCGTTCATCCAATCGCTAGGGCCTCGTCTACACTAGGCTTTATCCCAGTGTTTATAGTTCCCAGTGGGTGCAGCTCCAGCAGCGATACCACCAGTGGAGCCTACAAAGCAGACACGATGCTCAGGAACTCAGGCTTTAGACGATAAAATGACAAAAACATATGAGCTTTGTCTACACAGTAGCCTCCATTGTGCTGCCCCCAGTGAAGCTGCAACCATTGGAAGTTACAGGTAGAACTGGGTGATGTTTTTTTGACAAAACAGCCAATTTGAAATAACCACGCTTTTCCAAATTAATAATAATAATAATTTTGAGTCAACTTTTTAGTTTTTGTTTCAATGAAAACTTTCAGGAAAAAGGAGATTTTCATTTGAATTTGAATTGAACTGTATTTTCTTTGATTTCCGGTTCAGCCCCTGCAAACAAAAAGAATCCATTATTCATTCAATCCTAATTACAGGTCCTGAAACATCCATGGTCTGCTCCTTTCCTTCTGATCTCCTCTCTGCTCCCTCAGACTGCTCTCATGTTATTTTACAGCTGTCTGATTACAGAGGTAAGCTTCTATAGTATTTGTATGAGTTTACAGAAAGATCATTCACAGAGCAACAAAGTGGGGAAATACTGTAACCAACTGAAATTGCAAACTATATTTTGACAGGCAGAATAAATGACCTGAGTTGAAATTTGATCAGGCAACTGGACCAGAATTAATATCTACTATTATAAAAGTGTCTTGGAATCTTTAATGACTTGAGGTGATCAGGACCTTGGCTTTATATCTCCTATTAAAACTGTACCTCAGCAGTTCAGTGTCACCTAATCCCATGCTGGAAAAAAGATTAATTACTGACTCAGTGGGATGTGAGATTTTAGTAGATCCCTTCCAATGGAATCTCAGCCTTATTGTATTACACCCTATAATTCCAGTGGGGAATCCAGGAACTGAGCAACACCTCAGAATCATTACCAAATTATGAAACCTTCCTTTTCAGTGTCTTTGATTTTCAACAGACCTCCCTGACCACATTAAAACAGTACAAGATAGGTTCAGCAAATAATTATTTTTTTTCAGTTCTGTTTGAACCAAAACTTCAATTTTTCTCACAAAAAGAAAAAAAAATCATGTTGCTCAATCAGACTTTTTTTTGCTTTGCTTTTCGTTTTCTTTCAGGTGTTTTACACCCTTTAAAAAAACATTTTCTACATTTCTACATGAAACCATTTCAAAATGAAGTGTCAACATGTTTTGCTTCAGAAAGGTGAAAACAAAACATTTCAAAATTTCCAAACTATTTCCCCATGTTTTTCCAGCTGAAACTATTTGCTAAATTCACCCTGTGGTATCAAGGCCATCTCCTTAGCTCGTGCAAATCAGCATAGCTCCTTTGAAGCGAATGTCAACATTGCAGCTGAGAGGTGTAATTCCCAGCACAGGGACGCAGAGTCACGCTAGCTCTGTCTGAACTAGCACACTAAGAATAGCAGCATGCACGTAGCAGCACGGGCAGTGGCCCAGGCTAGCTACCCCAAGCCTACCTGACTCACTGAGTTCAAGTGTGGATGGGTAGCCTGACCTGTGCTGCAAGATCCACACTGCTTTTTTTTAGCAAGCTAGCTCGAGTTGAGCTAGTGCAAGTCTGTGTATGTGCGCTGGGACTCACACCTCCCAGCGGCAGTGTAGACAAGCCCTAAACTAGCGGAGCTATTCCATCTCACCCATGCTGAGGCTCTTAAAGTACAAATCTTCGCTTTTGCTCTCTGCGTGTGTCTCTCTGTGTATATGGCTGCAAGTCAGGTTGGACACCAGGCAGTGTCAATGTATAAGCAAGATAAAAGGTAGATGAATGGTTTTCCCTACACTTCTTTTTGGCTGGATTAGTCAGGCTCCAGGAGCAGCTGAAACTTGTCATTTTTGTATAATATCACTTAATAAACTGATCGGCACCTTGTTGCTGCCTCAAAGTCACTCCACTTTGAGGGATGTCCAAACACATTAATTATCAAAAACAAACCATGGAGGACAGCCTTGTGAGAAGTAGCTTATGTTAACTGAAGATCAAAGAAAGATAACTCATGGCTAACCCTTGGGTTCATTTGAAGAGACGGCAGAGAAAGGAGTTGTAAATTATGAAACCCTAGGTGATCAAAATTTCTTTAATAGGATGACTCAAGGGTGACACAGAACAAATCATAGTCCAGACAATACTGCTCCTATTGCAAGACAATCTGCCTCACCCCATATGAAGTGTCTGCAACCAAATGTCCTGATGTGAACTTTATTAAGGAAATTTGGGAATATGTCTGACAAAAATGTGAACAGACTTGGGGGAGTAACCCCTGGAAAGCATGCTTGAACCATGGGATATGAGAAAAAGAAAAGAGCATGGACCTATGTGGCATGCAGTTTATTTACCGTGTCATCAACATATGGCATTTAGGGACCATGGTGATCAGTGCCTTCTAAATACATGTTAAAAAAAAAAGTGAGTTAATATCGTTCAAAAGAATATGCCAAATAACAGCACTATTTAGCACTTAGGACCCTCCCTGCAAACTTATTCTTCTGCCCATAGTCCCATTTAAATCTCTTCCAAAGATGGTACAGCCATAAATTCTTACTAAATTTTCATGTATAGGGATTTAAGAAACAGCTGTATTTTCAGTTTCTATTTTTTGTACGGCAGATTATTACTCTAGGTTAATGGGATTACTCATTAGATCATTTGGATTACCAAAATGAGTCATGTTGGCACAAGAGGATCGGGGCCTTTGGTAGTTACGGGCTTGATCTCGCAAGATGTTGAGCATTCTGGTGCCAGTCCAGCACAGCACTTAAGTATGTGCTTAACTTTAAGCAGGTGAGTTCTCCCAATAACTTCAGTTAGATTATTCGCATGCTTAACATTAAGCATGCGTTTAAGTGCTTTGCTGGATCAGGGAGGCCCAGAACCATGAGCAGTCTGTCACTGACTTCAGTGGGAGTTGTACTTGTTCAGGGTTTTTGAAAATCAGCTCACTTAATTAGGTGCCTCAGTTTACGCACCCACATTTAAGGGTTTTGTCCTGTGATTCTAGTCCGATGAGTCACTTATTCACTGACGGGCTTTAGGCAAAGTATGTGTTAGTCCTTTGGGTCTCAGTAAATCCTTCTGGTAAAAACCAAGGGCCTAATCCTGCTCCCATTAAAGACAACGGGAATTTTGCTCTTGAAGACAATAGAAGCAGGATTGGGCCCTAAATCGTCATGGAAAATGAGGTCTTACAACCAATGTTTTCTATGTAAATAAATGATTTTTTTAAAAACTCCTAAATCCAGCAACCCTACTTAAGTCTATTTATTCTTTCCATGAACAATGTTAAAGCAGGCTTATAGACAAAGTATATATTCTAGATCCTTTGATATACACAGATAAAACATTGTTAGTAGCTATGTCCACTTTTCTTTGTGCCCAAACATAAAAGAACGAGACAGAAATAGTCACTGTAGTGGGAGATTCTATAACCGGGGTCATCCACACAACATGGGAGCCGTAATGGCCAGCTCAGGGTGTAATATCCATTTGTTATACCAAAAACTAGACAACAGTAGAGGTGTAAACCATGAAACCCTTGACTTCCTAGGCCTGTGGAGTCTCACAGCCTAGCAAGAGTTTCTAATCAAATCTCAGGGTAGGTTGCGGTATATAATCGACTGGAGCCATATAAATTCTAGCATAGATTATTCACTGGACTGGAGTTCAATATATTAAGCATGGGACAAGAAATTTGTTAATTAAGGGTCTGGATTGGAAGTCCATTGAAGTCAATGGAGACTGCCAGCTATATCAGGTGACCTTATCAGTATGCACACCTTTTATCCTGCACAAAGCATCTGTTCTGAAAATGTTTTGGTATTTAATTTACAAATTCCCTTAATAGAAACTTGACTCTTAGTCCTGCAGCATTATTAACACAAAAAACTATCAGCCTAGTTAATAATGAACACAGCAAAAAAATTAAGACAGGTGCTGATTCATTTTTAAAAACACATTGGGGAGCACATGGTAAAGTATTATGAATAAGCAGAACGCATATGTAAGAACATGATTTTTGTTTCAATTATGTAATGAATATTGAAACATTGCAGGAAATCTCCTGACGTGCTGGGAGAAAAAAGATTCATATTATTTAGGATACCTTCACCTGATATTTATTGCAAAATTACTGTAACACTTTGTACTGGGTTTATATGACAGGATGTGCTCAATGCTGAACAGCAAATTTGGCTTGAAAAAGAAGCAAGCTCACTTTTTGAAAAAACCATCCGAGGTCACCCGCCTTCCTGAGTTGTAAACCTTCTTGACCGTCTGAACTGCTCCAGCAAGGTGACTGCATTGTACATTGCTCTGAGATTCACGGAAGTGTCGAAAACATCAAGGGAATCTGGGACTGCTTTTCACTTGGCAGCAGTTCAGTTAGTTTGTCATCATCTGACTAGGCACCTGTCTCATCAGATTCATTTTCTTTTTGCACAAATCCAACTCTCTATCTTCATTTCTGCAATTTGAAAAAATTTCCGTTTTGTCTCCTGTCTTCAGCTAGCTGCCCATGACATCTGGCTTTGACCTGTGGCAAGGCTGTGTGTGCTACTGCAGCCATGGTGGTGTAATGAAACTGCAAACGGAGGGCAGTGTGTCAGAACATCATTGTTATGGTCAGACACACAGCTCTTTATATTTCATTTTTCAGTTACTCTCAGGATTCAGATATATTCAAGCTCAAAAGCAGTTCATGCTAAGGGAAGAAGAGCTCAAAAGAACCAGAATAAAGAAAGGCTGGGCAGCGCTGTTATCTGTTGTTATGTAAGATCAATTGTTCATGTAAAATCATGTGCATTTGCCTCATATCTGCCCTTGGCATTTCCCATCATAACAGACACTTCATTTTCATTCATCTCTTCCGCAGCACTGGTGTCTGTAAGCTTAACGTGAAACCATGTTACTTTGCAAGCGTGTTTTAGCTGATTGGACAGCTGTTCCCCCTAGATAACATTGTCAAAGCTGAATATTTTCCTCTTTAATGGTGAATGACAGAGCTTTTGTAAAAAAAATATTTTAAAAACTATAAATAATCCCAAGTAATTAACAGAACATGGGCCAACTCCTATCCTTATCCAAGGGAGTGGGGAGGTGGGCAGCTGAGCTGTGCCAGCTATGCATCTGGCATTGGAGCTATTCTGCAGTTGCACAGCAGGACAGTTCAGGGTCAGCGAATACAATGGGTCTGGTTCTCTCAAGTGCACTTGTTTTACACTGATTGTCACTCCACTGATCCCAGTGGAGTTACTCCTCATTTACACCACTGTAATGAAGAGATCAGTGCTTCTTATTGCTCCTCCGAGGATAGCAGGTGCTCCATTAATGCATGGGAAAATTTCCAAGAAAACCTGTCAGAAAATGCTGATTCATTGAAAGAAAAACATTTCATGGAAACATGTCGAGTGTGATGACATTTCATTTTGGGGGGAAAACAAATAGAAACAAAGCATTTCAAAAATCTCAAAATGTCCTGTTGCAACATTTCTGGAACAAAAGCACGTCGGTTTTTCATTTTGATATGATTTCTCAAGTCAAAATTTATTTTATATAAAAATCTTAAAATCATTCCAAAAGTAAAAATTCAGACTGAAACATTTCAGATTTACCTAAATGAAACCTGAAATGATTATTTGATTTATTTATTAGAATTTTGTTCTGTGGGAAATATCAAAACTTTTGTTTTTGTCCTATTTTGGAATGAAAAAGAAAGTCAAAATCGTAGAATTCCCTGAAAAATAAAAAACCCAGTTCCCACACAGCTCATGGGGAGGCTGGATTTACCACCCCCCAGCTCAGCAAAATGCAAAGCAAACATACCACCAACGTGAAAAGGGTATTTCAGCTTCAGTAGTCTAGAATGTTATTAGTAACACAAAGTAATCTTTTATTTCTTCCTAACAGCATCCTTCTACTTTGTCATTTTATGGACAGATTTGGGAGCTCCTGGGCGCAGGTCTCCTTTGAAAATTGGGTTCCTTCACCTAAGTGCCTAAATGGGAGCTGAGGAGTTTTGAAAACCTGACCCAAGTCGTTGTTGCTGAACACTTCTGCTAATCTGGCTCTTAAAGTCTACACTTACTCTGCTGAGGCCAGGTTTTGCTAACCTAAAATGGGTTGAGGAGTATTTTCTCCACAAGAAGCCCCCTTGGAGAAAAGGGCATGAGACATTTGAGCAAAGTCAAATGTTTACAACTTAAAAATGAAATGTAAAGTTTAAAAACAAACTGTATGTGAGCTCCCAAGTCATTAAGGGATTGAACCAAGTCCTGTTGAAGTCAATAAAAAGACTCCCATTTAATTTCCAAGGGCTCCAGATCAGGCCCTCGGTTTTACCTGCAGAATCTTTATTGTAGGTGATGTATAAGCCAAAAAGAACACAGTTTGACTTTCAGTTTCCAGGCTGAGTGGGCACTGCTGACAGTTAGGAAAACTATCTTATTACTTGTAACTAATCAGATTCGATATGAAGACACTGAGAGAGAAAAGCTGTTGCTGTTTTTACAATTGCTTCTCAGAGTTAGGCCAGCATTATAAAATACTCAGGACTCTGCTTTCGCTTCAGTACATTGGAGATGTAATCATATAAATCTTCTGTGTTTTAATCAGAATCATGCTTTTTATAAAAATCACATTGTTTTCTCAAGGAGGCCAGCTATTGATGTCCTGGCACTATTATTCATGGATATTGTGAAATAGAACTGGAAAATCACTCAGTATTCTTAAAATATCCCTTCATTATCATTAGCTCTGTAATGCTCTTTCATTAGTGTGTCTGCCTGGATCTTTCCTGTAGAAGTCATATGTAAACAGCATAATCAAGGCTCTTCTCCACCACCTGCTTTTCTGTCCAGCTTTTTCCACTCACAGCCTCCTGGAGATACTCTAGAAGCTCTGTTCCATGCTGCCTAGTTCTTACATATGGTTATGATTTGTTTTGTTTACACATATATTAACCTCATCACAAATACATGATGTACACATTCAGTAAATATCAAATAGATCCCTTTGTATGGTATGTAAAATATATGGAAATGAATTTTCTATATCAATTAATTAAAAAAATTATCATTTCCACCCTATTTTAAATCTATGGGGCTGATGAAAATTAGAGAAGGCGGGCTTAGGACATAGAACTCCCAGTGAGGGTTTCTTCCCTATCATTCCATTTGGGAGTGGGGTCTGGCTTTCCCTGATGAAAAGTCCAAATGCCCCATGCCCCAAGCCTGATCCCAGAGGTGTCATACCAGAGACCAGGCCCGTCCATGCAGAGATGTAGTGCCTCAACACCTGCTCTGGCTTCCTGTGGTCCCACTAGCACATAATGACTTATGAGCTGAAGTCAAATCTCTGGACACATATCCACACTCTGGATAACTCAGAGTGTTGATTACTGGGGGTTCAAGAAATCAAGGTTTGACTACATCAACAAACAAAAAAGACCAAGGAAAATCATGAAACATGGCCAAGGACGCACTCAGGGCCAGACGTTAGGAAGATTTACATCAGCTGAGGAGCTGGCCCTAGAAGCTTGCCCCAGGCAAGCACATCTGGAGATGAACTCATTGCTTCTCTCTTCTGGTGCACTGAAACACAAAGTCCCAGGTTTTCAGGACTGCTCATGGACAAACGTACATGTCTGTAGTAAGTTACATGCGGCCTTTCTGGGAATGTGGGTCAAAACGTATAGTTTAATACAACGCACCTTGTTCCTGTGACAAAGAGATGGAGTGGCCCCAAGACCAAGCACTCTGACTAAGCTAGTGTATGGGTTCACCTTCTCAGCTAGCACAGCAGGCAGCCGGGTGAATGGAACACTTACCCTGGAGCATTTCCTTGGCATTTCACAGGGAATTAGGGCCATGTTGCTCTGAGAACTGGAATGATACAGACCACTTGGGCTAAAATGTTATTGCCTCCTGTCTGCCTCTTCTGTCCTTCACAATAAAGAGGAACGTAAATACATTTGTAGTTATATCACCTTTCTGGAGTGATGCCCATTTGTTCTGGTTAAATCAAATATACGCAGAAGCCCATTACAATAGAGCATGCTTCCAAAGATACGTTGAATCTATCTCTACTCCACTCCAATTCATATAGGTGTACACACCTGCAGATTCTGCCTTGAGGTACATGACCACATCTCCTATTCACGCCTATTGTGCACACATAACTGAGGACAGAATGTGGTTGGGTGGACAGGTAGATAACACTGACCAGTGGCTAGCGATGGGGATGGCCAATGGGCCACCTGGTTTCTAATCCTGATTGTCAGTCAGAATTTGCCAGGTTGGGGAACAACGAGGCCCTGATTCTGTTCTGAATGCTGCTGATCTTAGATCATGGGAATTCCAATGGAGTTTCTTTGGGCTCCCAGTCTGAGATCAGAATCAGTCCCTGGATCTCTATATGTGACAATTCTCTACTGTCATTTCCTGATCTATAACTGGGGGATAATTATTTCCTAACACAGTAAGGCATTGGGAGATCCTCAGATCAAAGGTGCTCTTCGGACTGCATGTCCTTTGGGGCAATGTGTGGGGTGTCCTGGACTGTAAGCCACCATTTTATCTCTCCTGCCTCAGCAAGAGGGAGTTTTTCTTGAACAAGCTGGGTATCAGGTCCCTGACAGTGCCAGCTCGACAGCCACTCACACACTTTTCCCTGGGCTCTGTCTGCCCCTACTTTGCCTTGCAGGTAAACACTTGGTGTACGCCTATTCCTGGACCCCTCAGGGACTACCCCTGTAGTGTCCAGCCCCTGTCACTGGACACTCACAGTAATGACCAGGTCTGCTACTCTCAAGGGAACTCCAGCTTGTTTGATTCAGCTGAGTCTCACCTCCAATAACACAACCCAGCACTCTAATTTATTTATAGTGAAAACAAATCTGTGCATTATGAAAGAAGAGAGATTTCAAAGATAACAAACAAGGATAATGGAAACAGAAATGGTGATGAAGAAAATGAAAGTAACACACACTTTCCAGAGACAAAAACTTAATTTTAACGGGTTACAGGCCTTCGTCTGAAGCAGTCTCTCACCTCAGTTTTTTCTGAAGAGCTTGCTGGTTTCCATCAAAGCGGGATCTCAAATGTTCACAAACCACCCCCTTCCGCCAGGGGTGTTCTGCAGTGAAATGGGTAACAAACATCTCCTTTTCTTTCTCCAAAATTCTGTGCTTTCCCCTGCTGAGTTCACATCCCCCTGTTGGTTTCCTCTCGAAATGGGGTTTCCATTGTAGTGGCTTGCAATGTTTAATTTACACGTGAACCTAGGCAGACAAGTAAATTCACATGCCTTTGTTTAGGAAAAATGTATTTGTCAACCCTGCCTGAGACACAGATTCTAAAGTGTATTTTCAATACGTACAAGCAGCTTTTTAAATATCACCCATACTCATATCATATAGCGATTCTGGGGCTCAGTATGATGAAAGCTTCCATTCGACATCTCACACGATGCTTTCTGGGTAAATTCTATAGAAGCAGTGTGTGAGGTGCAGTGAGTTTGTCAGGCAGAGAGGAGTGGTTGTTGCAGAACAATGAACCCTTTTCCAGTTGGCTTTGAGAAGTTTTTAGGGTCACATAATGTAATTAAATATTGTAATATGTTTAGCACACTGTTGACACTATGGAAATAATATACCTTAAGTCTAAACCATATTTATTGATACACACACTGCATTCCCCTATAGATGATTCTATTTTGATATCAATGATCTGTTTCTTGCTAACATGGCTTTGGCACTTGCCTATCATTTGCTTTTCTTCAGTCTCCATTTTTTCAAAATTCCCCTTTTGCCGAGCGTTTGAAAGCCAAACTTGCATTTAGCAGCAATCTGTCAAATTTCATAGTCAAGCCTTCAGACACATAAAATCTGACGACTGTGTATTGTTGGTGTAATATGTATCCGTGTCTGGATACATAGATACACTTTAGGGTAAGTGACATTCACGGAAATTTCTGTAAAGAACCCTTTCTAATAGTTTGTTCCTTTGCTTTACAGCTGCAGATATTGACAGTGCAGGGAGTCACGGCACTAGGGAAATGAGTGAGATGATTAGACAGAATGATGAGATGAGACTATGCAGAGGGTACAGTTTTACCACTTGTTGTGGCTTTAGAAATGACGACATTTTATTGCTCCTCTATTAACCTAGTCTTCACACACTGTTATGAGACTGAATCATATTCTTTCTACTCATGTCCGTCTTCTGCAGAGTTGGCAATATTGGGAAAGAGCAACTGTTTATAATGAGCTCTTCAATCCAGCTCTTGAATGGGTCACCACATGGGTCTAGGGTGATGTTGATTGAATAGCAAACGTGAGTGTTTCTTATTGCTAGTCATATTCTGTAACTCCTGCAATTTTCTTTGAATGACAGTTCCTAAAATACGGTCTGCAATGAGATAGCACATGGTTTGGTTTATCAGATTAAGAATCCATTGTAACTAAACTGAATGAAATTACAACGGTATACCAAGTACTTTTGAGCTGTAGATATGGTGCACTAGGTCTTAAACTTTGAGCTTTCTAAAGCTTTTGAACTATGTTACTACAGCTAGGTTTCAGAAAACCAGTCAGCAAGTAGAAAGATCCTTATTTGTGGCTGTGGGGTTTGTTTATATTTAGACATTAAGAATTACACAACCCAAGATCTGAGGAATTCATATAACCGACTTAAAAATATTAGTACACTTCAAAGTAAAATAAAATATCTCCAACTCTCAAAAACAATGGGATTTTTTTTTCCTGGTAAATATAATTTGAAAACTCTTTATTAAATGAAAAGAGCAAAATGACTTCTGAGGTTTCACAGGATTGATTTATGCAAGAGCACATGAAAGGTTAGACAAAGTTTTTAAAAATATCAGCAATTTAGAGATAAAATACTGCTCTCAGATCTGACGCTATGCTCACTCTACAGGTAAGAGATCTAAGTCTCAGTTAGATCCTTAAAACAGGCCACAAGTGTGATTTAAGTGGAGCATAAACCTAGTTTTGGATCCTTGTATGAGAATGAATTTTGCCCTGCAGGCAGAGAACTCCCATTTACACAAGCAAAATGTTGCCTATGTCTTGAGCCATCATGCAGATAGATGTGGGAGAAGAATTTTCTCCAGGTGCAGTGATAGTGTTGCTATTGAACAAAATGATACAGGTAAGAGTGCTGTATGGATGGTTGCTGTTTGTTTTTTTTCAAACTACTTCTGTGATGCACCAGAAATCTTTATGAAATTACATGCCATTCCCTGGGGATATCCCCTCCATTGAATAGCCAAATCAAATGCTTCCCCCAGATGATCCTTCCCACATTTCAAACTGAGCCCAATGCATGCTGGGACAAACATCTGGGAATTTTGTCTATTCTGAGTAATTAATCGTGCAGTGCAGACCTGATCAAAAAAGCTCATATTTAAGCTTATGTACTCACCCACCTTTTCAGTGTCTTGATCTAAGGAGCTTCTTAGAACCTGAGACACAATATCATTTACATAAATAACCCAGAAGACTGAACTGTGTCAATATTAGGGAATGTAAAAAAATTCCCGTCAAAACAGTTTTGACAGAAAATTGGGGTTTTGACTAAACAATATTTTTGCCATGAAAAGAGGCTGCTTCCTGAGGAAAATTTTGGTTTTTTTTATGAAAAACAACACATGAAAACTGAAAAGCTTTCAGTCAAAACCCAAAATATTTCAATTCTAAAATGTCACCATGATGTCTCATGGGTTTAGTAGTTCATGTGTCCCTGTTCTCTGTGAGTCAAGATCCCCATCTGGACTTCATCTCCCAAGATACACTATAGCCATGAAGCACCATCTCGCCTCTCTAAGGGAGAGACTGTGCTATATCATGAGAAGTGTAGTCCAACCAGGAAGCCCAGCTTATAGAGGAGAATGGAAACATAAGACACTGCAACTATAATGCCCATAAGGCATGGCGGCAGCATTCAGAATTGAAATGTTTCGGGTTTTGGATTGTGATTTTTCACCAAAAACTTAAAATTTTACTTAGGAACCCCCCCATATTTTCTGACCAGCTCCAGTCACAATAGATTTCCTCTTAGCAACCTCTTCTCAAAACAGGGGACTTATACATATATTTAACCAATATGATTTTTCTTTATTGTTTCGTAGTCATTTGAAATGTAATTGCCTTGGCTTTTCTCACTTCCTGCTGCAGGGAAACTGGGTATAGAGGTATCCCACTTTTTCTCATTCTTTTGTGTTTACATTTATTCCTTCCGTGGAGGATTTTCCAGCTTGCTTCAATATTTATACATAAGCTCATGCCTTCCTGCCACCAAGCAGAAATAACGAGTGTCTGACAGCATGAACACCATGCCATTTATGAAGACTAGTTTCACAGGATAGCAGTGTATAACAACATAATTTATATTCACTAACACATTAACATTCCAATAAAAAGTAGTGCTCTCTGTATTTTGAAGTACACAGCAATAATATTATCATGATAATCGTTACAGCATTATCTAGGCCTGCCAGAATCATTTGCTTACAAACTGCAACGCTACATTCAAATGCCCTTTTTATTCTAATGTATTTTTCAGAGTAATTATTTGTAATTTAGCATTGGGTTCATATTTATAAATGACTGATTCACATTCTGTCTTCTTGCCTCACCCTTCTGGTCTCTGGTGCCTGGAATTTAGCCAACAGTAGAATCTTTGCTACTTTAGGCCCTGATTCTGCAATTGGATCTGCAAGAGTCCATGCTAGCAGATCTAGTTGCATGATTGAAGCCTTCTAATGTACCTAATCTATCTTGTCTAGGTATCATCTGTCTAGGTTCTTATGTATCCAAGCACCCCTTGGGAACACAATGCTGACTTCAGCCCTGGTGTAAGTGGGCTCAACTCCATTAGCTTGAATGACATTGTTCTAGGGCTGGATGTGGCCCCCAGTGCCTATTCAATGACCATGAAATCTATGTGGCAGTGCACCTAGTGGTGAATTAAGGCAGGATCAAATGGACCAGATGATTTGGTTCTCATGGTCCAAAGCAATTTCCCCAGGAACATCACCAATAAGCAGATTTACAGCAAGCACCCGACATTATTGCTAGCATTTCCTCCACACCTCTGCTCATCAACAGGCCTGCAACCCCATGCTATTAGCTTATCCAGGTCACCTTTTATCCCATGTGCCATGGAAATGCTGCCGATTCAGGAGGTGTGCTGGCACAATGGGGAAGAGCAGCACATCTGCTACACACTCCAAACCAGTGCAGAGGAGACTATAGATCTCCAGTAATCACCTTTCTGAATAGGTGTTGCTGGTGATAAATTTCAGTATGTTAAACAAAGGGATGAGTTTATGCTGGAGAAAGGGTAAAGGTAACTTGGCTTTAAAAAAATAGTAAAAATATTGCTGTCCTTTTAGTTTACCAAGGAGGTCTTGTGACTAAGGCACAATCCTGGGAGTCGAAATCCTAAATTCTATTCTCAGTTCCATCTGCAAACTGGGACAGGTTATTTCACCTATGACTCAGTTTCCCCATCTATAAAATGAGGACAATACAATACTCTCAGGACTGCTGTAAGGCTTTCTTTACAAAGAACATGCTTTGTGAGCATTAGGCCCTCACTGGAAATCTGGGTTTGATTCCTGACTCTGGCACATACCTCCTCTGTGTCCTTCGGTGAGTCGCTTAATCTCTCTGCGTCTCAGTTCCTAATCTATAAAGTGTGGATAATGATACTTCCTTTTTCTCACCTTTTGTCTGTCTTATCCATTTTATATTCTAAGCTCTGTGGGGCAGCACCTGTCTCTCGATAGGTGTATATTTAGCCCCTAGCACAATAGGGCTCAGAGATTGTTGGGGTCTCTAGATGCTAGTGTAATATAAAAAAGAGATGCAATGTACAGTATGAATGTACAGTGTTATTACTATGTAGCACTCAATTGCTAGGTTGGTGAAATTAGCTGGGCAGAAGTATCATAAATAAGTGAAATGTGGAAACATGAAGCACTTATTAGTCCAGACGTGTGAAACATTTTTCCCCATGACAACAAAACGACCTTTGAGATTTTATTTTCCCCATGATTTTTTTTGCCAACAAAGTCTTTTCCACACACCATTACAGAGAGAAAAACACACATTGCATTTTAAACACATTTACAATCTATTCCGATCTTTGTTTTTTAAATATATTTTGATTCCCTTCCCCTCCCCCCACCACTGCAGAAGCTGTGTGGCCACAAGTTTCCAGAATAATTGGTAATAGACTCTGAGGTAGATATTTCAAATGATATGCATTCCAAAGGCAAAAATCCCAATCCAAGTAATGTCTACCAGGAAAAAGACACTGTAAATACTGCTTAAAATAACCTGGAGAGTTGGCAGACCTTGACCTCTGCAGATATTCTAGGCAATTTCCTGTTTATTTATTGTCTATCCAATGTTATCTATTCATCAAGAGCTTGAGGGACAACTTTTCAAAGGGATACCTGGAAACTGTTCCCCTGACCTACACTAGAAAATTAGGTCAGTTTAACTACGTTGATCGGGGTGTGAAAAATCCACACCCCTAGGCGGCATAGTTAAGCCAGCCTAAGTCCCCGTGCAGACAGTGCTAGGTCAATGGAAGAATTCTTCTGTCAACATAGCTACCCCCTCTTGGGGAGGTGGATTGCCTATGACGACTGGAGAACCCCTCCCTTTGGCATAGGCAGTGTCTACATAAGGGTAGACAAGCTCTTAGTCATGCACAATTGCTTTAACAATCATGAATTTGCAAGGTACTGCTGCGTGCTGAGCGCCCTGAACTCCTATGATCTGAAGGGGATCAGCATGTGGAGCAGTTGTCCTTGTTGTGCAATGTGATAGTGTGTGACGACAAAGACCACAAAATACCACCTTGCAGGATTCAGTCCAGAGCGAGTAACCTCACTAGGATTGGATTAAGGCAATGCAAGGCCCTAAACACCCTTACCTAGAGGGACTCTCCTCGTTTGGTGCCACTGCCATACTCCTCCTTGGAATGGCAATGGGAGGGCCCCTCCTCTCAAGAGCCATTTTCTGAGATGAATGGGGGCCGGCCACTGCCCCTCTTGGTGTAGGCTGGGCGTCTCCCCTGCCTAAACCATGGCTCTTTAATTTCAGATGGGCTGAGGTCAACCTCAGAGGAGGGAGGACTCAGGCCCCACCCACTAAGCAAAGGATTGTGTCTGTGGGGTTAGTCACAAAGGGGTGGCAGCAGTGAGGGCCCTTCCTACAGAGTTTTCTGCTGGTGTAGTGTCAGTGTGGGCCCTTGAACAGCAGCGGGTTTCAGAGTTAGCAACTATGAAGATGAATAGGATAGTTTACACCTCAGAGCTATTGTTTCAGGCTCTCTACTGACTCAGGCAGAGACTGCTACGTCAGTTACATCAGAACGGACGAGGTTTTGAGGTTCTCTTTGCAAACATGAGGGTTAGAAGCGTTTTTTAAAATGCTAAGATTCTTTCGTAATTTTTTTTTCATAATCATAATCAACTTTTTTTCATAATCAAGTGACTCCAAAAGCCAGGCCTGTAGGCACATGCCAGTAATATCTATGCTTCAAGCTGCCTGTTTTTAAATTTTACTACGCTGTTTTCCTCAAGACTGTCCTGCAGCAATGGGTTCTACAGGTAACTTATACAGTGTGTTTCATAAAAAAGTGCTTCCTTTAAACTATTTTATTATAACTAGCATGCTAGTGACGGTTATTTTCAAAGTGGGCAAAAGGATTCCATTATAACCGCTTGTTCTCTGCTGCCTGTAGTTTTCCATAAGTTTCACCTTCAGGCTGAAATTTTTCATGCCTCGATGAATTTTCTGGAAAGTCAGAGAAATTTTCCTTTCAGTTCAGTAGTGCAATTTTAAGAAGGATCCCTCTCAAACCCCCTGTCACAGCACACAACTAGCCCTTCCTCACCAAAACTAAACCCAACAAGTATTCAAGCACCTATTATTAGAAGATCCAGAAACAGGACAAAGAAATTATTTAACCAAATACAGCCTCAGTAAAATGTTAGACAGACTGGGCTAGCTTCACCCCTGGTGTGATAGTGGTGTGACCAGGTGCCACCCCTGGTGTGACTGGGTGCCAGCTCATGCCATGGACCCTAAGTCTGAACTGAGCACTGACAAATTCATAGCTGGAACCCAGTCTGGCTCACCTGTGTTCGTACTGTTAAAATAGATATTAGAATGATAAGACTATATTTATGAAATGCTTGTAGGTTGCTGCATGCGTTAATCTCAGTTATAACATCTGCATCCCATATTATAAGGTAATATTTAAGTGTGACTAAATCACCAGACTGGAGAGAAGCATTAATGAGTATAAAACACTGATTTCCAACAGGAGGTTTTATCTCCTGCCCCCAAAAGGAGACCAATCAACTCCAGACAAACTACTGTGGAATATCAGAGGCCATTTGTTCATTGCTTGCTCCCCCACCCCCTCATGAGAAGGAGACATACAACTGAATTCCTCTCAAGAGCTGAATTTGCAACTCGAAGCAGAAGGGGGGAAGGAATAAAAAGCCCCAGCAAGGAGGAACTGTATCTTTTATGCTGCTTGGACTCTGAGGGGCAAGAATTACTAAGCATAAGCAAAAGATCCACAGTGCTTGGCCTGAATTAGCCCTAAAGGACATAGAGAGTTTGCTTATTATAGACGATTCTATTATATTTTGAAATTTAAGATTGAAACTCATTTGTGCGAATATAGGTTTACCTGCTTTAGCCTTGTATATAACTCTTATTTCCTTTTCCTAGCTAATATATCTTCAGTTTATTATAGGACTGGTTCCAACCATTGCCTTTGGTGTGAAATCTGAGTTCCAACTGACGACGGGTAAATGACTGGGAGTAATCTGAATATTGCTGTGTTCTTTGGTGTAAGGGACCATCTATCAATAAGGTAAGATAGATCTGAGTACCCAAAAGGACTGTCTGTGACTGGTAAAGCTGTTATAGCGCTGAAGGAGTTTACACTTGATATTTGGTTGCTGAAATCTAAGTACAGAACGCATAGTCAATTGGTGAGTGAGGGTTTGTGCCCTGAGGTCGGTATTCATGCTCTTGAGCTACTGCAGGACAGCTTGACAATGGGTGTATGCAGCTTAACTCCATGGATGTCAATGGGGTTGCACCAATTTACACCAAGGCTGAGTGCAGCTGGCATGTTTCCTGCCACTGAGCATGTCAGACTTTTCCTTGTTGCTCAGTGTTATTTAAAGATTTGTTTTTTGTCGCTGGAAGAATTTCCTCTTTGAAGCATTCGATCCCCAGAGAGTGCCCCTGCGGAGAGTTTGGAATATTTTCGCACCACACAGACTGCTATCCTTCTCCCTAACAAATGGAGGTAAAAGCAGAATGAAAGAGCAGAACAGAGACACCCTCCTCAGCAGAGCAGAGAAAACTGTGAAGCAAGAAGAGAGGTGAGTGAGGGGCAAGAGACATAATGAGCAGGCAGGGTTGTGTTAAAGGTCTGACTGGAACTGGGAGCGCACCTGAAATCAGAGAGGGTTTGTTCCCCCCACAATCTCTCTGCTTCTCTGAACTAAACCCAGATTCCAGGAGTGTTGGATTTCGAACCTGTTGGAATAGGTATAGCTCACTAATAACACCTATCACTTATCTAGGTCTTTTCATCAAAGTGCATGTCAAAAATCAGTCTGCATTATTATTGCCACGCTACAGTCGGGGACACTGAGGCACAGAGAGATTCAGGGTACGTCTACACTGCAGTGTGGGTAGACATACCCGAGCTAGCTTTAGTCCAGCTAGCCTAACTACCAACAGCAGCGAATCTGTGGCAGCCTGGGAGGTACAAGCCTCTCCGGGACCCTAGGTAATTACCTAGCTGGCTCGTCTGTGCTGAAATCACTGCTGTCGGTATGCAAAATAACTAGATTAAAGCTAACGCAGGTTAAATCTACACAAACTGCAATCCCAACCCAGGACTGCAGGGTAGACATACCTATGTGACTTGCCTAACATTTCACAGTAGGAGTGTGGAAGAGCCAGGAACCCGGACTCTCAGTTTGGTACTCTACCCACTGGACCACACTGCTGCAAGCTGCTAGCAAGTAAGTGAATCAGGCAAACAGTGACTATTGAGATCATATTAAGGGCCTAATCCAGAAGTCAGTGACGTTAATGGGAGTCTTTTCCTTGACTTCAGTGGGTTTGGGATCAGGCGCTAGATGCATTTGCACTTTGAGAGTGTCTTAACTATGCTCTAAAGGGACACCCCATGTTTAGAGACTAGCGTCTATGGAAAAAGAACCCCTAAAGAAACACATGAGGTACCCGTTTCCCCAGGAGCAACATGTGTGAGCTTTGGGCTTTGTTTTTTTGCTCTATCTTGGCTGCATTTACTTGTAATCTATCCATCCATGTGGGTGAAGGAAGGAGGAAAGTGAGGAGTAGAGATGCAGAAAAAACGACCACATGCCAATTTACTACCCACTTTACCCCAGAGTCAGTTAATTAGGGACATGGAAGGACTAGTGGGAGGAAGGTGTGTAAAGGAAAAGTCTGCTTTCTTAATGACTGATTCCAATCTCATTTAAGGATAAATCAGGAGGAATCAAAATGTAAAAGCAGCGTGAGTGAGATCAGAATAAAGCCCTCTGGACCTGATCCTGTACTCTTTCCCCAAGCACGGAAGGCAATTGGAGTTATGCCTAAAGAAAGATTGCACCACCCGACCCTAAAAACCAGGAAGAAAAAATTCTTTAGAACAATTGGTTCTTAGAAGGGGTTTAAAAAATTCCTGTGAGTTTTTTAGTGCTCCCAGGAGGCAAAGGAGGAATTCTGAGATCCTGCAAGCCTCAGCAGCCACCAGCTGACGTTAGAAGGGAATTGCAGCTATGTGACAGCACAGTGAAATGGGGAAAGGGCAGTTCAACTGCAGTGGAGTTGAAGGATATTTTCCTTTTTCCAAGCACATGACGGATACGCAGCAGGGAGCAGCTGAGAGGGAAACATTGGGGACTGGGTCGATGTCTCCAGAGTGACTGTGTGTGTGTGTGTGTGAGCCGAAGGGTGTGAACCAAATGGCAAGAGCCACATCAATTCAGTGAGACTTTATGAGCAACAACAAGCTAAAACAAGTGCTGCCAATGTGTAGGACAGAGGCAGAGCCTTTGGGCATCCGTGAGAAGTCGGGAAGATCCACCTACAATGGGGTTAAATATGGTATTAGGGATTGACGGGGGCTTCATTCATGGGCAGTGCCTGTTCCTAATCCAGAGTGGGTTGCTACACGGCGCAATGCCACTAGTCCCTTGCTTTTTGCCCAGAGGCCTTTTATGATTCCTGATAATGTGAAGAAATCTCTTTCTCATGCTCCCTTGTATTTCAGGCATGGGAGTAGAAAGGGCCTCTTTCGTCTCAGTCTTGACTCCCTCTGGCTGCACCAGACAGTGCATTGTGCCATTTTCTTTCTACCTCTAGTTTATGGTCACTGAGGCCAAATTTGGCGAGAGTCTGTTTTGGTTTTGCACGTTTCCCTGTGAAGCAATCTGCTAATGTGATAATTCAGTACAGAGATCAGTATCAACCTAGCTTGTTGCTATTTTTGATTGATTCTTCAATGACTTGTTTCTTCATGTTTTATATACTGTTCTAGCACCCGGAATATGTTTTGGTTTGTTTACGTGCGCGTGTGAGGAAATGGCTGCTCTATTGGTCGAGAGGTTACACTTGTGGAGCCTGGGGTAACATTAATATACAGAAGTGTGTCATGTTGGCAGTTGGATTGAACTGTTGATCCTCTACTGTGTTGCAGTGGAGGGATCATTTGCTGCTTTGACCAAGATGGCGCAGAAGTTGGATCTTCTGTTCTGTGTTCGAATAGCGGGGGGAACTGACCCAGTTCTGCTCTGTAGCCATTGTTGCTGGAGTTCCTCTATACATGGAACATTTATCTGTAGCACTACAGATGTAAGATTTCTGTTGGGGTTTTACCTCCATCAGTGTAGTCTGTTGGTAAAATCTAAACATCCTGAACTTTGAAAAATTTGGATTCAGAGTACGTCAAAAATGGTCTGAGTGAAGATCACTTAGCACATACTGATTTTGCCCTCGGATACTTCATTTGGCTTCAATGAGAGATGCATACCTATACCCGAGATTAAATTTGGGCCTGATGGGAGTATTTTAGGGTTCAGATTATTCATACTTGTTATGATAATTTTGTGCTAAATACCAGCCATCTCAGTCTAGCCCCATTTAACTCTCTTTCCAATTAAAGGGACCACCTTTAATTTTTGCTGTTGGACATGTTGGGAAATTCATGTCATGAATACTGTACTATGCACTGATATTAAAATAGCCCTCTTCTTTCCAACAACCAGGCAACATTCGCTTTCCAAGTCTGCTCAGCAGTGTGTGAATTGAGATGTTGTGCAGATGAGATGTCCGGGTTTGGAAATTCCTGGCAGCTTTTTCTGTGGCCCGACCACAAGCCCCCTTCCTCCCCCTCTTCCCTTCTGAAATATCTGCGCTTACAATGAAGATCCATAAGTACAGAGGTATAAACAAAAGACACACAATAAACATATGCAGTTTCTTCCCCAAATCCATGGAAGAAAGAAAATATTTACAAGGGTCTTCTCTATCCTTTTTGCTCCTCCTCCCTTGCCAGCCTTTCGGGAGAATACTGTATGGAACATTAACTTGAAAGAAACTCAGACAGATGCTTTGCTTAAAGAGGCTCTGCTGATCCTGAACCTGGGAACATTTGAGTTAATGGGAAGTAGTTAACACTTACGTTGATGAAGTGAATGTGGCAGTTTATGATGCCAGTTTAAAGGAAGTTTGTGCAATCTCTGAAACAGTTATGCTGCTATCAAGGTAGAATAACGTATGGTCTCAGACTGCAATACCTGAATGGAAGGAAAGAAGTCCAGAACAGGGAGAGCAAAAGCTTAAATAGCAGTAGAATCTGCCCTTGATTTACTACCGCTGTGCTTTCTTTAACTATTTGTTGTCAGCTAAAACACCTAGCACACAGGAAAGAAATTTAGACTAGCACCTAGAGCAAAGGACAGCAAGAATATTAGTGTTAGGACTTGCTAGAACATCAACACTGACCTGCTGTTTAACCTTCAACGGGTCAAGTAATATCTTTATGCCTCATTTGTCTACCTGTAAAACTCGTATCAGAATGAATTTAGAGGGTCTCAGGAGACTTAATTAAAGTCTGTAACTTGTTTTGGAGATACCTGGCAAAAATTCCTATACACATGCAATATTATTTTATTAGATTGCCAGCCACTCCATCAAAATGGAAAAAATTATTGCTATTTGTATTTCTTCCCTTTAAAATTCATGTTGTAAAATGAGATATCTGAACTTGCCTGTGATGATGTGCTAAAGAACTGATAAACGCATTTAATTTCTGAAGAAAGAGATTTGTTGCCACAGCAAGACCTAAGAGCAAAGAACTATTTGTATGTGTATCGAACAAAGTGGGCCAAATGCTGCAGACCAGTGCAATTCCATTGATTTAACAGAACTTGGTCCAGTAGCTGTAAGAACTGTGAAGTAGGCAGGGGATCTTATCTTACTGACTCTTCAAGGCATAACTTCATCTTTGATGTTTTCAGAAGTGCGTTGATAACGCATGTGTCATTATAAGGTATCTTAGAAAAGATAAGGCTTTTACAGGATTGATGGAAAATTCTATGCGCTCTGATTCAGCACAACACTTAAGCACGTGCTAATCTTTGAACATTTTAGCAGTCCCATGGAAGTCCATAACCAGAAATAGATCTGTTCCTTTTTCAAGAGTTTCCTTGATTGGAAATAAAAGCAAAAGTATTTCAAAAGTGCACAAATACTCACAGGCTACGGGAGCTGTGCTCCCAGGTGTGTTACTAGTTTAGTATCCTACCAAGACCATTTTGCAGCTTGCATGGCAAGTGCAGGCAATTCATTTCTGTGATACTGTCAAGACAAGAACTGTTATTAAAACAATGATGACTGATGTGGTGCTACTCTTCCCTGACTTCTTTCACTATAGGAACCCTCAGTAATGGGAACAGTGCTAAAAAAAGATGGGGGGTCCTTTCTAGTTTGTGAACAATGCCAGTAGATGCCTTGCTCATTCCTCTTGCTTACAGAGACCAGATTTGCTGGTAACCAAAACAGGACAATTCTGCATGGCTGAGCCAGCCAAGTAACAGAAATCTGTCTGACCTCAGGGCTGAGCTGTAAGATAATAAGACACGTTTGCTTCTTATTGGAAGTTACATTCAATGAGCCACAATCTCTGGTCTGGCTTGGTGCAGGACTAGGGAAAGGAGCAAAGGTGGATTGAAGATACTTTTGTGGGTCCCCTCATCCTGAGGCCAATTGTCTATGGGGTCAATTCACAACATACAACTTTACAGCTGGCTGCCCACAGCTCCAAAGGGGTGCTCTGGCAACTGGAGGTTGCCAGGGCACAGAGATGCTCTGGTAAAACCCCATGCCTCCTTTCCCCTGGCTATGCTTCTGCACTGGCAGACAGGGAGGGTGAACAAAGCATGGAAGCTACTATGTGCCAGTTGTACACTACTAGAGGATTCTCCTAGAGAAGAGGAATCCTGCACTAGGCTCTTAAACTGGCTTTTAGGCTGCTTTGTGCAACTTCATATGAACACAAACAAAAATTAACTGCTGTCTTATAGGAGTAATTCTTTTGTTAGCCTCAAAACACCTAAAACACAGATAAAGGTACAAAACCAACGAACCAAATGAACAAACAGCAAACCCCAAGCAATCCCAAACAAAAATAGAGAAGTTGTTCTGTTCTCTTCAGTTTTGTTTACTGCTCCTGTCACCATGGTACATGAGTCCTGTACAGCACTAAGTGACATGCATAAATGCCAAACTGTTAAACTGTTCTACAACTATGGTTGGGGAATGCCTGAGTGGGGAGAGCAGGCAGTCTATGAGAGGTTACGTCTCTTACCCACTGGACTGAGGAATGAAAATCTTGGAGAACCACACTTTCTGAGACTATAAACCAATCTCCTTGCTGATTACTGATGGAATTAATGTCATGCTTTGTCAGTTCTATGATTAATGTCTATTGGCCCCAGGAGCAGGTCATCTTCAGCTCTAGCTGTTCAATATGTGATGTAGTCACATAATTTTCTTATTTAAAGTACTTGCTATGACTTTAAAGAGGCTATAAAAGTTGAAGTTGTTTTTACTAACCTACCGTTAAATTACAATGCCATATCTCCTGTTTCTGAGGATCTATATCCTGCTGTCAGTGAGCGACAGGAGTGTGGAACTCAAAGTCACGTCCGCCGTGGTTCCATGTGTGCTCAATGGCAAGATATGGTCCTAAATTCTTATGAATTCTTCCAGGCTGGAGAAGGGGGCATTTTGTCTAGGGATAGAACAATAAGACAAGTGTCCGTGTACAAACAAGGAATTATGTGAGTCTCCTGTATGCTAGTTACCAGCAGAACCTCTGCTCCTTAAGATATAGTGCACTTCTGTAGATGGCACTCCAAACAAAACATGGGGGAGGCGTGTGGTGTCTGGAGTTAGTTTTTAACCTTCACTTTGATGTAAGCACCAATCTGCATGCCCACTGGACAGCAGCTAATCTGTGTGACCAGCCCTCGCTGCCTACAAGTCCAGTGAGGATTTTCAGGGTGTTTTACAAAGAGGGAAAGACACATTCCCTGAACCAAAGAACTTACAATCTTAGCTCTACAGGACAAACAAAGGCAAGATAAGACATGGCACAGAAGTTAAGGGAAGGGCTAAGGACAGCAAGGCACCAAGAATTCCTGGGAAAGGTGGGCTTTATGAAGGATTTTGAAAGGGAAGAGAAAAGGCACCTGATTGACAAGTAAAGGGAAACTGTTTCAAGTGTAGGGACTAGCAAGGGACTCGAGGGAGTCCACTGTGGGCTTCTCTATTGCCACTGCTTTCAAGTGGAAGGTGCTCAGATACTATGGTGATGGGCAGCAGTATAAAACAGAGAGAGAGGAATGTAGAGAACAAGTAGGAGTGCATGACTATAAAGATGTAGAAAAGGGCAAGATTATTTAGTGTTAGTGCTTGTTTGGTACCATACATGAAGCTGATGGAAGGATTCAAAAAAGGAAGGGTTTGTTCTGAGCGATTAGAGGGGACAGCCTGCAGGGGGAGAGGTGAGGCGTGGTGGAAGCAGAGAGGAGATTGTATCAGTTCAGGTGAGTGAGTTCTCAGGCTTGGCCAGAATTTTAGTAATGGGGAGATGGCTGGAGAGTGGGAGGGCAGCCTGCTGCTGTACAACCACCAAGTCATTCATGCCAAGGTAGCAGAAATAATACCTAAGGGTGGAACGCATAGTTAATTACCATTTGAGCAGGCTGAGGATTGTGATTAAGGTCAAGTCTCCTATTACCTGTGCATTCTCTGCCCATGTGCTCCTTTTTCACCTTATGTAGTGGTGACTAAGGAAGTGGGCACAAAGTACTCAGCAGAGAGGACAACGCTTACCACTGACCTATACTTACACACATTCTCTCCGTGCACACTCTCAAGATAAATTACAACACTGTATACTGAAAGGTTTACAAGTTTCACACAAGTTTCAAGTCCACTGAGTGAATCCCAGATTCTATTTTGGAGGTGCGATTCCTCTCACTGATTTTTTAAGTTGGAAACCAGTATTCACATGATTCCATGTTTCTGGAAGAGTTTTACTCGTCTTCACTGCAATGACAGGAAAATGACAGCAAAATCAATGGCAGAATATCACTAGCATGATCAGATGTACTGCGAAGAGTGAGAAATACTGCTAACAACTCTATCATTCAATGAAGAATATTTGGGAGAGCGTTCGTGACTTTCATGTTCAGCACATTTCTGTGTGTGTTACTTTTTTCATATTCCATGTGCTGAATCACTGTACCAAAGCTCTTTTTTTTTTTAAGCTAGCCCAACTTCTTGGTACTGCTGACTTTCTCATGAGATTTTCATTACCTCCTGCTTCCAGGCAGGATGTAAATACCACAAGCAAAGCATTTCTGTGGCCCTTAATTTTGCCCTTCCCTGTTTAATAAATATGATATAGTACCGATGTAATATATCTGTCACGAGGATATCATAAGCAGTTGGAGCATATAATTTGCTAGTGGCTTTTGTAACAAAACTGAGAGCCACCTCCATTAGAATGTCCCCTCAGCACAAAGACCTTCAAAATCTGCATTTTAGGAACCCAGGAAAACAAAGATCTGAAGAATACTTCAGTGCTGCTACAGGTGGTTGAGCAAGTCAGAAAAACAGAAAATGAAACTAAATCAACAAGGGAAATGATGCCACACAAGCTGAGTCCTGAACAGCCTTCAAGTCTCCACACAGACACACACATAACACAAGCCAATTATGCCAAGCCATAACAGTGCGTTAAAAACAACAAGAATATCAGCAGGACTCCTACATTTGTGTTACACGTAGTACAGTCAGTTCTGTCCTTGCTTGTGGAGAAAGATCTTGGTTTGTTGGTCTTTACTAGAAATGTAGTGTGCCAAATGTTTCTGTTACTTGCATGTGTGTCACCCCACTGATGTCATTAGGGATGCATGAATGACAGCAAAGCTTGGTCCGGCATCGCCGAAGAGAAAAAAACATGAATGCTGGTAATACAGCTAGAAACTAATCACAAAATTCTCCTCTGAAATATCCCTAGTGGACTTTTATTGCAATATTCTACTCTTAGGAATTTTCTGGGATATGTCTACACTGGAGCTCTTGGGTGTAAATTGACGCTGCAAGAGGGACTAGCTGCCCTGGGTACACACCTCGGGTTTGAGAGAGGATTGTACTCATGGCAGCTAGCCTGTCCCACCATAGCTATACTGCTATTTCTGGCACGCCCAAGCTGGTAATTACACCTCCAGCTCCACTGTAGAGATACCCAATGGTACTTATATAGCCTCATTATCCTAGTTTCTGAGCACCTTGTAATCTGTACCACATTCAGCCTCATAACACCCCTGTGAGGTAGGCAGTGCTATTATCTCCAGATGGGGAACTGAGACAGAGAAGATCAAGTGACTTGCTCAGGGTCACATAGGAAGGCTGGGGCAGAGCAAGGAAAGGAAGCCACGTCTCCCAGGTCCTAGGCTGGTTCCCTAACCACTGGGCCATCCTTCCTTTCTAAGTACTATATAGCCAAATTTTGCAGCTCAGGTCCATGCCTAGTTTGAACTTTCTCAATCTCAGGTTACATTAAAAGCTAAGCAGATCTGTGGGGCCTACGTGATATTTTTGTGCAGCAAATTTTTGCTTGTCATAGGGCTATTGTACTATTACCACAACAAGCAGGATCTCTTTTATCTATGTGACTTTGAGAGCAGAAGTCTCCAATTCACTTTCTTGCTCCTCATAACTAAAGATTGGATGTTGACTCACTTGTGGGTTTCTATATTGCAAGGGTTATAATCACACATTCAAATACAAACATAATCAAACAAATGCACCAATCTTTTCACTTTTTCACTGTTCTCTGCTCTTTTTTTTCTTTAAAAATACGAAACAAGGAGATTGAATGCAAGAACTCAATCAACAGGATGTTAAATTTGAAAATTTAAGCCTAAAAATTTAGGACAGTTTTAACTCAATCATATTGGACACAAATCATGGAATAGTTTGAACAACATATTCAAGTCATAAAAATGTAACAGAAACACAAAGGAAGGAAGCTAGTAATGTTGATGTGAGAGCTTAGAGAGTTAAATTTTGTTGGCAAACCTCCATTAACTTCTTGTTCATTTCAATCCTCAATCTTAACATTACATTGACATATATTTACTACTGATATTTGATATAATATCCTCTACTGGTCTGATCTGGGTACTGAATGAAATTAAGCTAATTCATAGATTTGTCATGCTGCTAATTCAATGTTTTAGAGCCAAAATTGTGACAATTAACCAGGCCATGTAGTTTTTCTTTTCGATTTTCAAAATACAACAAAAATGTTTCATCTACTGACTTTTATTAACTGCTGCACAATTGTATTTTTCAAAACATTCTGGTTTGGTTTTAAAAGCATTTGAAATTGCCTGCCATTTGCAATTTTGGATCTCCCATAAGGACTGACGCTATTTGTGCTGATGTCCACAGCCTAGGTCTGCAAGATTTAGAATCAGTTTAGGGCTCATCTGTACTACAAAGCAGGAATGGAAGAACTATTTAGTATGGTGCAGCTGAAGAACTCCTGACTCAAATGCACAAATACGGTAACCAGTCACCCTAACGGGGGTCCTGTCAGTGTTAATATACCCCAGACCCTTTCAGATATTGGGTACAATAGCAAGCTATGTAAACCTCAAGCTCAAAGTTAAGCATGGAAGGCACTGTAAACACTAGTCCCTAGGCTCTAGCCCTTGGTGAGTTCACTGTAAATGCTCCCCAAACATACACTGACTAATAAAGGATTCACTAGAGCTGGCAGAAAATAAAGTGTGCAAATGCCTTAGGTGCAAATATTCACGATGACTTCTAAAGAGAAAGTCCAGAGTAATTCCTAACTAAGCCCTTATGGGGCAGACCAATAGAAAGCTATCTTTGTCCCTCTATGCTTGTTCAACCCCACACTTCTTTCGGAGGGAGGCAAATTCTTAGGTTTTGGTGTTTCAAGGCTTGTTTCTGGCTCCATTGTTACGTACATATTTTGTCATCACACTGAGGAACTTTCTATATTTCTCTCTACCCTTCTATCTATACACTTATATGACCTCATTCACCATATTATGTCAAACTTTTGTTGCCTCGCTGCCTAATCACATTGGTAGGCCACAGCCTCCACTTGGTAGCATCTCTTCTTATGGCAGCAGCTATTTAGAGAGAGGTGGTGTCTCTGGTATAGGGAAGATCAGAGCCAAGAGAGGGTACTCGGCAGGGCAAATCCCAAATTCAGAGCTTCAGCACCTTGAGACGTGGACAGTCTCCAGACGTGGACAGAATCAGTCAGTAAGCAGACAGCTCTGCCAAAGTGTTAAGGAAACTAGCAGTGACGGATTAGCCCTTATGTCCCTCAGAAAGAGTGAACAGGAAGTTTGAACATTACAGAGACTAAGACTTTTCGTACACAAAAGATGTAGCATCATCAGTCTGTGGTGTCATGACAGACAGTAAGACCTTACTGGTGCACAAAGCACTGTCCACCAAAAGGGGAAAGACCTGTTTCATAAACCTGGTGCCCCTTCCTCCATCCACCTAAAAAAGGGGAGAGGAGAGAGAGAAGAGGAAAAGTTGGAGCAGAGCTCAAAGACCCTCCCATTAATGATCTAGCTGCCCCTGGACCTTGTAAAGAGGTTATTATAACAATCATTAAAGCATCTCTTCCCAGCCAGGAGGAGAAAGAGACATTTCAGCTGGAACATTTTAAAGTGCAAGTTGACCTGTGCTACAGAGTGAGACCAACAGCAGTGAGATGGGTCTGGAATCTATCAAGAGCTAGAGTAAAAAGCTGAGTTAAAGATAGAAAGTTATGCTCATCCTCGGAAATTTCAAAGAAACAGCTACAGTTTGAGAGATTCAGTTGGCCCTTGAAGATTTCTTTACACAGTAGCAGGCTGTGACATACTATGTCTAGGACAGTGCAGAGAAAACAACAGTTGCCTTTGAATTTGTCCTGTGGGCATGCAGGCAGAAACATCTGCAGGCTTGCAAGAGAAGCTGACCTGTGTTGCAGAGGAGAAATGACAGGTAGAACGAGGTAACCCATTTGAGGGCATTGTATTTTTTTTTTTTACCTTAGATAGCCCATGTCACCATTAGGTTGTATCTCCTTGTCATTCTGTCCCTGGACCATTTAACAGATCACTGTCCTGCTCCATCAACTTATTCCTCACAGCATGCCAGCAGAAACATCCATGAGATACTTGCTCTGCATTGTTACTACACCTGTTTGACCTTTTGCACATGCCTTAAAGGCACAATGAAATTAATGGGAGCCTTCCTATTGACTTCGGTGGACACTATGGTTTAAAGCATTATTGAAGAGAATCAACAAAATAACTGATGAAATAACTAATAAAATGCCAAGCAGCAAATCTGGCCTTCTCTACAGCAGCTGACGCCAGGTTTTTCAAAGAATGAAGCAAGTTTCAGAGGGAAAATGATGGGCCAAGTTCACTCCTGTTGTAACACCACTGACATAACCGGAGTTACACCAGTGAACAATTAAGCCATTAATCGGAAGCAAAAGGAGACTAGGACTCGCCCGTGCAAAGATGATTTTGACTTACGAAGGAATAGGATGACTGCTGGCCATCCACCTCGAGTTTATAGACGGGAGAAGGCAAGGTAGTTTTTGTTTTTGAAGAGAAGGTCTATAATGATGTCTTTTACGTTTTCCAGGTTTCTCCTGAAATAATATTTTCCTTTAAATAATTCTTGCCCTTTGTCTAGGACTTCAAGGGCATCAAAACAAAAGCATGCACAGCCCAGCATTACTATAGCAAAGCAATGGAGAAGTCCCTCCAGATCGAATCAAATTAAACATCATGCCAGGAAGTGGCCTCCTCACAGCAACACTGTATAGAAGAAAGTATGCAGTAAACCAGCCTCTGCATTGGAAGAATGTCTAGCGTGTACATCTAGCAATGTGAAAACCTACAAGGGGTTGAATAAGCAGTCAAATGTTTGAATGCTTAACAAACGTATGGACCCTAAGCCGCAGACCTCCCTGTCTCCATACCCAGTGTTCAAGCCCCAACACAGCCTTCATTCCTTCTACCTGGCATGTTGCACTGGTGTTTTCTTGCTGCCCTTGTCTGGCACCCTTGGGGATGGAAGACTTAGTTCCACTTCTCGTGCCTTTTGCTGACATCTCTCAATACAGGCCATCAAAACCAAGTCAGAATGGCTTCTGCTGACTCTCATGAGTAAATGAAGAAGGCTAACAGATACCACAAACACCATGTAATTTGAACCACAGCATATAACCCAATCAATGCATCTTGAAGTTTGACAATACAGATAAAGCTGAACTGAAATTTTCACTGATATAGATCATGCCCAACTTCAATTACATTTACTATTGTAAACATTTCTGCAGTGTAACAAAACTTATTAAAGGTATGAGATTCATTGAAATAGGTCATGCTTAAGATTAAATGCTCAAAACTTAAGGAACCTTAGTGGGGAATTTATTTCTCAATGACCATATTTCACCTATTGTCTCAAAGGTAGGTGCTCCTTCCAAATACGATAGGGTCAAATGGATCCCTTATTGTTAAAGCATGGCACCCCAGACAGGCTAGCACCTGGCTGGGCCTTGACTTTGGGTCAGAACTGTTTTAAGTGATGGCTAAGCATGCATTTCTTACCGAAGAATTTCAGTGTCTTTGCTATAGAGATAATGCACGCAGGTGTTGCACAGTAGTTGGGGACAGGTTGGTGCATAACAGCAGTCTCGTGAGAACTTGCACACAGAGCTGGAACTTACAAGTGTTACTAGTTCTGTGGATTTTTTGCAGCTGCTTTTTGCTGTTTTACCCATTGTCACTCAAAGAAGCTGGGAGCTATGTGCATAATGTAAATGAAAGTAGACTATGAAAGATTTTGCCTCTGTACCCCTTCAGCTTTCTCCCTTCAAAGAATTAACTCCTAGAAGTTCAAACACTTTGCAACAGTTTGGAAGCCAGCACAAATCCATTTCCCATCTGTAACACAGGGATAACACCACATTTCTACCTCACATGGGTATTGCGAAGATGCTTCTAGGACAACAAAATTACATCAGTCATTCAGATACTGTGATACTCAGCACCACAGAACAGCCCATAAAAAGATTAAAAATTCTGTAGTCAGTGCAAGAGTTAAATGGTGTGAGCCAAATAAGGTATGGGGCCAAACATTAAATGATCAGCATAAATAATCATTAAACAGATGCCTCATTCCCTTAGCACTGTCCTTCCTGGCCACTGAATGAGGCAGTGATCTTCTGGCAAATACACTATGTAATTATGTGACTAAAGAATGTATTTTAATGCATTCACACAAGGGGGATGAATTAAGGTTGCACAGGTAACCTTAATTACAGCATTTCCAAACTTCTCTGTGCTTGACTTTGCAACCTTGTTCTTTGCAATAATGTTTTATTATTGTATGTTCAGTGTGAATAACAACAGTACTTCAAAAATAAGACCCAGAAGTATGTGTATAGTCCTGATCAACAGAGAGACAAGGATAGATTCAGATGATCAAGAACTGATTGTGGCGGCTTTGCCTGCAGGTACAATCTCATAAACTGCAGTGATAAAGTTTGATGTCCCACCATAACAGAGAGTTCCAGGGGGCTGCCAAAGGTGACAGTTTAACAGTAACGTCACAAAACATTATGAGTTAATATATGCAAATTGCCATGAAGGCTAAGGCAGCAAAGCTCTCTTATAGCAATAGATGCCAGCTCTTCTCATTAATGTAATATAATCAAATCATGCTTTGTAACAAGTTAGGTTTAAAATAATCTGTGTCTCTGCAATTTATCACTGTGAACTCTATCCAGACCGAATCTTAAGATACATACCTGCCTTTTCTTTCTCTCTCTTCCACAGGGCACTAACACAGGCAAACATTTTACAGGTTAGGAAGCTCCACCTTTCCATCTTTGTTCACTACCTCAGTCCCCACTCAGCATCAGGCACACCAAGCACCTATTTCTGGTCCTTGTGTTTGGGATAGAGATAGAGGGGAACAGACAAACCCATCTTTGTTCTCCCCATATTCTGGCACTGAGAAAGGCCCTGCTGGCCACCGATGTAAATTAGAGCAACTTCAGGACTATTCTAACTTATGCTTTGCTTCCTACGTCCTCCGAGAGGTGCTTGGAAGATGAAAATAACCATAGCACTGTGTATCTCAGCCATGTCTCACACAGGACCCTTCTATAAGGACCATGACTAATTAGAACCCTTTCCACCAGTTCTGCAATGGCTGTGGAAGCCCTTTTCGTTGAGTGTATTCTCAGCGAGCATTTTTCCACCCACTCTGAGGGGTCATCAAATTGGCCTAAAAGGGCCTTAGTGTGACGCCAAAAATCCAGAATAGGAAAGCACAACCAAGAAAGAACCCCATTTCCTGATCAATCCCTTAATAACAGACTAAATTGCCTGAAACAGTAAAATGCCACCCACAGGATCCTCCAAACTGGGATGAATCTGTAAGACTTTTCAAATGGGTCATCACTGGAAGTCAATTATGAGAGCTGTTGCCTGTTTGTCACAGGCCAGTAATTATTTGCATGGCTGTGGATGAGCTAAGCATAGAAGGGAGAGCCTGATTGCATGAATTGCCTGCTGCCATCTCCGCAGTTTCATGGAAATGAGGAGCTGTGTCTCGTGAGGCTATGTCGACGAGCCACATCACTAAATAAATGATAAATTGAGAAAATCCTCTGTAACTTTTTTTTTCTTTTTTTTTTTACAAAAGAGATCATTTCAGGCACCTAAAGTTGTTAATAATGACAAGAAAAGAAGGGATTTCTGGTTAATCAACATCAAGGTCACAGTCTTGTGGAATAAATTTCATATACAATGAATAACTCACAGGGCGATGGCATGTTTAGCATCAAATCTTGGCAAAGATTTGTTTGCTTAATGACTTTCCTCCCTTTTTTTCAGGCCAGCCACCTTTGACTGGAGAGAGCTTGTTAAAAGAACTAAATGTCACCGAAAATGTGCTGTTAATCCCACTCATCAACAGATGTTAACCATGAAGTGATAATAAAGAGAAAAAAGAAAAGATGCAGCTCCAATCAGGATTATTCTTGGTAAGCACAGAGCCCCCCATGACTGCAACAGACGGCTCTCATACTGTTTCTCCAAATATATGTCACCATCCCTGCATTCTGTGGAAGCGCTTTGATGTTCATTTACAGACGGATACACTGTACTTTTCCTTTTGCTTGTTCAAACAAAGCAAGACATTTTGGTTTTCTCGGCAAATATTGTCAGATGTTTTATGTGCGGCTATGAAAATTAAGTACATCTTTGATACCATAAGTCTTTCTTGCTTGAAACAAGCTGGGCTCAGCTCCTAGTGGATGTTAGTAAAAAAACCCAACAATATAAAATTGTTCTAGACAAAGATATAGGTTCAGGTTTTCAAAAGATCTTAGCATCCAAAGCCACAAATGTCTCAGTAGAAGCTGGTAGGTATTAAGCATTTTTGAAAATCTGGTCCCAGTTGTATGTGCTGAGCACTTGAAAAATTGGCCTGGGCTTTTCTGAAAATCTGGCTCATACTGTACACTGTCCCCTAAACCTTTGTTATTCTTCTTTTTGGTGTGTTTGGTTGCATGCATTGCATGTACACAAAGGGGAAATACTTGGTGGGGACTATTATTCAATTAAAACACTTCATGTTTCTCAAAGTAACATAATTTTAAGCACAACTAGCGCCATGCCTAGATATGGCTGAGAATTACTGACTTTCTACAAAGATTCATTTACATTTAGTATGCACTGAAGCCCTTCATAGATCTTTCCCAGACCTGAAGAGCTCTCTGTAGCTGGGAAGCTTGTCTCTTTCACCAACAGAAGTTGGTCCAATGAAAGATATTCCCTCACCCACCTTGTTCAGCCCTACACAGAAGTGATCTGAAAAAGCCATGCCAATTGTAAAATGCGACAGGGCCAGATTTCATCTGTCTGTCTTGTTGCAAGACAGCAATATTACAGTAGCAACTACAGATCCCAACTGGGACTGGGATTCCATTGTGCTAGGCCCTCTATATAGACATAGAAAATAATAATTCCTGCCCTGGAGAGTTTACAATCTGAATAGTCAAGACACAGAAAAGGTAGGAGAAAGCAAATACACCTTCCCAACTCATATCAGAAGTGTGGATTGAATCACAAGGGAAGAAGGAAATATTCCAGAAAATATTACAAATGTGGACTGCAAATGGTGTACTGGGTAGAGATGGTTGTGGTTGTTGGCCTCTACTGGGAGGGTACACTGGAGCTGGAGGGAGGGAGAGGAGACACTACAGAATCAAAAACAACGAGAGTCCTGTAGCACCTTAAAGACTAACATCTGATGCATCTGACGAAGTGGGTTGCAGCCCACGAAAGCTTATGCCCACAGAAATGTGTTAATCTTTAAGATGCTACAGGACTCTCATTGTTTTTGCTGTATACAGACTAACACGGCTACCCCTCTGGAACTTGAGAGAATCAAGATTCACTGGGCAGCAGGATGGGAAAGTGTCTGGTCCATATCTGGCAGGTGAGGGGGGATATGGGGACAGAAAAAACATTTTGTTGGAATTTTACCTGAAAATGTCCTGATATTTAAATTCTCAGCTACAACCCTGTAGAAAATTTAGTTTTTGATTCATAAAGATTCAGCTGGAGGAAGGTCTATTTTTAGAAAACTTTCTCCCATTTATTTAACAGGATAACTAACTGTATCAAATGTATATGTCTTTAATTTGAGTTTGTTTAAAGTCTGAAGGTTCCTCTTGGAATTTATCTGTGCTTTTCTAATGTTTATGGGACTAGGACCATTTTAAAAAGCTTTTTGGGGGCCTTTTCCTTTAGTTTTGCATATCTTGATTTCTTTATATTTTGGGGTCTGAAGCTAATGACAGAATGTAGTTATGTTTTCATATTTGCAGTTTTGTTATAGCCATATTGTTCCTGGGATATGTGAGAGACAAGGTGGATGACGTAATATCTTCTATTGGACCAGCTTCTGTTGTTGAAAGAGACAAATTTTTGTGCTGTCTTTCACCAACAGAAGTTGGTCCAATTAAAGATATCTTTTCATAGGCTTTTACATTTTTGTTTTGTTATATCTGAGTTGGAGTCATTGACACACCCTTTCATGATATAATTATGTCACCCCCCTGCTTTTTTAATAACTACTAGTTGTTACAGTATTCACAACAGCAATGTGAATGTAAACTTTGGCATTTGTTTCAAGAAAACTGAGATAACTTTCATATCCACCTTCAAAATCTTCTTGGGAAAGTATTCACATGAAATGTGAGCTATATTAAACTTTGTCATTCAAGTTATTTAACATATGAAGTAGTGTCACCTATAAACAGGAGCACGCCCTCATGGGACCTGTCAAATTCTGCCACACCAGCTTGTGGCTTTCTCTGAATAGCTTTGCTCTCCATTTTTTTAACACAGTCAATGTTATTTAAAAAAGATGTTTTAATCCAGAAGATCTCTCAGGAGATTACAAATGAGATAGATAGAGAACTGTTTACCTCTGTGTCACCAGTTCAAATCTTCATCAGGTTGGCAGGGAGAAAAAGTTGTTACCATCTGATGGTCTGTTTAAAATTAGGTAGTGCACTCAATCTAGTACTTACTGGACAGGTGTCCACATCATAACTGACACTGTTTGAAATTAATTATATCTAGGAATCAAGCCACCCACCCTGAAAAAGCCCAACTGTTAAAATTACAGCAACCTGTCTGCTTAGCAATTCAGGTCCCTAGGAATACATCAACCTGGAGCTCTGCTCTTTGCACTGCCTCCCAACTGAGTCCAGATAGTCATAGACAGGTCCGATTTCATGAAGGCCTAAGCTAGAGATAGCCTCTCTCTCTGTGAGCTTGGCCTCCCCTCGACAGCTACATTCTACTGGAACCATTACACTATTGACCAATAGCGCAGGCCTCATGAATGTGGAAGACAGAACTCTCTCAGAAGCTGGACCAGTGTCAGGGCAAGTGCATGGACAGTCTGCCTAGGGGTTAGCATCGGGCCAGGGCAAGGGTCCATTAGCCAGTTCTCAGGAACCAGGCTGAGTTGGAAAACCAGAAAATCAGAATCATGAGACAAACCAGTGGGCAAAGATCATGAGGCAGTTGCTAAGAGACAGGCCGAGTCAGGGTACCAGAAGGTCAGGATCAGAAGGCAGGAACTGGAAAACACCAGACCAGCGGTCTATGGCAGAGTGAACCCCAGCTGTATGATCAACTTCCAGTTTCCTCCTTTGGAAATAAAGAGGGGCTTCAGTGCAATCTGAAGCCTTGGGTATCTCTCAATCAGAGTGCAGAGGTGGGCTTCTGCTCTAGTTGGACTTCATGGACTCCAGTCCCAGCAGCTGCCTATGAGCTGCCAGGTAGGGGATTGGTGTGTGCTGACTGCCGCGGACCTGAGCCCGAGAGCTGTCAGGCCTGACAACCTGACGCTGCAGAAATCACTCCTGCAAGAGATAAGCATGACCACAGGCCTGACTGCTTTCAGGCTTCCTCTACACTACGAGCTAGAGGCATGGGTCCCGACTCTTACAGTCCCTGTACATGAGTATAAATAGTGGGATGGCCATGGTAGCAGAGGAACAGCTTAGTTATGTTTCAGGTGGTTTTGTACGAGGCAGGGTGGCTGCTGCTTGTGGCTACGTGATTATTTATACTCACGCCAGCTCGATGAGAGCTAGAGTAAGTGTGTATACGCAAGCAGGGGAATCACCCCTAGCTCGTAGAGCAAAGGTAGCCTCAGAAACAAATGTAAAATTCATTTCTTCAGCTGCACATTCACACAGTAAGCTACACACAAGCAGACTAATCAAGCTATTTCTCCTAGAGGCTGAGAAGAGGGGTGTGGGGGAAAGGGAGATTGTTATTTCTACTTTTAAATCCTTAGCTACTATAGTGATGGGGCCCATGAAATATCTACCCAGATAGATGGGTAATCACAAGAGACAGTCCAAGGATTGACTGGATATGGAGTCTGAACAGAGTCACAAACCCCAGAGTCATAAACTGACTGGTCAACCACACACCTCATTTGGAACCAAAGTACACAATCAGGCAGCCGCAGAGACAAGGGGAAAAAAAGGCAAATACAGAACTGCGTTAAACGTAAACTACGAAAAAATAAAGGGAAAAGAACATTTTCCCTCTGCACTGTAAAGTTTCAAAGCTGTATTAAGTCAATGTTCAGTCATAAACTTTTGAAAGAACTAGAACATTTTGTTCAGAGTTACAAACAACTTCCGTTGCCAAGGTTATCATAACTGTATGCCTGTATGTATGGTTTCTACTGTATGCCTACAGGAGGGCTTTTCCAGGGCAGGGCTGAGGCCCAATCTCAGGGAAATTCAATCTCACACTTTTGGTAGAGCTACTGGATGTTACTTCTCTGCACAGGTTAACACAATTGTAAGTGATACACTTCAAACCTCTCAGTCTCCTCCAAAAGTGAGAATATGCAGTTTAATGATATTGCTGACTTTGAAAATAAATTCAGATGCTATTAGCAGCAACAACCCTCGCCTGAAATGGTGGGCAGCCCAGAGTAAATGAAAGTGGGATGATCCCCAATATGGAATTATATGGATCCTATTTCAAAAGAGAATGACAGTCTTTTTAATTTTCAGTTGTTTTGTATAATCTAAGATAGGTTCCTTAGGCTTCACCCATTCAAGACAAAATCCAAAACTCTTGAAAATTTAACAATTATCTCATTTTTCACCATGGCATAGTCTCTCTCTCTCTCTCTCTCTCACACACACACACCCACACGTGAGAGAAAGAGATGCGTATGCTCACACACTTACACATATTGTTTTACATTTAAATATATATTGCTTTTAAATTTTAAATGTAGATGTGAGCGAGAGGATCTGTGCCAGGAGAGAAATTTAGATTGTGAAGTCAAGTGAGAAAGCTAGAAAATACAAACTATTAAAGTAGCATTTTTTTTCCAAGGGGCCCGAGTTTGATCTCAGCTAATCCAGTGTAAATTCAGAGTAGCTCTATTGAAGCCACTAGAGATATCGTGTTGAAAATAGGGAATACCTAAGACTTGAATGTGACATCACATCATGTCTCATTCTGCTAGGAACCAGTGTGTCAAATAAAATTTTCAAGCTTGGAGGCCCTATATTCAATGGTGCTGAGCGTTTGCAGCTCCCTTGATTTCAAGAGGAGTGGTTGTTCAGTGTCTCTGAAAATCAGGCCACAGATATATGAAGTGGGACACTTTAATCCATATTTTGCCACCTATGTAAATGATCCTATTTTCAAGAGTGTTAAGCACCCATGGCTCCCACTGAAGTCAATGACAGCTGCAAGCTGCTCAGCCCTTTTGAAAGTGAGGACACTTACTTAGATGCCTAAATATGGATTTAGGTTCCTAACTTTAGGCACCCAAAATTGGAAAGTTTCAGTCTGAGTGCCCAACTTGATAATATAACATTACTGTAACCTCTCTAAAATTATCTAGACTGGGATATGGTTAGTGAAAACCTACAAAACCCTTACATGGCTGGCTGTACGAATTACAGGAAGCTCATCAGTCCGATGGAATGTATCTTGGAAATCATATGAGTTACTCCAGGGCTGGAAACAGTTAACGCAATTCCAAAAAGAATAAGACGGGTGTCTTGGGCTAGTTAATTAACAACTTGTCAGTCCAACCTCTTTCCTGGCTGGAATATTTGACAATTTACTTGAAAACAAATTGCGCCCTCAGATATGGGCATGTGCAACTTGGCCCAAAGTAATTAAATCAATTTGTGGGCAAGCCTAGGAGCCAAAAGTTTTACTGCATAACAACCAGCATATGTTTGGCCTTCAGTGGGACCAGGCTCAACCCCTGGATGGATAATTTATCAGTCAGCAAGATATTTGATGCAGTACCACGCAGAAAAGCCACTGAATGCTAGATTTGCATTGCTTGTATAATAACCCCATATTCAGATAAAAACAATCTTATGAAAGGATAAAAGGTTATTATCAATGACACAAAATCAGAGTGGAAGGGAATATCCGGTGAATAAATACAGGGCTCATTACAGGAGCCGTTATCATTCGACATGTTCCTTGGTGATCTAGCGAATGTATGGAATATACAAAGAAAGAGTGTACACAGAGGTAATTTGAGACATTGGTTGAATGAAAGTGGAAGCAAGGAATACTGTAGAAGGATATATACTGATTTCTTTTACTCCAGTACAAACCAATGGAGTCAGATTGGTGTAAATGAGAGCAGACTTTTGCTCCATTCTGCAAAGCATTACACCCCCAGAAGAACTGTGTAATGTAGCAAGGCAAATTATATTTAAAAACACTAATGTTATGCAGTGTTGAACTTGAGAAATCAAGCTGTCATAAATCAGGGAAGAAAAGTCAAGGTTGAAAGCTCTACCTTATTTCAGCCCCCTTGGGTCTCTGCCTTAAAATTTTTTTGACCAAAACAGATTCCCATTAAAAAAATGGCATTTAATCAAACACTGTTTTTGTGGAAAAATTCATTTTTGATTAAAATGTTATATTATTCAATAAGATAATTGCTAGATAAAACATTTTTGTTTTGTTTCAAACTGTTAATTTCATTTTGTCAGTTTTTTAAACTGAAATTAACATTTAAAAAATATCTATACTCTGGATTTTGTCCCCCCAACTCTTGGAATGCAATACAATGAATGATGTCTAGGTTTTGGCGGGGGGGGGATCCCCCCCTTTTTTTTTTTTTTTTTTTTACTTTGTATCTTTTCAAAACTTTTCCGATTTTGGAACAGTTACAGCTCAGGAAAAGGACAAATGAAACTACCTCTTTCATTCTTTAAAGTTTCAAAAGTAGAGGAAATGTTGAAAAGCTACTGAGCACGAGAGTTACAGAGCTTTCAGTGGCACAAAAAAAAAAGGAAGACGGGGCAGTATGCTGGAGAAAAAAATATTTTGAAAGGGGGAAACCAAATAGAAGCAAAATAACAAAATATGTTTTGTTTAAAAACTTTCCAATGAAAAAGTGAAAATGTAGACTACATTATTTTCATTGGGGAAAATGGGATTTTGGACCTGCTGTAGTTGACTTTTTTTATTTCATTATAAATTTTTTGCCAGTTAATACTGTAATGATGTAATCAAGTTGGAATTTCTTATACAGCTCTGTCTACACCTCATGTAAGCAGGAGCACCAGAGAAATTGTGCCTTTCCAAAGCACAATCTTTCTGGTGCTGCTCTTCATGTTTGGAGGGGCCAGCGTGTAGGGGGCTACCAGTCTGCCCCATGTAGTAGGCAGGAGCTACTGCATTGAGCAGATTACTCCCTTTCTTCCCATGGAGAGGGAAGTTCCACATCCTCTTTTCTTCTCCCTTGGCACCCTGCGGCCCGGTCAGGGAAGCAGAAGTAGGCAGTGTGACATATTTGAAAACTGTGTTGGAAGCATTGACTGTCACTTTGATTGGTAAGGGCTTTCCTGGTCCTGACTGCAAGCTAAGCAGCTCTGTAAGAGAGGGGGTGATAAAGAGTCAGCTTGCAGACAGACAGTGTAGAGAATAAGGAGAGGTGAGTTGTGCCTCTGTGCTTTAGGGAGAAGCTGGCTTTCTCTGGCTGTTTTGGTTCTTGTGTGTTATCGTTCTGAATTCCAAGAAATCAAGTAGTGTTACGTGCAGCTTTCCAGCAAGAGTATTTATGTTTTAACCAACTTGTGTGTGAATGCCATGAACATAGCCCACAGACCTGCCCTCTGTCTAGCACAGAGGCTGCTATTCTGTATGGCTCTTCAGCAGCAGTATGCGGAAGGTATGGGGAGATGTTTCTTGCTTGCTCCTCCAGCCCTGTGTGAAAGATATATCTTGCTGTGCCTGCTACATTACTGCACACTGACACCAACTGTCTGCGGGAACCCATATATATCTAAGGCAGTCCCCACACAGGCCTTTCCCCCACGAACACTACCAACAACAAATATGCTTAGGAGGCAGAGTTATGCTTGCACATGCAACCTGACCTGTGTGTGCAATCATAAAACTATTTTAAAAAATGTAATAAGTTTGTATCTATGTCTATATATATACCGTACAGTACCAAATTATTTGATTATGCCTCTCTTCCCTCCTGTTGCCAGCAATAGCTATAATCTGCTTGCAAAAGACCTCAGAAACTCATAGAACCTAGAAATTTAATTGCTATTTGATATTAGGGAATAGCAGTCATCATACAAGAGGCCTGGTTCACACCGCAACATAGAGCTACAGAGGGATTTGCACTCCAGCCACCCGCTACAACAACAGGACTCAAAGGGCTTTGCTCTTTTGCTCTCACAGCCCTTCATATTGATAAATCAAACTTTCTTGTAAGGTATTTTAGACCTGCTTGCCAGATTGCAAAGGTAGCTGTTGTTTTTGGCTCTCCCAACACAACTGAACTCTGAAGTGAAGCCAAGACTGTAATCATTTGCCTTGGATGAAACGAAAATAAGCATACCCTGTACTGTACACACTTCTGAGGTAATTACTGACATTAGATCATACCCCGGAAATGAATTTTGAACCATCCAAGGAAACCGAATACAGAAAAACCTATGTTACAATAACGTTCAAGGTCTGATTACAGCCTGGCAAAGAAAGGAAAGTCGAAGTGAAGGATGGAACTTCAGCTTCAGCCCACCACATTGGGCCCAGACATTGCAACTCATATGGTAGGTGGTAAAATCATCAGTGGTGGGAGATGGTATGCAATATTACAGAGGATGATACACAACATTACGGAGGCTCAACTGGATTTACTAGTTTCCATTTTTTGTGGTAATATTTCTTTTAAACAAGTAAAAACAGAGAATGTGCTATTATCAAGTTCCCCTGAAACCACCTGCATATTATCTGACTAGCTAACATTAACTGACTCTGTATAATATTTTATCATGCACTTAGGTATGTTTTATTTCTTTATTTCAAATGTGCCTGTCAATGGCTCTAGGTTCATTTACCAAACTGTTTATAAAATGCATACAAAATTCAAAATGGTCCGGTGACCACAACTGATCTACCACCCAGCAAAAGTTGAGATTCTCCTCATCACACTCACTAAACTATCTTACTACCGTTGACAGTCTGGGAAAACTAGAACTGTTTCACACTGAGTACATTCAGACCATGTTGGACAAAGAAGGGGAGTGAATTCCAAGAGTCAAGAACTCCTCATAAGGATGCCATGTTATCCTCCCATTTAAACCTGTGATTATCTGCTTGAATTACTCAATTGTCCTCAGTTGATATAACATGAGTAGAGAGAAGATACTTGAGGTAGCCAGGATTAAAATAATGTATAGCTTCTTAGAAAAAAATCAAGACCTTCCTCTCACATAGAGTGCACCGCAGCATTGCAGTCTAGAGGTATGGGAAAATTTGGCAAGTCTATATCTAAGAGGAAAGGTCATAAGCTCATGGATAAGTGTAGATTGAAAGAACAACTCTCAGCCTCTGATGCGATCTGCACATCAAAAGGCAGACAGACATTCTCAATCTAGGAACACCACTAGTTCCTTAAATTGCTTCCTCTTACTAACATCACAGTCTCTTAATCTGGTTGAGCATCAGGTAGCTTTCCCTCATGTAACCTCCTACTAGACACTAGCTGACCAGCCATGCTCCAGGGGTGAGATAGAGACATACAGCTGAGTGTTATATGCATGAACATAGGAGGAACCACAGTTTATACTGTTCCAGTATCTCCCTTAATGATCACACATTCACATTGAGTAAGACCTCTGTCAAACCCCATGACAGAACAGTTGGAGCTAGAATGCAATTATCCATTGCTGCCTCTGGGTTCTCTCAGAGTAAAAGGAGTGGAGCCACTTGAAAGCAGCCAAGATCCTTCCCAAGATCCACAAGTTTTCCAACAATACAATAGCCAACAGGATCAAGATCCAATAAAATTTGTATGGCCGTTTAACCTGTGTCCATTTCCAGGGGAAGGTCATTGGTCAATGAGATCAGAGCATACCCAGGCCTAAAATCAGACAGGCAGGAGTAATCAAGTTAGTCTGAGGATTCCAGGTTATGCCACATTGCATTGCATTGCCACAACCTTATCAGTGACATTCCCTTTAAAAAAGGGGGACTGGAGACATGATCATGATTGGCAGGATTCTCAAAGCCAAGAGACGGTTGCTTGAGCAAGTACTGAAAAATAATTCATTTCAGACAATGCACGGAAAGAAAACCATGGAGCCTCTGCAGGGTATGCACTGAAGATAATCTAGCCATGATTCTCTACTTGGATGTCGCAGACTGTGGCGACTACAGTGTACTAGCTGTGGCTCCCTGATTCAGGACCACCCAGTCCCAGTACAATTTGGGGCTGCCCAGGGACAGTCTTCACTTACTCAAGTTGTAAGTCTAGATTGTAAACAGGGGCAGCAACTGTCTTTTTGTTCTGTGTTTCAGCACGCCTTGCACAGCGGGCTCCTGATCTATGACTGGAACTCCTAGGCCCTGTTGGAATATAAATATCAAATAATAATAGTGGAGCTCTACTCTGCTCTGCCCCCTCCTGTCCATGTCCTGCCCATGCCTGGCCCCTGCAGTGTCCCCAACATGTCCCATCCTGTTCCTTACAACAGACACTGGGGAGGGAGCAGCTGGCACAGAAGATGACAGAGCCATCTCTTTCAGATTCACGCCAGTTCAGAGTTCCCCTGCACAGAGGGAGTTCTCCACTGGCCATCTCTGGCCACTTTATGGCCACTTTGTTCTGATTGTGCCTATGCAGCATCAGTTGGCCTCTGCAGACCAGAGAATCTGACGCTCTGTCTTCAAATCATAATGACCTCCAGGCCAGAGATTTTTCTTGTAAAATTAATGACTGGCTGGAAGAAACTAGGCACTGAGGTGAAGACGAGGGCTCTTAAGCTAGCCAGTCATGATATACCAGGTAATACCTCAACTGAAGGTCGTTATAGCAATTATAAGCCATGCGAATAATAGTATCTAAAGGGAAAAATGGTCTCTTTATGTGCTAAAAATGGAATTGCACCTTGTCAAGGAGATGGAGTTCTGTTCATAGCACTGGTCTTTTCTACACATTTACAGGCCCAGGACCAAGTTCTGCAGGACCTCAGTGTGTGGTACTCCCGCTGAAGTCAGTGGGAGCTCTGTACATGAAGGGCTTGTGAGACTGGGCCCCGGAACAGCAGGCTTCAGTCTAAATGTCTTATGGGGTTTCTAACACAGCAGTAAGGAACAGCAGGTTTTGCACTAGCGAGCTATTGGCGCATACCTTGAGTGTGTTGGGTAAGTTATGGCACCTTGATTTTCAATTTCATTTTTAGAACAACACTGTACAAAAAAAAATCTATTTCGGAGGTTTTAAGCAACAGCTTTTTCTACAATACAAGAAATAAGATATGCTAATTATCGCTGAGAGTCCATCATAAAGTGAGTTTTTTCTTATGCTTACGGCTTGGCTCACAAGCTCGCCTTGCTTGGCCATGTTGGTGAGCCCATGATACCGTTAGCCATCTTTGACTCTTTGCCGACCTTGCTACCGTGTTTGAAGTTGTCAGACACTGTTGCTCCCAAAGAGGTCAAGGTCCTTTGCTAGATTTACTGCCATTGCCCCAGTGGCAATGACATGATGTCTTTAACTTCTGATTCAGAAGGCAGTCATTCAAATAACGGAAGCACTGGCAGCCCATTAACGATAGCAGAGATTGTTGTGGCTCCTACAGTTTTAGAGAGACACCTATTTAAAAATAGATTCGAGTCTTGGAGAACACTCCAGCCTGCTCTTCTGTTGTTTTTTATCTACAAGACAACCTACCAAACCAACTCTGGCATTTGCTTCCTCTGTGATCTAGTTTCAACTTCATTATAACAATATTGGCCAGCAGTGAGTAACATATTAAATAAATGCCATTTAACGTTAAGTGCTTCTACTTGGACAGTTGGTTCAGACTACAGAGATAGAGAGAGCAGGGAGTGGGCAGGGACTGACCAGTCCATTTTTCCTGGTAGAGAGGGGTTACCCACTCCTTTATCTGGTCCATCTCACTCCAGCTGGCTGGAGATGTCTCTTCTGCCCCTTTGCTGAATTGATGGAAGAATTGGTGCAGTTTTTGTAAACAGTGTATCAGTTGTCTATGAAATGTGGATTCCTTGACTAGCATTTGTATTAGTTGTGCAACTAAACTGGAGTTCACTTCTACAGATATGACTGTAATGCTTCCCAGATACATATCTGTGCCATATTGCCCACTCAAGCATTCATTTTCTTCTTGTTTTTCTTTTTTAAAACCCTAGAAAATTAACAGCAAAATTAACAAGAAAACAAAACAAAGACAAAATAAACGCAAAATACAAAAAAAAAAAAAAAAAAGCAGCCTAGGAAATTAACAGCAAACTCTACGTTAGTGGGACATTAAATAACAAGCAGTGGTGCAAAAACTAAGGTTCTTACAGTAGGATTTACACAGCTGTGTTGCACTTGCATTGGACTAGATTGTGAATGAAGTTAGACAAAGGTTAATCTATACAGTGCACTACTCGAGGAATCACTCTCAGGAGGTCTGGGGATTGGGAGACACCTGAGTCACACAGTTTTCCCTATTGCTCTTGGGGAGCAACTATGTCCTAAGATCCCCACATAGGCACAACTTTGCAACCCAATGAATAGGGGTCTGGGGCCAAGACACCACCCACTCCCTGCCCAATTGCTCGAGGGAGTAAGCAGGTATGCTGTGGTCTCTTACTCCTCAAAGCCCAAATTCAAGGTTCCAGTTGACGTGTGCAGGGTCATAAAGGGAATGGCTAATCTGACTCCTCCTCACGCTCTGGCATGGGCACATAGTCCAAATCAGTCTGGCCAATTTTATTTTCTATTTCATGTTTTGTGGCTGTTTCTAAACATCTATCTTACATATTACTTTAAAGTGTTTTCAATATATATACCACCAAATGTATATCCATATGTTGGAGGTGTGATGGAGCTGAAAGCCTTCTGCAATAAATGTTAAGCTTTATATTTCCTGCTTTGTCAAAAACTAAATTTCAGTGAAAAATGGAAATAAAAATCCATGAAAAGTTGTGCAGCCTTAATGTAGAGACCGGGTGGTTGACGTTAGTCCAATAAAAGATATTAACACATCCACCCTCTCTCTCTAATATCCTGGAACTGGCACAGCTACAACTACATGGCATATGGTCTGAATATACATTACTATAGAACTTTGCATTCCATGTGTACAGTGTGTGGAGTGCTATGCAATCAAAGATGCAACTATATTTATCATTATTTTTTAAGGCCCAGCAGTATTTTCAGCTATGCACAAGAAACAGAAAAAGACACAGTCCCTGCCCCGAAGAGCTCACTACCTAATCAGATGAATAATGCACTGGGAAAAGACCAAGATTCGGATATATTCTTCCACACTTACTTATGCTGCAAAGTACCTTATTCTGCGAGTAAACCCACTGATTGCAGTAGGGCTACTGGAGGAGTAAATATGTAGCTCAGCATGAGTAAGGGTTGCAGAACCCAGATCAGAATGATCATTTTTGTTAATTATTTCATTGGGGCATGGCGTCATATTACTGGCTGGAGTAAGGTGGGATTTGGAAGAACACAGAAAGGGCACCTGTTGCCTTGGGACCAGATGGCCATTGGCAAAGAAGGGGGCAGCATGGAGAAAAGAATGAAAACTAAGGTGCATGAAGGAGGTGTAGGGCCAGACCCGCATCTAGCATAAATCAGCCTATCTAGATTGCTTTCAGTGGAGCTACACTGATTTACACCAAGGACCTTATCCAAAGCTCATTAGAGTCAATGGAAAGACTTCCATTGACTTCAATGGGCTGTGGATCAGACCTGGCTGAGGAGCTAACCCTAAGATTTTGGTTCTAATACACATTTACACTAAGGCCACTTTAGACAGCTCTTGCAGTGTAAAGGGGCCTTCAAGTGAGTATAAATATAAACTACGCCCACTTGAAAGGTCCTTTGCACTGCCTTAGCAATGCCATGTGGCCTTTGTTATAAATGAGAACCAGGCCCATTTTTGTAATGTTACTGTCTTAGATATTGCCTGTAATAATTAGATATTCATATTGCTACACAACAGTGATAATATAATCAATCTAAAAGAATGTACCTAGCCCATAAAGCATTGCACATCAGAATACAGATCACTGCACCCCAATGTGGCATGTCTCAGGATGTTCTTGTGCACAATTACAATATTGTAGCGTAATTTCAGTAGCATCCATCTTAATTTTTTTCAGATAATGTTTTTCTGTCTAGGGAATCACAGGACTTTTTGCCTTAATTAGTTACATCGTCCAAACGAGGGTGTTTCCAGTGTTTGATGCCATTCACCGATCTGTCAGATCCGTGATCCATTATCAGCCCAAAACATTTTTGCAGAACTTCAAAGATACCAAAAAAATACAGTTTTTGTATTTGAGAAGGTTCATTTGAGATGGTTTTGTGTTCACTTTGATGTATACCCCCCTTTAATGATGTAATATGTCAAGTCCATTTCCTGCCCTGGGAATTTCACAGAGATAGATGTATTATTATAAGAATGTTTACTTACAATCTAACCTTACTTTTAACCAACCCTACAGTGAGTTTTTCTCCCTACAAAGAGAAATTGTTAAACAACTACCTTTCCTATAGTCCTACAATCAACCCTTTAAAACAAACATCAACAACAGACTTGTATTTATCAATAGATCCACTGGGATTTTCTTCTTCACTTTTTTGGGTAAAGCAGATAAAAGACCCAATTTCACTATCACAGCTCATTGCTTTGCCACCAAAGTCTCTGGGAAGGAAACATTCCTCTGCTTTTTAAAAAAGTTTTTGTTTCATCATTTTTCCTCCCTGGCTTTGTCCTCTTTTTTCCCCTTCTGTAAAATTCTAGAAAGCCATTGTATAGGCAGGTCAAAGAGAAACCAAATTAAAAACTAACAACTTTTGCATTTCAGCTGCCAGACAAAGTTAATGTTGACTAAGGACAAAAAAAAAAAGAGAAATAAAATAAAATAAAAGTGGCCCTATGGAAAGAAAAGCCCAGCTGAGGGATTTGGAGGACGGCAGGCTCTGAAGAGGCAAAGCTGCTTCGTTTGATGTGGGAGGTCTAAGAGTAACCTGCTGGGTCGCTCCCTGGGACATCTCATTAACCGTGTCATCAAAGCCTCCCAAGGTCCAGCGAATCATAACATTATCTCTGACATTACCACACAGATACAAGGTTCCTTAGGCAGTCTATAAACATGCCTGTACTAACCAATTCATCGTGGCTTGACACCCCGCAAGGGCTGGATGCCCTTTAGTGAGCTGCGTGAATTGCCCCAGTCATTCATCAAAGTTTCTCGGAGTGCATTTCACACAGCATTAAATTTAATTAAAGCAACATTGACTGCATTGTAATCCTCTGGAGGGTCTTTGTCAGAAGGAGCTGGAACACTTTCTGCTTAAATATCCATTGTTTTGGTGGGGCCTTTTTTTTTTTAAAGTTCTCTTGTCTGAACCAGAATGATTTACTGCCTTTCCCCATTCTTTTTTTTATAAACTCATAAGCCCTGAGAAAATTCTACCTGATGCAAAGTCAAGAAGAAATGCAATAAGTAACCTGGCCTCACAAATAACCACACACGTCTCCATATGTTTATCTGCATAACACAAATGGGGAAATACTGTTTTTAAAAAAGAGGATGCATAGGGTAAAAGCAATTCATGTGTTTGTAAACTGTTGCAACTCCTGCCCTTTTGTTACCTTTCCTGGCCATTGTCTGTTATTACTTCCCATCTGTGTTAGGCCGAACTTAAGTGCTGATCCTGAAAGCTCTTCTGTGTGTATATGAACCTCTGCACCCTTGTGGAGATCCCTCAGTTTCCCTAGGGCTCCATGTGAGTGGAGGATTCTGGAAGGGTGGAACAGCTTTCAGGATCAGGGCCATAGGGTATGTCTACACTGCAATCCAAAGTGTACTTGCAGGTCAGATAGACATACCCAAGGTAGCCTTACCTGAACTCACATGGCT
>ML675617.1:14329144-14347617 GCA_007922155.1 Mesoclemmys tuberculata | reverse complement strand
AAGAAAGAAAGAAAGAAAGAAAGAAAGAAAGAAAGAAAGAAAGAAAGAAAGAAAGAAAGAAAGAGAAGCTTGCAGAGTCATGCTTATTGGCCATTGACAATTAAACTACAAATGTTAGCAGGCAGCCCGTGCCAGTCAGAAACAGCCGAGGTCAAAGGAAAGCTTCTAATGACCCAGTTCAAATACAAAGTCTCGTTCTCTTAAACAGCATGACCGAGGCTTTCCTGTCGCCAGCTTGATGTGACAGTCTACAATCTCCTGATGGTTGCATTTCATGTTTAAGTTGTTGTCAGCTTCCCCTGGGTAACATTATCTTCTCTAGTAAATATTTTCACATGATCTACTGGAGACAAAAGCCTTTGCTTTCCTGTCTAATTTCAGCTATATTGGAGAGTACTTTGGTGATTTTTCAATGTTACAACCTATGAAAAAGATCCTTATTTCTTGTTGTAGGGCTTTATTCAGTCGGGGACAAAAAGACAAAGAAAGAGAGAAGCTTTCAGTGGTTTCCTTCTGGGACTTCTCTGTGTAAGCTGGGATGCAAATTAGCAGAGTAGCCAATATAAGACATTTGTACTTCAGGGCATCAAACAGGTGAAATAAGCAAATTCGATGCGTAGAGGAAACCAAGACAATGTTTGTGGAAAGATTCATTTTTAATAGAAAGGTTTGGTGTTCAGACATCTCATGAGATGCTATTCACTTACTAAGGAGTTTTTCTTAAGCTATTCTGTCTCAAAAAAAAAAAAAAACTATAGTAGTTGCCCAAAGACACTTTATTAGGCCTATAATTTATTAGGCCTCCGCAAACATGATTTTAAAAAGAGGAAATAAAATCTGATCCAAAACATCTCACATGTAAAAGTAAATTTGGAAAGAGGACAGGTTAGTCTAGTAAATGTGTAATACAATAGCTGTATAATCAGCCCTATTAGAAAGGAGCATGTGTTTAAATGGCCATGTCAAACAAGACATTAATTAAGACTAATTTGATTTCCTCGCTTCAAATTAGAGCTCTGCATATGAGGGACCAAATTAGCTCCCCAACCCTTTGTAATGTGGCTGTTTTTACAGACACTACATCTTTATGTAGCTGAACTGTTCTTTATCTAACTACTTCTTTAACTTGTGAAATATTTTGCATCAGTTGGCAATAACTTTGCTTTAGAAAAGTGATAAAAAGCAATTAACGTTTTATCTCATTGATGAAAAAAGTTAAGATATTTTATTAAAAATGCAACATCAGGACTTAATTTGCTACATTCAAAAAATAACACATATGTTGCAGACAATGGGCCTGATTCTCTGCTCACACCACTGTAAGTCAGGAGTATCTCCATTGATGCCAGTGAATTACAGTGGTGAAGAACTGGCTTAAGTGTGAGGAGAATTCAGTCAGATGTGTATTTTATTCTACAGTCACTGGGCCACATGCTGTCTTACTGCACTGTTTAGGAATTACAATTTTCAGGAGAGAAGTCAAAATACTTTTCCTAACTAGCATCCAGCTCAGGCTGATTCTGCTCTGGCTTCTGGAAATACATAGGACCTGATTCTCCATTGCCCTGCATCTTGTGTAGCTGTTTACATCAGTGCAAAGGAAGTGCAAGTGGGTGTATGATAAGAATGGCAATGGCCTATACCCACTTGGCACCAGTGCATATAGCTACACAAGGGGCTGGACAATGGAGAATCTGGCCTTTAAGATCCCTCAGGACATGCTCACTCTTCTATTAGCATTTTATCATGTAACCCCCTCCCACTCAGTCCAATAGGGAGAAGGGCCCACTCATCAGTGCCCTGCACCATGTGCAGTCAGGTACATCAGTGCACAGTAGGTATAAAAATGCTACCAGACAAGAATAGCTGCATTAATGCCCGCTTCCCCTCACCTTGCAGTTGTGTAAATGGCCTAGTCAGGGTGCTTACAATGATACTGCTGGCATTCAGAGAGATTTTTTTCTTTGTTCTTTGAGGTTCTTGCGCTCTAAACCTTTTCCTCCTGCAATACTGACAATGTCCTGAGTAACTGAGGGGCACAAGCCCAGAGAACAGGGTGTGCCTTTGGGAGCTGCTCAGATTTTAGACACATTAAGAAATTAATCTTTTTTCTTTCTTTTTTTTTTTTTGCCAGTCTGGGCTATAGTTTAAGTTTTCTTTTAAACTCTGGCTGACCCAGAGCACCTACTGATTACTGTAAAATGCTACCTGTGGATTCTTTGAAATATAGACTGTTGCTAGCAACTGTGTGGGGAGGGCACAAGGAGAGAGGGCACAAGGACCCTTCCCTTTCTTCAACTGCAAAAGCTGCCATAGCCAGTGCCCTTACAGGCAGTGATCTCTCCACCTGGGCAGGGGGTGGGAAAGAAAAGAGGCCAATCCTTGCCTTCTTCCATATTAGTCAACAGATGTGGCCAGTCACCGAGAGAAGTGTATGCTCCACACCTCTAAGGTGAGAAGCATATTATATTCTCTTAAGACATGCATCTCCATACCTCCAGGAGGGCTCCTGACAATGTCACTGGGAGCTCTTCACCACCACCCTTACTTAGGACTCTGACCTTAATGTCCCAATCTGACTATAAATAAGTACAATGCAAAACAAAAATGTCTAGCAAACAAGGCTGTGAGTGTGTGTGCGCGCACGCACAAGTCATAGGTAGATAGGTGGATAGACAGAGATCTTGGTCATATTGGTAACACACAGGAAATGTGGAAGATAGGATTAGTTTATACTTTATTCAACACTTAAAATGAAGCTTTGTTGATATTGTCATAGTATAAGTACTTCTGTAAGTGGTATATTTATCAAAAGTAAAGTTAAGTCTGATCGTTCCTTTTGATGTTTAGTTTTGTTACGGTATTAAATGTTATAAATGTATCAATCCTTCTCTGCTAGATCAGTAGCACTTGAAACTATTCCTATTTGAACCCTTTTCTGGTAACTGGTGAAATGGCAGCAGCTTCAAATTCCTGTCATTTTGTAGGACATCCCACAGTGAATTTTCAAGAGGAGCTGTGAGAATAACTGATTTTTATGGTTCAGTGGCCAAACCAAAACATTAAAAAATAAATGTGTTTCAAGTCAACCCAAAAATGTTGAAGCATTTCTTTCTTTCTTTCAAATTTGTTCTGTTTTGTTTTTTTACAGAAACAATTCAATACATTTGACACAAATTCACAAAATATTTTAACTGATCTGAAATTGTTCTCTGGCAAAAAAGTTTCATCCAAAAAATTTCATCCAGCTCTACTGTCAAGTATGTCAAAATTGGACAAATTGTTATATGGACTATCAAAAGGACACCACCCCACAGAATGGAAGAATATCATTGTGTGTCTTTCCAAAAAGAGCATGTCACTACAGGCCTCCTACAGGAAACATACCTTGATAATGGATTGATCAATCCAGTTTATTCAGACTCCTTTCTCACCAACAGGCAAAAAAGGCAATTGTGATTAATGGAAACCTGTCCTACATATTGGACAGTGAAATCACATTCACAAAGAATGTTGTATTTCAAACCACAGAAGAAATCTAATGGTTTGAAGCACAGCAACTATAGTGCATAGTCTCCCAGAGAGGACACACTCCTATTTCCATCACATCTCGTGTCTAGAACGACAGAGTTTCAGAAGTATGCCTCTGAACTAGGTGAATAATGCAGGTGAATTTCCCACCAGTATTCATCTGAGTGTATATAACATTTTGTTTTAGCCATATCTGCACTCTTATTGCTTACATTCTGTGAAAACCCATTGAGTTGGGCTTTACTAGTATACATGCTCTCAGAAGTGAATGTTCAACTCACATATTTACATGCTCGTGGAAAGCGAATTTAAAATTTGTTTTCCATGAGCACTTGAATGAGACATCTGATTATAAACATTAAACTCAGCCAATCAGGGAACAGAAACAATATCATGTGATTTATGGGATCAATAAAAATGAGGCACAGTAGCATATATTTTGAATATCAAGAATCAAATTGCATTCTTTCCTCCCTTAGTGAGCCTGCACTAGGGCCAGGCATAATCAGCCCATTCCTTTTGGTCAAAATTTGACCTCTGCAATGTGAGTGTGCTGCATTTCACCATAAGTTGATTAAACTTCAAAAGGAAATCAACAGAAAGTTTTCTCTGTCATGTGGACTGAAGCAAAGGTGCCCTTTGTTGTTTGCATTCTCAGCAGAACTACTAGCAATGGTTATCTGTAAACAATTATCTATAACTGGAATTAAGATCAATGAGAAGTACAAGATAGACCCTTCTTTGCAGACAACACTGTACTCCAGTTACGTAATGCTGAAGACTTGCTTAAATCACTAGATGCACGTCTTCAAGAACATGGTATTATCTCAGACTTCCATATCAATGTAAATAAACCAAAACCAATGCCAATGAATGAAAACCACACTTAATTACTGGTTACCTTGAATATTATTATTTATTTTCATTGTAGCAGCATATAAAGGCACTGTATAGATATATAACAGAAATGTTCCCTGTCCTGAAGTGCTTACAGTCTAGGTAATAATGACAGACGATTTAAATATCTGGGAGTGGAACATGGATATGTTCCAAAACATGAATTAAACTGATTTTATTTCATTTCACACCATGTCTGCAAACATTGTTGAATCCACGATGAAAAGCACTATGCAAATCTTAATAATTATTCATTAGATTCTGCCATGCTTACTCACCTTACTCCATGAATAGCCCCACTTATTTTAATAATGTTATTCCTGGGTAAGGTGATACTCCACGTGGTTATGAGTGGCAGAATATACTATACTTGTCAATCAAATACTATATCGGGCAACCTAGCAATCCCACCGAAAGACAGGAAGAGTTAAAGAGATAGCACAACCTACCTCTCTCTCTTTTGGAAGAGCTAGGTTAATCAAAATACATTTCAGATGCACAGTATGCTACTTTCAAATTTTACCCACGCTTATACCAACTGATGCAATATATAAACAGAAAAATGTATAGTTTGCCTCTCAAGGACAAAAGGTCATAGATCAGCTTCATGAAAATGCAATGGAAAATGAAACTGGAGGGATTCATTTACCAAACTGGAAATTTAACAGCTAGGCAGCATACTTCTGTTATAGGTTATGCTCTCAGGAAACTCCAGCAAATAAACATATCTGGCAAAATACCAAGAAAAATAACTGTAAACCTCTGGATCTTGATAATCTGATACATAACAACAATGCCAAAGTGTCCATATAAGTTTTTACAATTCCAGTTATATGGACCACTATCCTAGTACAGCAGGAAATACCTAAAGGGCTGATCCATAACCCATCAAAGTCAAATGTCTAAATTGGGTGGTGGGATTTATTTCAAGATAAGATGACTGTCATCTAAAAAAATTAAATTTCAAAGACTAGGCAGAAATTATAAATGCAGAAATTCTGAAATGTATCATAGCAAGATGAGAAAACTAATATAATCTCTGACATGGATATTTCTGAATGTATCTCCAAAGCAGACATTTCCTTTATGTGCTAAATGCAACAGAAAACACTTTGTTAGACAAATCTTTACTCAGGATCTCCCTTCTGAACTAGCACAAGTCAAAATATCTTCCATGTGGAGTGTGCCATATAGTGATTGCTACACAATTCTTCAAAAGATCAAGCCACTAAGAAACCTTAGATGCTAGATTTACTTATCCTGGAGGAAAAGTAATGGGACAAAGTTGAGATGTGCTAATTCCCTTATAGGACAGGGATTTCCCCCTCCCAATGTATTTAAATTCATGGGCCGATTTATGAGCCTTTTAATCACACTGGTGAGCAATTACTCACAGGATTACTCTCACTGACTACAATGCATTGGGTAACTGCTCACCAATGTGGGGTAGGGGTTCTCATTCTGACACACAGTAAATAAAACAGTAACAAAAACTCCTGTGACAGTCTTAGATAAGTTTTTATAATTTTGCTTTTCATCAATATCTCAGCCTCACTCTGGAAACTTTATTCAGATTTGTAGTCCTTAGTCATACAGTCCCACTGACTTTAGCAAGATTAGTTATGCAATTAAAGGGTTAGAGAATTGAGCCTCTGGATCTCTCCTTATAAGGGTGTGGATTTATAATCCCTATGAATACTGTGTTTCGGGGATCATAGCTAACATAAACTACTCTGACAAGGTGACAGTTTGTAATGGTCATGAACCAGCTATTTCTATATTCCTACCTATTATAATCTCCACAAAGGAGCCAACAGAGTTTATAGTATTTATGAATGGGCTATTTCTGGATTTACAGCTAATACAATCCCCATAGAGAAACAGACAGAGATTATATTATAAAGGCCATGAACTACTGCAGCAATTGCTAGGATGACAGATATTACAAACGCCATGGAGAAGCCAACGGAGTGTATAACTGTGATGATCTGGTGCTCTCAGAAAGTCATACTCTGAATTTCTGAGATTATTTTGCTAGCAGTCATTATTTTGAAATGGTAAATGTCAACATTTCAATGACAATCAATGTATCATAGTAACTGTTTCAGAAGAATCTAACTATGGATTCATTGTCTTTGCTCCAGAATGTATGCTTACACATTTCAAATACATTTATATTTTTAAACAAAATATTTCAATCAGTTTCCTCTCCACTTACCTGCCAAGAGCCAAGATTTCATGTTCCCTTGCTAAAGTCAAGGACATCACAGCCACCCAAAATAGTGAAAGGACTGCAGCTTTTGCTGCTGTTGACATCAGTCCTCACAGGACAAAACTGGAACCCTGAACTCAGATCTCGATAGATCAATAAGGAAGGATACTCTGATTTTCAAATACAGTTGAGTCCATGTAATTTTGGCACACTTCATGGAAAATCCGACTTCGTGGAAACACATTTTTCTATGCACCAAACCATTTGTGCATTAATTCATTAAGGGTATCATGCCTCAGAGGTGGCATAGTGGCTAAGCCCACTGAAAGCTCCTGAAGGCATTAGGCCAACTAGAGTTTCTGCTGGGTCCATGCAGCTCCAAAGAACCTCTTTACATGAATCTGTGCCTAATAGGCACAATCTAGCCCTGTATATTTTAAATATCATGAAACTCACTGAGTGGCAAAATGGACCGTGCTGTGTAATAATGTGCAGTTGTCTGTGCTGCTATGTCTTTGGGTTTATCTACACAGGAGCAGGGAGGGTGATTCCCAGCACGGGCAGACCGACAATCGCTAGCTCTGCTTGAGCTGCTGTGCTAAAGTAGCAGTGTGGCCGTGATGACATTAGCTACCCAAGTACAAACTCACTTGTCCCCCTGGGTACACACTCTGGCAGCTAGCTTAAGCCACTGTGGCCACCTTACTATTATCAGCATGTTAGCTCAAGCAGAACAATCACGTCTGTGTCTATAAGCACTGGAAAGCATCCTTCCAGCTGCCGTGTGTCCATATCCATTCTTTCTACATACAGCACACTACTACTTCTAAAATTCTGACCAGGTCTGGACATTGACATATCACTTCAGTTACATTTCTTGATAAATATGCATGCCATTAAAATGGGGATCAAATATGTGTTTTAAATAAAATTAATGAAATGATTGGACATTGGCTATCTCAGAAGAAAAGAAATAAGAATATGGAATATAGAATCTGGTCTGGGACAATGATGATGCATAGTCATTATTGTCTCATGCTCCTTCAGCTGCTCATATGACATGAGTGGAGTTCCTTAAAAAAATCCATTTTTTTCCTGTGACAAATTAGAATGACATTTTTTCATCTCAAATATTTCGATTTTTTCATGGAAATAAAATTACATGAAACAAAAAATTGTTTCATGTCAATTTGAATTCAAATTTTTGTTTTAACTTATTTGGCATTGAAATTTTAAATTTATTTTGGTTTTCAAAATTTTGAATCTTTGTAATTTCTGCTTCCTCCTCATCTTTCCCCATGTTTCTTTCTTTGCCACTGAATGCAGTAGAATGAATAATTCCTGAGGTTTTCTCTCCCCATACTTTCTTTTTTCTTTTTCCACTTTGCTCAACATGTAACTTTTCAACAGAAAAATAAAAATCAGAAAAAGGGAAAAATGAAAAAACCCTCCACATCATTCATTCTCTTTCATTCAGTGGCAACAAGGCGAAAAGCGAGAGAAAAGTGAAAAAATTAAAATCCAGAATTTCGTTTCATTGAGAAATTTCCCATTGAAAAAAATATCAAAAAACCTTTGTCAAAATGTTTCCCCATGAAAATTTTATTTTGGACAAAATCCTGTTTTTTCATTGGAAAAATATTTCAATCAGCTCAAAACCTGAGTGGGATAGTATCATTCTATTTGCTATTATCTGGGTTCCAGGACTTGGGCGGGCTTGAGCTGATCATGGGGAACAATGAATGAAAAAACAGGAGCAGGTGTCAAGGTCAGAGGGCTAAACGGAGGGAACCTGAAGGGGACACTGATCAGAAGAACCCCAGACAGCACCCACGGCTCCTCAAAAGTGTCTAAGGAACCAGTAGATGCAGCCCAGAGGAACTCTTCCCAGCTATGTGATCAGATGGAGGAACAGAAATAGGGCACCCAATTGCAGAGCATCTCCTCAGCCAACAATCCCTCCATGGTGTTATAGATGGTCACCTTGGCCAAGGCAAGGAGGAGGTTGATGAAGAGGTCCCTTGACTTTGTGGGGCCATGGACGGGTATGCATAGATCAGAAGGTGTGGGGAGAAGTGTAGCCAGAACCTCAGGAGGAGGTACTGGAGAAGCTGGAATAGGGGCTGCAATCTGGTGCATTCCAGATATGTGTGAGCCAGAGTCTCCCTCATGCCGCGAAAGGGGTAGTTATTGGGACAAGAGGTGAGCCACGCCAGCTATACGCCCATCCTCCCGGCTCCAGAAAGGAGCCGCCAGCTAATATCCCTGGCAGGCAATTGAACCAAGGTGGAATTCAGACTGGCCCACTGGGCTTCCTTGACCTCGACAGGTGGTAAAAGGTCCTGCCACTTGGTGTCAGGACAGGACACGAGGGCGAGGAAATGAAGAGTGTGGAGCACAAGCTGTGGGGATGTGCCCGTGGCATGGTTTGGAAACGTACCAGCTGCAGATACTGCAGCCGGATAAGAGTGTGTGGAGGAGGTGGCCAGGGGGGCTCACAGTGCAAGGGCCTGATGAAAAGGTCCAGAGGGCCTGGGTTGAGGGGCGGCCAGGGAGTACCCACCCTTAGGACCTGCTCGAGGTAGGCCCGAGCAGCAGGGGGCAAGCCTGCCTTCACCTCCTGGAGTATGTGCTGGGGGGTGGGTGAAAGGGTGGAGAGCCCCATGTGCTGACCCAGCACTTGGGGATCCACCCAGTCCCCCAGTCATAGTCCAGGAGGTCTTCAATCTTGGTGACGCCTCCTAGGACCAGCCTCTGGCACACCGAGGGGGTCTCTGCCTCCTGCCCACTGAGATGGGGATTGTGTAGCAGGGGGTCTGCGAGGAGATCTGCCCCCTTGGCAGCTGCCATGGATGTGGTTGCTGAGACCAGCGTCCAGGCCTGGAGGGGGTCCTGGTAGAAGACCGGTAGCTCAGAGAGGCCTCGCAGAAGACCTCTCAGGTGGAGATAAAGGAGCTGCCGGTCATATCGGAGCCCTCGGAGGTGGTGGAGGAAGGTGTGTGCCAGTGTGCTCCACACCAGACTACTTTCACCATAAAGGAGTCTCTGCAGGGCCTGGAGGCAGAAGATGTGGACCTGGATGTGGAGACCATACAGGCCCTGCCCTCCCTCCTCCAGGGGGTAACTCAGGATCCCTGCAGAGACCCAGTGCAGGCCTGGCCAAAAGAACTCCAGAATCATCTTCTGGAGGTTGGCCAGGAACCTCGGGAGCGGGACCAGGGTGTTTAGCCGGTGCCAGAGCATGGATGGGACCAGCTGGTTAAGCACCAGTGCCCTCCCCCGCAAGGAGAGGCACTGCATCAGTCCTGTCCACCTCCAGAGCTGTTTAAACGCACTGCCCTCCAAACCCTGCCAGTTCTCTGGCAGAGAAGGATGGGTGACAGAAAGGTGCACACCCAGATAAAGCAGCGGACCTGCGCTCCACTGGATGGTCTGCAGTGTGGGTAGGAGGGAGCTCGCCTGCCACCCAGCCCCAACCATCAGGCCAGAGTTCTTGACCTGGGTGGAGGAGGCTACCAAGTAGACAGCCTGGCAGGCCACCACCTCCACCAGGTTGCCCAGGTCCTGGACCATGAGGAGCCTGTCATCGGCGAACACTGACAGCACCACCCGCAACTCTGGTCTCAGAGCACCAACCCGTCAGCCTCTCGCGAAGGAGACGGAGGAAGGGCTCGATGGCCAGAGTGTACGGCTGGCCTGACAGTGGGCAGCCCAGATGCACCCTGCACGCAAAACTGACTGGGGCGGTCAGGGTCGAGTAGGGCCTGACCCAGCACTCGGCGGGCGCGTACAGCACCTGGAAAAACCCCACAAACTGGGGCCTGAAGCCGAACGCCCACAGGGTCTCATCTACTTTCTACTGAGCAAGTGTCTGCATCACAAAACCTACCAACTCGGCTGGGGTTAATTGGCAAGCGTCTTAAGCAGAGAGGCTAACGAGTGAGTAAATCAGCATGGAATCAGAACGAGTCTTTCACCCACGGAGGTGATTCTTCCCAGTCAGGCCTGAGGCGTTTTGGCAAGTCCTGTTCTGTAGACTTTACAGTAATAGTCACTTAAGAAATGATCACACAGGGTAGATAGGAAGGTCAGTCTCCCCAGCTGTCAAGCTGACACCATTTAATAGAATTAAATTCACTAAAAAAAAGTGTAGACTATAGAACATTGTACCATGTGCTTTAAATCTCATCAAAACTGGCCCTTTTTGTAGGATTTAAAACAACCACACACATAAATACATGCAAATAACAATGAGCCAAATTCAATCCAATGAGCCAAACACTGCGTTGATTTACTTCTCAGAACTCCGCTGCCTTCAAAGGGGATTTATAAGATGCACGGCAACGCAGGATTTGGCACTGTGTGGAACACGCCTTATGGAGCATGCTGTATATCCAGCATATACTCGGTGGAGTCATTAAGCAATACTGTAGCGGGTTCACACAAGCCACACTGCTGCTCAGGTCCTCTGCGCCCACAAACCACACACAGACGTCAGCTTTGTGCTTCCACCTGTGCAATTAATGTATCACTTATACCCCACCACCATCTATTAATATATAGTCTGGCCTACCAGCCCAACGGGCCTCACTGCTCCAGCCACTGGTCAAGGGATGCTCACCCGGTTGCTGCAGCTTCTCCCTTTGCTGGCTCCCCCGTCCTGTGCTTCCTTCCTGGGAGCCTTTACAGTGCTTAGGCTAAGCAGCCCCACAGCTGCTCTTCATTAACCCATCCTGCACAGGTTTGCTCAGCCTGTTCCATTCTCTCTAGTTAGGACACCAGCACTATTTGGGTTTTGGGTTCCTGCCCACCTCCGCAGCCGCTCAGCTGCCCTGCCCTCCAAACCCTGCCAGTTCTCCGGCAGAGAAGGATGGCTGGCGGAAAGGTGCACGCCCAGATAGAGCAGGGGACCCAGGCGCCACTGGATGGCCTGCAGCGTGGGTGGGAGAGAGCTCGCCGGCCACCCAGCCCTGACCATCAGGCCAGAGCTCTTGACCCAGTTGACCCGGGCAGAGGAGGCCGCTGAGTAGACGGCCAGGCAGGCCTACACCCATGCCAAGTCACCTGGGTCCTGGACCACGAGGAGCACATCATCAGCCTACGCTGACAGCACCACCCGCGCTCTGGCTCATGGAGCACCAACCCCATCAGCCTCTCGCGGAGGAGATGGAGGAAGGGCTCGATGGCTAGAGTGTACAGCAGGCCCGATACGGACAGCCCTGATGCCCCCCGCACCCAAAACTGAGCGGTGTGGTCAGGGCCCAGCTGAGCCTGACCCAGCACTCCACAGTTTGGGGCACCAGTGGCAGGGGGCTGAATGAACCTGCTTGCTCCCAGCACCCTGTCACAAACACAAAGGGTGCAACGTGGCCCTAATGGAGCAGACAGAAGCAGCAGAACTGACTCTTTGTGGATGATAGAGTAAATCCAGGCCCGCCATGATCAGCACCTTTACATGGTTTGCAAATACATGTTTTCCATTTCCTTGGATACTATTCACAAGAATTTAACCCAGAAACAATACATGAGGTGGGTCGGAGAAACGAACAGGGCTGCAGGTCTCGTTATAGCATTGTGTTATGTGGTCACCCCAATGTAACAGTCCTTGCTACATTGATAGTTATGCCAATTATGTTTCTGATTCAGTCATTAACATGGTTTGCATTCGGTCTGCCTACCTGATAACCAGACACTACAGCAGAGTGCATACTTTTGCAGGACAACCAACACCTAATTACCTGGTGCATTACGGCATCCAAGACTCAAATCAGGACCATTGTGGTTATTAGAGACTCTCCCAGGCGATCCAAAAAAGTACCTCTTTTGCATACCCTTCTCTCCAGTTCATTTTAGCCAACAGGAACTGTACTAAACTTGTCTTAGCTGGTCTTTGAAATCCTTACAGTTTGTACCATCACAGCTACCCAATATTCTGTATTTTCAACATTTCCATGGCTAAAATGAAATTTTAAATAGAAAACCTCATCTTCTCCTACTTTCTTCACACCCAGACATAGCAATCTTTCCTCTTCTGGTTATGAATAATAAGTATCGTCCATTTTAAGTAGGGGGGTCACCTTATGATCCCCCCATTTAGTTTCAGACCTGCATTCAGTTAGGAATTCAGCAAGTACAACTCTCTGATTACCTAATCTGGGTTTTCAAACACCAAAAAGGAAAAGAAAGATTAACAGCAGTTAAAAGAGTTGAGGTGGAGAAAAATCTGGGGTACTCTGCAATTCTTTTCTGGGGTACCCATCATCACATTCCCTCTCCATCCTCCCCAGAAAAACAAAAAAAGGCATCTTGAAATCGGAGCGAAATGCTGGTGGATGTCAAACATTTAAAGGCAAAGATCACAGGCTGCAGTGGAGATGGCAGGGCTCTGAGCAGTGCCAAGAGCAAGTGATGCATAAAATCATTAAATGTGAAGGGCTGGGCAACAGTGCCTAGACTTATCTGGAAGTTTAATCAGAGAGAAGAATTGCAAAAGAAAAGAATAGAGACGGCTGAAAGCTGCAAAGTTATGTGTTTGACCTTTTTATAACAAACTCCCCCCGACTGGAGGGAGATAAAAAAAAAAAAGCACCAAGGCAATCTCAGTGCATCATTGTTGCTATTTTCAAATGAGTATACACTTATTCCTCTCTCTCTTGCTTTCTTTTTTTTCCCCAGGAATGCAGATGAAGTCAGAGTGCCAGATGGAAGCGAACCTGACATGATTTCCTTCCTGACTTGCTTCCCCTCATGGCTCAGAAACACTGAAGAAAAGTTACAAAGGAGTGTTTAGGCCAAGCAACACACACCTGTAAGAGCAACAAGCGAAACTAGGTGGATGGGGCTGAGAGTATCAAAACGCTTTCAGTGGGACTGTGTGTGTCAGTGGGTTGGCTTCTGTCTGATAGGTCCCAAGGTGGCTCAGTGACTCCCTGAAAATAGACCAGGTCACAGACATTCACCAAATTCTATTCAGAAGTACTTGAGGGGCCAGACAGACACAGTCTGGGCAGGGGGCCATGAGAAACTGCACAATCCCAGGGGACCTCAGGGAGGACTTCTCCATCAAATAAGCAGAAACCCTCTCTGCACTCCCCAGTGTGGGAATGTGTATGTAACGGGGTGGAGTGTGAGAGAGAGAAAAGAGCGCACTGCACCATTTTTTAGGTGCAGAGATGCCATGGCCCTCCCTTCTCCCAAACTCCTTTGGGGTAATAAAGGATTCAGGGAGCAAGCAGGCTTATCCTTCTCCGAGGAGAGGGAAGGCAATGGTCCCTGGAGCTATTAGCATTTAAGACCAGATCCTGGATCTGTGTGAGCAGATCCTATCCCATACACAGAGCCCCACTGAGACAAGACTATGGGCCTATCCATATGTGCCTAGGTGTATAACGTGGCCCTAACATTTGGACGAAATGATAATTGATGGAATGCACAGACATACCATTAATTATGGCCACACAGTAATCCAGTGGGGTTGGCACATCCAGCAAACGTACCAACCCCCCCAAAAAATCTGCTTTCTTGAAAATCAGTGAGTTGGAATGAACCTCTGAATTTAGGACATGCTTGATATTCAAGTTCTTATTCAAGGAACAGATGATGCCTGATGGCAAAACTCTGAAAAATACAGAATAACTAGAATGTTACATTGATACAGCCCCTTTCATCTCAAAGGTTCCCAAAGCACGTGACAAACAGCAGGCAGGAATCACACATACCACTGAAATGCATCCATCTGTGAGGTGAATACCACTAAGAGTTCAACTGCACAAAGCAAAGCTACATGACAATTTAAGGCCTTGATCCTGCAATCTGATCTGCACGGGAGCCCCTGTTCCAGTGCTAGGCCCCACTGGGGCTCTGTTTAGGTATAAAAGAGAGAGAGATCCCAAGTGAATAAATCTGGGTCTCTGATAGCAAGTGAAAACTCTGCTAAAAATAATTTTACTAGTATACCTTATAACAGGGAAGAGATGACACTACTTATTCATTCTTTGATCTACTACAAATTGAAGCTATCTCTATTAGTCAAATGCTTCAGGAGTCCACATGATTTCATGTTCTATGGACGTGGAGCACACATTTTCCCATTCATTTATGCCTGTGCCCACATTATGCAGGAGATTAATCCTGAAAAGTGGAAATCATCAGATCAGATGTTCTTGTGAAGTTTCTGACATCCTGAGCCAAATCAGAACCAGAATATAAACTCCTTTTGAGATTTGGCTCTGACCTGGAAATAAAGGCCTTGTTCTGATCCCAAGATTTATCTGAAATATGGTAACCACTGTCCAAAAATTCAAAGGGCCTTGGATTCAAGGTTTCAGTTTTGGTCTCTTTCTCACAAAAAAGTCTCCCATATTGTTTGTTATTAATTAATTAGTAGTAACAGTAGTATTCCAGTATTAGCTAAAGATCCCAACAGGGCTAGGGTTCCCATTGTGCTAGGTGCTAAACATGTACGTAGCTGTGCAAGCTCAGAGCACTTCACAAACGTAGCGAAGCCACAGTTCTCTTCCCTGCTCAGCTGTTAACTCACATCCTCTCTGCCAAGTGGAGAGGACAGGAGTGCAGAGCCCGGGAGCCCCAGTGATACTCTTACACCTGTTTTGCGTGTGGATCTTTAAATAACTATTGTTTCACAAAGAGACTGCCAATGAAAAATGATTAAATCTAGGAATGAGACGAGCGGCATGTGACTAGGTCCTTACAACCCAGCAATGAAAAACCCAGCTGCTCATATAGTATGCTAGTGGGCTCCAAATCAGAGGACACGTGTATGTTTAGCAATCTTTCTCTATACCTCAGAGGCCCTCCTGAATGACACATATGTTGATGATAATAGTACCACGGTTTCCCCACCTCTAGCCAATAATGGCCAGCTTTTCAAAAGCGCTCAGCTCCCCACAGCTTCTATTGTGGGAATGCAGGGCACTTCTGAAAATCAAGCCACTTCATTTAGGTGCTTAAATGGGAGTTGAGCTCTTGTGAAAACTTGGCCTTAAGAACTCAGCCCTGCTCTGGCTGAAGTAGATGGCACAACTCCCGCTGACTTTAGCAAGAGCAAGTCCAAACAATATGTTTTATTGGGATAGCCTTCTTCTTCCTCCCTCCCCCCACTGTCCTGAAGGTGGGGATGGAGACTGTAGGCAGGGGATTCATAGCAATATGAGGAATCTCAAGGGGTCTGGACATGTTAGAACACTGGAATAAGCCTGAGTGCATTCAGCAGAGCCCAAGGGTAGATCTACAGTGCAGTGAAACACCTGTGGCTGGCCTGTTTCATGACTTAGGCTTGCAGAGCTCAGGCTGCGGGGCTGTAACATGGCAGTGTAGACAGTCAGGCTCAGGCTGGAGCCTGACCTTGGGGACACTGTGAGCGGGGAGGATCCTAAACTCCATGGGATGGGAACATCCACATCCACACAGGATTTTTATGGCCCCACAGCCCAAGTCCCAGGAGCCTGAGTCAACTGGCCCGGGCCTGCCACGGGTGTTGAATTGAAGTGTAGACATACCCTAAGATTCACTTGCATTGCACTTGGGATCCAGGACAGAAGTGAACGGCTCATGGACAAAACATAGGCAAGTCTGTGAGGTAGCCCTGTATCACGTCGTGGCTTTGGTCTCCGCTGGCTCCCCCTGCTCCACAGTGAAGCAGCTCCACTTGTCGCCACGCTAGCAGATATTCTCCCCTGGCCATGGCAGCTCCCAGCAACAGGGAGAGATCAGCCTGAGGCTGTACTTGCATTTTTAGCGAAGTTCCCAGGAGTCAGTGAGAGAATAATACGAGTACTCCACAGACGATACCCATGGCCCACCACCTCCTCCCCATACCTCTGTGGGATCCCCCGAGGCTATGTAAAGAACTCGCTGAATATTCTGGATAAGGGAGTGTGGGCAGAGGCCCCCCAGGATCCTCTTCCATGCAAAAGAGGGGTGATCGGTATGTGGAAGACCCCACCCTGTGCGAATCCCCTGGGGCACAATGTAGGCCAGCATTAACCAGACTGAATGGAGAGGGTTCAGAAATCAGAAAGAGGGCAACGAAGGAAGACATTCAGCCCTGCCTCTGACCTTCCCGTCTGTAGAAACCAGTTCCATAAACCTGTGGACAATAAGCTCATCCAACTTTGCCCTAACATTTATACAAAGCGAAAACATACCCCTAGTCACTTCAGAGAAGACCACATTCTTCCATGAGCACCACATAGCTACAGAAACCATCTAAGCAGAAGAAAGTCATAAATGTCAGGTTTAAATCTAGCATAACGAAAAACCTCAATATCCCATTTTAAATGCTAGCACCTGGCCAGAGAGCCTGGCCTCCAGTTCTGCCAGTTGATATTGATGGTGACATTGAAACCACACTGCCTATTTAACTCTCTTAGAGCCATGACAAGATTTGCTGGGGCCTTACAAATGGGAGGAAGGGAGAGGAGGAGAAAAAGAAAGGTCACTTACCCTGCCCAAGAGAACTACACTTTCATAATGTGATTCAATCAGTGGCAAGCTAAAGTACAGATGCACCAGTCACAGGAAGGAATATCCTCTGCTGTACAAACTCTTTTGGGGCCAAAAACAATTGGGAGGTAAGCGGTCTTCTTCAGCCTCTCTGAACAGGCAGAACACAAGGGGAACGGCTGGAATTCCCTGGCCTGGGTATAGACACCTTTCAATATTGTATCTGATTAGTACACAGAAAATGGAGTAAAATAGGTTGGAGCACAGTCCCAGAGTTGCATGAGAATCTGCTATACCAGCTTCCTCATCTTCCAAATTAAAATATCACACTCTCTCTCTCTCTCTCTCTCTCTCTCTGAAAGAACCTCAGTAGAATTCTATAGGCTCTTTGTGAAATGAAACTGAATTTTCACACTGATACTTTCACAGGGTCTGCAATGATGAACAATGGTAAACAGAGTGACCTTATCGCCCCTTCCTGCCCCACTGATCAAGGATTACATCAAAAATTACTAGTGATTTTGGATGCCTCTGTTTTTTGGTGCACAGTTTGAGACACTCTAAAGAGCCTAATTTTAAAAGCATTGGGCTGCTCAGCACTTTTTTAAAACCAGGCCCTTTGAAGGTCTGAAATTGGCAGCAAATAACTGAGGCATCCAAACTTATTAGTCACTTTGGAAGAGTTAGCATGAAAAACAGCTGGATCTAACTCATACCGATGACAGCATGTGCACAACTGTAACTAGCTGGAAGCAGGTTATGCAACAAGCAAAGGATAATGGATCACCACCCACTGGTCACCTAAAATACAATTTTAAAAAATGGTTATAATGGGATGAAAGAGTAGGCCACACACAACTGGCTGGAGTGATGTCCATGCAGTCCAAACAATAGAATACCAAAGCGGAAAAAATTAGTACCTGCGTCCACTCTCAGAGCAAGCAAGGCATTTGGGGTTCTTGTGAAGTTTTGATGCTATGTTAACTGAAATTTGAATGTGAACACATGGACTAAGGGGGAATCCCAAGGTGAAGCAACAGCCTTTCCTGAATCTCTGCTGATTGGATTGTAGCAATAGTAGCTTTTGCTTTTGTTTTCATGTCATCACCACCTGGTCTCTGCACCCACAGGGGGTCCCAATGTTAATTTTTCTGACTCTATCAAATTGTTTCAGGTGTAGCCTACTAGTAAGTTAGCAGAATAGCACCACGCAATGATCAAAGTGAACAGCAACTGTGCTGAAATGTTTGAAATTATACAATTATCGCATGCTAATGACACAAAAGAGTATTCATGCATGGAAAACCTTTCTTTCTTTCTTTCTTTCTTTCTTTCTTTCTTTCTTTCTTTCTTTCTTTCTTTCTTTCTT
>ML675617.1:14257309-14329134 GCA_007922155.1 Mesoclemmys tuberculata | reverse complement strand
CTTTCTTTCTTTCTTTCTTTCTTTCTTTCTTTCTTTCTTTCTTTCTTCTTTTATAAGTTTACTGAGGAAACAGTGCATTAGCCTGCAGCTTCATGAATCTGCATGTCATTCTCCAAGCAGGTGCGTGTTCTTGGGACTTCTCCATCCTCAAATATGATCACAGTATCAAAGCTCTCAATGGACACCATACTGTGGGGTCTCTTTGTCCTCTGGCTCTCCTTGCCACAGTGCTGAGTGCTCAGTGGGGGACATGGCTGTTCCCACAAAGAAATTAGCAAATTAACTGTAAGCAAAGTAGCCTGGAAATGACAGAGATTGACACATGCTGTGTCATGCCCAGAAGCAGCTTGTCAGTTTGTTGCTTTCACAAACATGAAAGGAAAATTCCCAGGACCAACTAAATATATGGAAATGTTTCTAAGTTTAGAAAAGAATACAGTCACTGAAGAGCGGAAATGGGAAGCCCATAGTCTAGATGAAAAGATAGTTAGTGTCTGACAAGAATAATAGAAAACAATAACATTTGCCATGCAAATAGGAAAAACTACCTCCTTGATATAGTAGGGGAAGAGGGGAATATATATCTTACTTGGACTAATTCCATACCCAAAAGAGATGTTGAAGATGAAAGTGGGAAAAGCCTTCTACAGTTTTTGTTTAGAAAGGGCATGGACATCAAGGTCTTTCAGTTTGTTCCTACCACTGCTGTGAAGTAGCTATGTGCCGGAAGAACGTGCAAAGGAGCACTCCGACCTTCCTGCTTCGCTTTTAGAACTTCATTATCCAACACAATACCTGAGTGGGACATAATCACATCTTTAAGGGCTTTACTGAACAGGGATGGGACTTAGCGCTTTGCTGTATCATGGTCTAAATCCTTGGGGAAAAAATAGCATGTTTGGCATTTTTGGGAACATGCTACATTTCAAAAAGGACAATTAGTAAAATGTCATGTAAAATTAGCTTGTTTTTGAGCTGTCTTTAAAAGTGATTAGCAGTGAGTAGAAATCGATAAAAAAATAATATTGAAGACACAGCATAACACATCGTGGGACTAACCTTGACCTCATTGAGGAATACTGAGAGGTTTGTTTGGCTATCACACATTGGTCCAGAATAACTACTGGGTGGAGGACATTTCAAAGTGGAGATGCAGTAACAGCAGGACTATTTGAATAAAGAAAATAGGCTATTCTGAGATAAATTATACACTGGACAACAAAGATTTTGCTTCCCGAATGCTTTTGGGTGTATCTTATGGAGTTTGGGCTGCTGATTACAAAAGTCACCATGAAATTCCCCTATCACGTACTGTTTTTTTGAAATCGTCTATATTTGTAATTTCAATTCATTATTTAAGTCTATTAAAATGTTGCCCACAATGTAAGCTGAAAAGTTTTCTATCTTGTGTCCAAGCATGCCTGGGCATGCAGTGACACTGCACCTAGTGCAGGCCACACAACATGCAGCGGGAATGCTAAGGCTTAGGCAGGGCGGATGCTGGCAGGACAGGTTTTAGAGAGGCTATAAAAGCATTTCGCATACACCATTCTATTCATTGCGTTTATATCAGTTTGCATTCATATTGATACGTATGCTCTCTGCGGATAGCATATTGTGTGTACTCACAATAATAAAGCACTTGTATTTTCAGGAGGATTCGTGATAGCAAAATGTCTCGCCAATGTCGCAACAGCTGAAATAAGTTCTGTTACATTTGTGATGAATATATACTAAAACCTCAAAGACGGAGCATGACTGAACGTATTAAAAAAGCGCATGAGCTCTACTTTGGCTGTAAAAATGGTGATCAGGACAAAGCTTGGGCTCCTCACATTTGTTGAGCAACATGCGTGGTCGATCTTAGACCTTGGCTCAGAGGTACTCAGAAGTCAATGCCATTCACTGTCCCAATGATATGGTGAGAGCAGAAGGATCATGTGACAAACTGTTATTTTGGTCTGACCAATGGGTCTGTGTTCTCTGCTAAAAACAAGAAATCCACTGAATACCCCAATCTCCCGTCAGCCATGAGATCTGTGCACATGACGACAGTCTTCCAGTACCGAAGCCACCAGAGACATGGAGCCAAGAGGAGGCAGACGAAGATGCCATGATGCACGAGCCAGGAATGGAAAACGACACTGATCCAGATTTTGAACCATTTACGTTGAGTGAGCCTCATCTGATAACTCAGTCAAAATGACCTGGTCAGGGATTTGGGTTTGTCAAAGGCAAAAGCAGAATTACTGGGTTCAAGACTGCAAGGATGGGGTCTGCTGTCACCAGGAAAGAACATTTCTGTCTTTCGCAGCCACCAAGAAGATTTGACACAATTCTTTGGTCAGGTTGATAATCTGTGTTTCTGCACTGACATTGATGGGCTGTTCACTGCTTTGGGTTGCCAGCAAGACCCACAACAATGGCGTCTTTTTATTGATTCATCGGTGTTAAGCCTGAAAGCTGTGTTGTTATGCAATGGCAATACCAATCGGCTATGCAGTACACATGAAAGAAACCTACAGAAATATGAAAGTTTTGTTGAAACACATACAGTACAGCAACTACAACTGGAACATCTGTGGTGATCTGAAAGTAGTCGCACTGCTACTAGGAATGCAGCTCAGATACACCAAATACTGTTGTTTCATTTGCGAATGGGACAGCCGTGCTAAAGAGTCTCATTACATTAGAAAGGACTGGCCACTCCATAAGCAATTGGTTCCAGGGCAGAAAAGTGTGGCACATAAACCACCTGTAGACCCGACAAAGATATTTTTGCCTCCTCTTTACATAAAACTCAGACTGATGAAAAATTTTGTGAAAGCAATGAACAAGGAAGATGAAGGATTTTGATTTTTGAGACAGATGTTTCCCAGAATAACTGATGCCAAGATTAAGGAAGGCATTTTTGTTGGTCCACAAATCAAACAGGTCATCAATGACAGGCAGTTTGAAGAACTTCTAGTAGGGCCGGAGAAAATCGCATGGAAGGCATTCAAGGATGTTGTTTAAAATTTTCTTGGCAACTACAGAGCACCAAACTGCATGCAGCTGGTTGACAACATGCTTCAAGCATACAAAACCACGAAGTGCAACATGTCACTAAAGATTCATTTTCTGCATTCGCATTTAGACTTCTTCCCTGCAAATCTTGGTGCAGTCAGTGACGAGCATGGTGAAAGGTTTCACCAGGACATTGCGATCATGGAAAAACGGTATCAGGACAACTGGAATCTATCAATGCTGGCCGATTGTTGCTGGACACGTAAACAAGAAGTCTCAGACACTGAGTAGAAATGAAAATCATCAACAAAACATTTTTAGCTCAGTTGAACTATTGCAAAGCATCAGCACCGTTATGCGATTAAATGCATTACGTTCAATAAAAGTCAATTTCTTGTTTCTCCAAATTCCTACGTGATAGAAGTAGTTTGAAACTATATTTTTGTGTTCAGATTCAAGCAATCTAGCATAGTAAAAAAAATTTCTGAGGAAGCAACACTTTCGAAAAATTTTGTTGTCCAGTGATTTGACAAAAGACCAAAAAAAGAGGAGTTAGGAGGAACAATCAGGCCCTAGGCGTCTAATGTTCACATCCTTGCTTGTGCAGAAGTGGGGGTACTGGAACAAGGAATGCAGACTGCTGGAAAACATCTGCTGTGCATCCAGCTGCACGGAGCTCAACAGTATAAAACACTGTTTTTTGCCGAGGCCCTACAGAAACATTGTTGGTTTGTTTTTTGTAATTTTTCAGCAACAGAGCAGTACATTTAATTTTATTATGCTTCCTATAAGTGTAATACATTCTTCACCAGTTTCTAAATATTTTAGGTCCAGATTCTGGCCTCATACACAGGTGTGAGATGACAGAGTGTTATGAAAACAAATGCTTATTTATTGTTGTCCTTCTAACCTGCCATCATCTCATAAGTTTAAACTGTGACCTCTCGGGGGTGGATAGGATTTGTACAGTGCCTAGCACATGAGATATTACTTTATTTTCCTAGAACCTCCAAAGGGGGATCAGGATCCCATTGTTCTAGGCACTGCAATATCTAGGATTTAGATAATATGCAACAGGTGAATAAAATAGACATGCAAGGAAGGTGGGGAGACAAAGTAACCACAGAGGTAGGACCTTGAAGCATACATTAGCTGTCACAGTAGTTGCCACCCAAACCAAGATCTTTCACCAGGGCACATAGACACTATTGTAGTACAAATAAACAATAAATAATAACAGTAGGTCCATAAAGCCCAAAATACAGTGAAAATGCCACACCAGCACGATGTAGGGAGAGACTGCAGAGAACCCTATGCACTGGGCAACACAACTGACCTGTCTTGCCAGGGAACTGCTGCTCCTTGCTAGATGCCAGTCTGGTTGTATCAGTAAGGTTACAATAGATACAAGGGGCTGGGACAGGGCATGTCCTTCCTGGAACAGGGGAACCAGGAGGGTTGTGATTCCATTGCAATCTGCTTCCCATGCTACTCATGGTTCCATACATAGGGCAAGCCATAACTGAGACTCACTGATCCTGAAGACACACAACATGGAATTATTTATAAACCATAGAATATTAGAGTTGGAAGGGACCTCAGGAGGTATCTAGTCCAACCCCCTGCTCAAAGCAGGACTATCCTAAGTTAAATCATCCCAGCGAGGGTATTGTCAAGCCTCAGCTTCAAAACCTCTAAAGATGGAGATGCCACCACCTCCCTAGGTAACCCATTCCAATGCTTGACCACTCTCCTAGTGAAAAATTTTTTCCTAATGTCCAGCCTAGACTCCCCCACTGCAACTTGAGACCGTTGCTCCTTGTTCTGTCATCTGCCACCACTGAAAACAGCCTAGCTCCATCCTCCCTGGAACCCCCTTTCAGGTAGTTAAAGGCTGCTATCAAATCCCCCCTCATTCTTCTCTTCTGCAGACTAAACAAACCTAGTTCTTTCAGTCTCTCCTCATAAGTCGTGTGCTCCAGCCCCCTAATCATTTTTGTTGTCCCCCGCTGGACTCTCTCCAACTTGTTCACAACCTTTTTGTAGTGGGGGGCCCAAAACTGGACACTATAATCCAAATGCAGCCTCACCAATGCCCAATAGAGGGGAATAATCATTTCCCATGATCTGCTGGCAATGCTCTTACTAATGCAGCCCAATATGCCATTAGCCTTCTTGGCAACCAGGGCACACTGCTGACTCATATCCAGCTTCTTATCCACTGTAATGCCCAGATCCTTTTCTGCAGAACTTCTGCCTAGCTTGTCGGTCCCCAATCTGTAGCTGTGCATGGGATTCTTCCGTCCTAATTGCAGGACTCTGCACTTGTCCTTGTTGAACCTCATCAGATTTCTACTGGCCCCAATCCTCCAATTTGTTTAGGTCCTTCTGTATCCTATCCCTCCCTTCCAGGGTATCTACCACTCCCCCTCGCTTAGTGTCATCTGCAAACTTGCTGAGGGTGCAATCTACCCCATCCTCCAGATCATTAATGAAGATGTTGAACAAAACTGGCCCCAGGACCGACCCTGGGGCATTCCATTTCTGACCAGCTGCCAGCTAGACATGGAGGCATTGATCACTACTCGTTGAGCCCTTTGCTCTAGCCAGTTCGCTATCCATTTTATAGTCCATTCATCTAAGCCATACTTTTTTAACTTGCTGATAAGAATACTGTGAGAGACCATATCAAAAGCTTTGCTAAAGTCAAGGTATATCATGTCCACCGTTTTCCCCTCATCCACAGAACCAGTCACCTCTTCATAGAAAGCAATCAGGTTGGTCAGGCATGACTTGCCCTTGGTGAATCCATGTTGACTGCTCCTGATCACCTTCCTCTCTTTTAAGTGCCTTAAAATGGATTCCTTGAGGACCATGATTTTGCCAGGGATTGAGGTGAGGCTGACTGTCTATAGTTCCCTGGATACTCTTTCTTCGCTTTCTTGAAGATGGGCACTATATTTGCCTTTTTCCAGTCATCTGGAACCTCCCCCTGTTGCCACGAGCTTTCAAAGATAATAGCCAATGGCTCTGAAATCACATAAGCTAACTCCGTCAGCACCCTCGGATGCATTGCATCTGGCCCCATGGACTTGAGTATGTCCAATCTTTCTAAATAGTCCTGGACCTGTTCCTTCAGCACTGTGGGATGTTCACTTCCTCCCCATTCTGTGTCACCCACAGCAGTAGTCTGGGAGCTGACCTTGTCTGTGAAGACAGAGGCAAAAAAGGCATTGAGTACCTCAGCTTTCTCCACATCCTCTGTCACTAGGTTGCCTCCCCCATTCTGTAAGGGGCCCACACTTTCCCTAATCTTCTTCTTGTATAAATGATAATGATAATACTTGGAATTTTATGGAATTAATTTTAATCAATTTCTCCTTTGTAATCGGTTTATCGATATCACTCAGCATGAAAGGATGGGTATTTCTGAATCCAAGGTTCTCCTTCCAGTGCGACTTTCAACCTCCTCCAATCCTTTCTCCTTGCATAAGTAATCTCATTAAAGTAAGTGGAACTACTCACATGAGTAGGGATTACTCCTGTGAATAAGGACTGTAGGATCTGGATCCATATATCTGTAACATGCCGAATTATAACTCAGTACATTTTGGCTGATGAACACATCAGTGTATTATTTTTCAAGGCACAAGGAACTAATGTTTTCCAACGTAAATGTTATATGAAGTGAAAAATATTTTTGATTTACATGACCTGGATTGATGGATTGATTGTTAAATATATTCTGTGAATGAAAAAGCAAAAATTATCCAAGAGTCTACTCTGCTACGGTGTCCTCTGAACTTATTTCTTTGTTTTCATTATGAAAGAGGCAAGGCAGAGATAGAGCTCAACAGTTAAGAAAGGTCATTTTGATGCATTCTTTAATAACAACTCCTGCCCTGGTTGCAGCTGTAGAGGCAACACTTTCTCTCTTATGGGGAGGGGTGGCCAACAAATTGTTACAGCTTAATCTTTTCTTGTCAAATCTAGACCATATTTTATTACGCAGAATCAGAAACAATATCTCAGAACACTTGGTAGAGGTTGAGGGCTTCCATGTTAGAGCAGAACAGGGCAATTTCATAGGACATTTCAATCTGACTGCAGATTTGGACTATTAATGGAGAAGTTAATGAAAACAAGGCCCAAAAAATCAGAACTAGATGTGAGTCAGCATTTTAGATATTCTTAGGCTGAATAATGTATTGTTTTCATCAGCCTGTAGGCAAAGGAGAGCACTCTACAGAGCCCTTTAGAAAACAAAATGCATTCCCCTCAGAAGATGAATATTTACAAAATCCAGGCATGGAAATAATAAGATTTAGCCATTTGGAAGGGACAAGAGGAGGGTAAATTAAAATTTCATCAAATGGGTAATGAATTGCACCTGATACACATAACTATTAGACTATTTCCTAATATGTTTTGAGTTGTTTACACATGGCTAGTTAGCAGAGAAGGTCAAATGAATTCTTACAAGTAATATTAATTACAAATTTAGACTCTTTTTAGGTCTTCACATTGTTCATTAACTGATCTTGGCTTTCTTGAGTGAATTTATTATTCGTAACTATTTGCTGGATAATTTGCGCAAACAGCTTCCAGGCCCCTTGAAAGCCATGCAGTGCAAACATATCAGAATTTAATTTTTTTTTAATGTTAACCAAAGATTTTTAAAATATACAAAAAGGATCCCTTTGAGTTTAACAGGAAGCTCTGCATGACTTCTTATTTTATTTGAATCAATTCACCCATCCACACAGATAACTCACATTATTCATTTTAGGACAAAGCACAAAATCACATAAAGGAACAGTTTTGTCCCCTATTATCTTGGCTACTTCAATACCATGTTGGTAATGGGTAGCCACGTAGGAAAGGAGATATGGAAAGAAAGCTGCTAGAGTATAGAAATGGGCAGCAAAGATTGATATGGGACAGAGTTGTGGAGAGAAGGTGAAGTCTATGTTTTAATGCTTGCAGTCTTTGTATTCTTGTTAATAATAACAATAATTAACAGAGCTGCTTTAAAAATGATGAGACTATAATGCCTTGCATCATTTATGATTGACAGTTCTGGGGACTCGACTCCCTTGTGATAACTTTCTGCCGAGTAAGCAACAGTGTGAGCTTCACCATACCACTCTGGCAATGTTCCTCAATCCTGACTAGACCTATCCTGACCTGACCCACCACTACAGCTCAGAGACCACAACCATTCAATCCCTGATCTATCCGCCACAACATCCATCAAGGACGCTATTGAGAATCAATGAGAGTGGTGATTTTTGCAATGTGGACACTAGATTTAGACCACCAAACTCACCTCACATAGACAACTGAACACTCAGCATAAGGGAATAACTTTCTTTTGCTATTAATCTGGGATGGATTTGAATTGGTGACCAAGACGTACACAGGAACAGGATCAGTAGTCCATTAAATCCAGGATCCTGTCACTGACAGTGGCCAGGACCAAACTTCCTCCTACACTCCCACTAATAAGAGGTTGGGTTATGTCCTGTATTATCACACAACCCCAACCACCCTGCCACGCTCCAACACAGTGCTCCTTTCAGATCTTACCCTGTTATTAGAGATAAAAAGAAAAGTAGAACTGTTGTATTGCTCTTAAATGGCTCTTAGGATATCTGTAAAAACAACAGCCCAAATCCTTCAGTTCTTGTTCAAGAAGAACTGTAGGATTTAGCCCTACTTCATCTACTTTTCTCAATGGAGTCTTCTGACAGACACTACATAGGCATTTATAACAATACATAGTAATAGCGTACTGTAGGATCTACTAGGCCAAATCCTCAGCTGGTGTAAATCACCATACAGCTCCACTGACTTCAGAGAAGCTGTACCAATTTACACCAGGTGAGAATCTAGCCTAATGTACCTTTGAATCAAACAGCATTGCACATTTTGTATCTAATTCACCGTTGTGTTAACTCCAGGTCTGTATCAGTGTAACTCCTCTGAAGTGAAACTGGAGTCACACTGTGGTGAAACAAGCCCTTTCCCTTTTGCTAAACACAGGTAGATTTCAAAAGATGTTCTGAGTATGGACCACCTGTAGTAATTTGTATTTGCTTTAAACAAAATGATCTGGGCATTTTTGTGAGAAGAACAGTTGCACATCTGTATTTATCCATTGCATGTTTATCTGAATGTGTTTGGAATCAGATTTATTAGAACCTTTTTTTCCTCTTTTGTCCAGGGTGGGCATGAAACATACATATAACAAGGCAGAGAAAGAAAAGGAACAAAGAATGCTTGGAGGGATGATTAAGTGCTTCTGAATTTACACAGTGAAATATGGACAGTTTAAATGTCTCAGCTATTTGCTTCTTTTCAGCTTGTGAGCAGTTTCGAACACCCCATGCTGCTCTAAGATTAATTGAGTCTTACATGCTTTTAGCCTGCTTGGGGTACCAAGGAGAAAGGATTGCCACAGAACCTGTATTTGCCAAAGGAAAGAGACGATCTCATTAATGTATGATTAATAGCCATTTGTGAAGCGATTAATTAGTCATTTTGTCAGTAAACTTAGCCAACATTCATGCCTTTGCCAGGCTACAAGTTTGCTTTTGTTGTTGTTGTTTGGTTTTTTATAAAGAAAAAATAAGTTTCCCTCCTCCCATACCTACAAAAATTCTTTGCATATTCTGGTCTTGTCTGATTTCATCTGGCTTGTCTTTAAGAACATCTCTGAAATGGAGGCTCTCCAGCATGACTGATGGCTTTTCTTTCTATCTGCAAGTTGAACATTGAGAAAGAGTATTTTTTCATAGATCTTGCTGCTTACTGGTACACAACTTATTTCCACTTTGCTGCAGAATTGATTTGCAACATGGGCATATGAGTTTGTATGTTTTTCACACTAGCCCATCACGAAGCATAAGTCAGCACATTTTCTGTGGCATGATGGATTATGGAAATGAGAGTCTCATGACATTGTTTGCCATCAAAGGGGAGATAATTGTCATTAATTTCAGAAAGTAGACGAGCATCTGCATCCATTGTCTGGATGTCTACTTTGTATAAACAACATTACACAGCAGATGTACACAGTACATATAGCCATGTTCATTTAATTTTCTTATTACCCTCCCCTAACATTGTTTTAACAGTACAGCTTCATTCAGAAAGAGCAGGCTCTTGTGGGTAAAGTAAAGACCAGAACAGTAGGCTGGTCTCTCAATTTACAGCTCTGCTCCTGACTTACTAGGTGTGCTCTGTCAAATCACTGAACACTCTTTGTCTTGGTTAATCTACCTGTAAAACAGGTGTGACAGCATTTGCCTGCTTCCCCCAAGTGTTGTGAAAATTAATCTTCATAAAGCATTTTGGTGTTTTTTGCTGAAATGAGCCATATTATAACTTCTTAAAATGATCTATAAATAATATGTAAATATTATGCCAATAAAAATCAACTAAATGTTTTTGTTTTGTTTTTTAAACTGTATCAGTGTCTTCATTTGTCTTTGTTTTTATTCAGGGTCTGATCCAATCAATGGAAGGACTCTTACTAATTTATTTAGGTGTTGTATCAGGCCCTTAGAGTGCCAGGCCCAATTTAACAAAGGGTTTAAGCACATGGAAAGGTCCTATTGACATCAATGGGTCTTAAGCATGTGCCTAAAGTTAAGCATACGCTTAACTGTTTTGCTGAATATGGACCTGTCTTTCTTCTATGTCTGAAATGCCTAGCACACTTTTGGGTGCTAGGAAATATCTGAAAACAACCCATCCAGGGTTAGGGAAGCAGGGCAAACTGACAAGATACATGCTAATAAATCAGAGGAGTTCTGAATAGGAGTTCTGAATGAAGTGCACAATTACATATATCCCACTAAAGTTTACCTTTTTAACATGCTTTATCCTCTGTCGCCATCAGATATCCCCTGGCACAAATAAAAATGAAAGTTCTCTTTAAATATTTCTTATTTTTGTTTTTCTTTCTAGCAGCTTTTCTCCAAGGCAAATGTGCCTGATGATCAAGTTACTGTATTTCAAAAGCACATTTTGATAGGTACCTTCAGCTAGGCAATAGCACAATGAAAGCAGAACAATAAGGGAGTGTTCAAAAGATCTAATATTTATCACAGCTGGCAATCCTTTGGAGAGTACTCAGGTTGTTGTATTTCTTTTTATAAACCACTCACTACAAATATTGGATTTCCATATTATAATATAAAGTAGGTCTTGATGAGCCCAAGCCCAAAATAAAAACAAGCAATTACAGTTAATAGAGTCACAGGAGTTAGAGATGGAAGAGACATATTATGTCATCGAGTTCATCCACCTGCCAATTGTTTCCTGCAGTATATTCTCCTGTGATCCGCTCAGTCCAGTTTTAAATGTCTCCAATGACTACTTCACTCGCCTTGGGAGACTATTCCACAGGTTCAAAGGTCTCTCTAGACATTATTACATGCTACTGCAGCTGCCCAGCAGCAAGGATGATAGAAGCACAGGATCTTGGTTGGAGCAACAGTGCAGAGTGGAAAGGTGTACCCGAGGCACGCTCTCCCAGCAAGCGTTCACCAGTAACGCACATTTAGGTAAGAATGGACAGTAGTTGAAGACCCATTTGCTGACTGAATGTACCCTGTGAATGAGGGAAGAGGAGTTGAGGAGTAACATGCCAATGTGTTATTGCACAGAAAGTCATGATGGGTTATTCAGTTTGAATTTCTTCCACGCAGCCTCTCAACCCCACAGGAGGGGCATAGTCGCTCTGTTACAAGAGAAGAGCCATGGGCACACAGCAGTGCAGAAGGCCATGCTATTGCTGGAGGGTTTGGATCTATGGAGAGTGTCCACTTTGTGTGTTAGGCTTAGAAGAGCATTGTCTAGGATGAAGTTTCTACAGATCCCCGATCCACAAGTTTTCCTTGCTCTGATACAGCCAATTCTCAATACACAGAAGCCAGTGGAGTTTTCATCCTACTTACCTCCATAAGGAGGCAACATATAGACACTGCTGGCAATTATAAAGCAATGCTAGCTAGCTCTTAACAAGCCTTTGGAGAATATAAAGAATTAAACTCAATATCCTTATTTTCCAAGACCATGCAGTAAACGTTATGTGAATTAGTAAGCATTTGCAGTGCCACTTCCAACTTATATCACAAAATTCACCAAATTAAATTACATTTATAGTAAAAAAGTCAATCAGCGTCATATCAAAGACACGGATGTCTTTTCATACAACTCACTGGCAGCCATAAATATTTCTGACTGGGTTTTTTTGCAAGTAATATTTGAAAAACTGGTAATTTTTACTGTCGTTAAATACCTGACAACTTTTATTTATGTTTTTATTGCTTATTTTATGTATTCATTTCAATTTAAATAATGGCAATAAAAGAAATGCCTATACAAGGCTGTAGGCACCCAAACACATAATTAATATAACATTAATGCTACACAACTTAAAAACTGGGGTTTTTGATGGAGTCTTGTGGCAATCTATGGGAGTTGAGTGCCTAGCTCCCTTAGGTTCCTTTAACTATCTCACCCAAAATATTTTCTCCACAAACTACGAATTTCTCAATCTGAAGAGAGCGTTCCTCAGGTTTTTAAAAATAAGACCATTGTGTTTTAGCAGATGCTTAAAGTTAACACACACTTAGGGATGGACTTAAATGTCCTTGGGTGCTTTACTGAGTTGGAGGTCTAGGCTGGTAACAGCTGAAAGTTGTTAGCATCAGGTAGCTATTCAGGGTTCTCTGAGAGATAAGACAGTGGTATTAATCCAACCCCACTGGGAAACATATCACAAAACCCACCAACAGGTAACTACTGTCCTTCTTGGCAGTCTTAGCAGAAGCACAAGTCTGAATGTATGCTTTGGCAATAGAAGCACCCTTTCGTGCCTAAAGCTGGTTCTTCCATGTCAAGGTTGAGGCACATTTAGGGCCAGATCCAGCCCATTAAAATCAGTTGGCGTCTTTCCATTGACTTCAACAGGCTTTGGAACAGGCCATTAGAAAAGAATTTTGCACTGCGGTTGCCCATGCGCTGCCTGTTTGTGAATAAAACAAAGGTCCTCAGTCCCCAGGGTTTTTGATCTGGCATCTCTCACCAGCACTAAATTCACTCAGAAACTAAAATACACACATTCACAGAAGTATTTCACTTCAATCGTCCCAATTAGCTAAAGAAATGTTACCCTCTGCCACGAGTCTCAGTGCTACACTAAGCTTAAGATTCCTTTGCACTGCAAACAGGTGCATTTTAAACAAACACTAGTGGTAAAATACACTTCTAGACAAAAAGCTGGGGGAGAAAAGAGGAAATCAGCTTGCTTGCCATCTAAATTCCTGCTCCGGTGTCTTAAGGGATTCCATTGTAACAGGGTCGGTAGAAGCCTATAACAGTGAACTGTCAGGGAAAGAGAGTATACAGAAAGCTAGGGCACATGGAGAGACATTTGAGATGGAACTCAAGAGCTGGGCTAATATAGCAAGAGACATCTGAACCTGAACTCTTATGAGCTGTCTGATTACTTCTGCAATCACTTGCTGGTTTTATTTAGGAATCTTTCTAGCTGGCCTGGAGTCTCTTATACCCTTCAAGTACTAGCACTATATAAATGGAATAGCATTATAAAACAACAGACAGATATCTGCACCTACGCATATTAATGATGTGTTAACATTCTGGAGTGGTCTAGAATATATAATGAGCATCCTTGCCTGTGTCAATGTCACAGTAGTACTGTAGAGTAGATACACAAACTCACACTTTGAAAATGAACCAGTCCTTTTAATCACTAACACACATTGTGGCAAATCAACATATACTTAAAGGTTGAAAATATGTTCTGTTTCATTGGCTACACTTCTATGCAGTTTTAACTTTCCTGTCTAGTCCTCCATCAGTGAAATTCTGTGTAACAATCTGCCTGCAACTGACTACAAATTAACCTGATCTGGTAGAGTAGATTGAGCTAGATCCTCTCTTTGTGTTTATTGGCACTGCTTTATGGACCTCAATGAAACCATGCCAATTTACAGCAGCCGAGGATCTGCCTCATAGTCTTTCTTCAGTATTGTCTGGGTTCAATTCACTCCTGTGCAGAAGGCCAGTGAATAGTCTATGCACCTCTTCAATCCCACATAAAACCTCACAACAGATCTTTGTTTATATATTAAGAATGGGCAGCTAGCTGGTAATCAGTCTCTTTCAGACAGTGGTATAAAGGTCTGTTATAGATGTAAATTTGGCCCAGACTGAAATTTTGCCCACACCCTCCAAATAGCCAAAACACTGTACAAATTCTGGTGTTTTCAGAGCACTCTTCCCCCAAAGAGAATAAAAGCTCCAATGAGGTTCTCTGCTCTCTCTTCCTTTGCATTTCCTAGGCCCCAGGAAGTTCCCTGGGCGGGTCAAGTGCAATACCCTTTCTAGATGTTGTGTGCTTTGGTGGAGATGAATACAAATGCTAGGCAGCTGCTGACTTAGGGCTTGTCCTGACACATAAGTCAATGAGAAAGCTCTTAGAGATTCTCTTAAGTACAAGATCAGGCCTTTAGACATCACATCAGGCTACTTTAACACAAGGGTGCCTTGGGTATAGATGCTAACTAAGATTGGAGCGTGGCAGGAAGCCCCCTTATGGATGGATAGGTTTCTCCATTTTATAGTTTTGGCTGCTCGTTTAAATTCAGGTGTTGTGTAGTATTTCAAGCCAGAATTCCCTTTCCTCTGCAGATCTGGATTTGACTAGTATTTGGGACCCAAGACAAAAGCAACTGAAGTGTTAACTTCTGCAAGCTTGAAGGAGTCGGGGAAAGAAAATTGATATGACGTTCATACTCAGAGTGGAAAACAAAGCACAGCCATGATATGTATTAAAATGAGGAATATAAAGAAATGAGAAGAGAGATGGACGTAGGGGTAGATTTGTGCATAGCTTTGAGAATGGGGACCTTTATGGAAAAATCCTATGGAATTAAATAGATAATAAAAACTTTGTATAGTTTTTAAAATAATCATATAGATCTTAATAGAGAATTAGACTCTGGCAGTAAGATTCCATAAGATCATTCAAAAACATATAGGGAAGATATTTTCTGCTATACTTTTTAGAGTAATTTCTATGGAACCCTACTGAATTCACTATTAAATTCTATAGGACCTTTCCCAAAGGAATCAACTTAACACAGAAAGTAATGGATAGCCATTGTCAGTGATGTGTGTCTGCCTAACTAGGTGCGGAATACATTCAAAGAAGATGAGGAGGATGGAAAGGACCAATGTCTACTCATGTCTGCCTCCCATCATCTCAGGAAACTGACCTTGTGATAGAGGCTGACCTTTGGAAATGATCTGTAATTGCTGTTTGGAACACATAACATCACGCCATAATCATAAGGAGAAGTCTTTGCTTCATCTCATTGCTGTAATTCACCAAGGACGCAATTCAGCCAGGTCCCCAATCTTAAGTATATACGCAGTCCTGCTAAAGTTACTGAGACCTAATGTGTGCACTTCAGTACCATGCTGAACTGGGACACAAGGCATCACTAGATTATGATGCTTTGAGAAAAATCACGTCCTCAGTATATATTTAATTATCTTCACAACACAGAATGGCACATGATTGTGATGGTGTTCAGCTTCAGGGAAATGACATACAGTTCCATGCACATTTGGGACCCTATTATTTTCATACAAAATTCAAGCTTACAATTTAAGACTGGGTTCCAAACATTAAAAAAAAAAAAAAAATTCAAGTCTGGAACAGGCTTTTGAACATATGGTAAAATTCTGCACCATAGGGTAGCTACAAAATATTCAGTGTTTAAAGACAGTTTCCTGCAACCTTTGTAAGGCCTCTTCATGCTATATATGAGGAAAAATTTCTTCTCAATGAAAGACTGATTCTGGAAACATTCAACTTTTAGGGTTCCCCCACCCCTTACATTAGCCCTGAAGCATTCAGTGATTCTTTCCAAAGTATGAAGATTTCACCAGGATAAGCTGGCTGCTGTTTCACATTAACCCTTAGAGAACTGAGGAAAAAATCTTCATGAAGAAGGGCACTGTTCATGATACTGAAAGACAACACAATTATAACTGATAAAAAGAAAACGTTAACATAATGCATAATTCACCCATGGGCCTCATCGCCACAAGATATTATCAAAGCTGAAAGCTTGATAGGATCCAAAAAAGGGTTAGATATTCATATGGGAAGTGAGAGCCTCCATAGTTACCTGAGATAGGATGAAATCATACATTCTTTTAAGAAGGGTTATAAATCCTTTCCCTTCATGATGAAAGACATCCACTGACTAATGGGAGCCAGAGGAAACTCCACCGTTAAGCAGATTAAGCCATAACTATTCAGTACTGGGTCTTGCATCTCACTCTAAAGTGTCCAGTCCTGGGAGAGGCATTTGGTTGAAATGATCCTCTCTCAATGTCAGAGACAGAGCATGGGACTAGATGGTCTGATCTGCTGTGGCATTTCCTGTATTTGCTTCCTCCCTTCCCCCTCTGCCACAACAGATACCTAGATCTTCATTGTAAATCTTGTTCGCACTCTCCCTAAAAGCTCCTTCCATTCTTCTACCCTGTAGGCAACATCCCATTCTCCACAGAATGTCCCACCCACCCTCATTGCCTGTACAGACCAATCCCTTCCCTCTCCCAGCCCACATGGACTGCTGGCCCACTTCTCTCATCTTTGCTCTAGATCAATGCCAGGTTCCTCCCTGATCCTCCTAGTCATGGACTCCCAGCTGATCTGCTTCTCACTGCTTATGTGTAGCCTGAGGCAAAGGTTGGAATTGCATGCACACAATGGAGGTAACGGAGGGCTGCCAGCATCAGATGGGCTAGTTGGTTTATATTGCATCTTGCTTTGGCACGAAGCTTGCCTCAACTCCCCAGAGCTAGAAACCTTTCCTGATATTGGGCATACATAGCACATACAAAACAATGAGAGTCTGTGGCACCTTAAAGACTAACCAATTGATTCGGGCATAAGCTTTCATGGGCAGAAACCCACTTTGCTGGATCGGTTTCTGCCCACAAAAGCTTATGCCCAAATCAATTGGTTAGTCTTTAAGGTGCCACAGGACTCTTGTTGTTTTGCTAAAAACAGACTAACACAGCTTCCCCTCTGGAACTCATAGTACATACAGTGAAAGTACAGAAAAGAACAAAAAGTATTCAGCCATCTGGTGTTACTCACACAGGGAAACTGGCCAGTCCCTAAAGATTCGATTAATGTTAGTGCATTTCATTTGTTTCAGAAACAAGTCCAACCAAGTGATATATCATAAGGAAAGGGACTTTTAAAACCTGGAGGGGTAAAAGTAGCAGTTCCATTGATTTCAATAATAAAAACAACATTTGCTCATTTAAGCAATGTGCTATAATACGCTTACATAATACAGCTGGAAAGTGTTTGCTATGGTGGCCCTGATTTAGCAAACCATATAAGCTTAGCACACACTTAACTTTAAGCTTTAACTTCAGTGGGACTGAAAGGTATCCACAAGCTGATGAATCTGGGCGATACAAAGTAATACATTAGTTGAAGATAATGTTTGTCACCACTCAGCAGTGTCCCCAAAGAATTTCATGTTAAATTACCTGAATTAAATGAACAGAAACCACCCAGCATTCATGCCAGGGTCAGGTACACCATCTCCTAGGAGACTGTCTTAATTGTTTTGGATGTCATTTCCCATAAGATACACAGGGTGAAATTCAGGCATATGCACCACTTAAGTCCTCAAAATAGGATTTAAGTGGGACTCTAAGCCCTGTGCTGGCCCTCTGGATTTTGCCTACAGTGCATGCACATGGATTACTGCACGGGAGACAGCACTCTGCTGTCACATAATTCTGTATATTGCCTAAGGTTTTTAGACTGGAACACTAGGCAGCAGTTAAATATAATAAACTTGATGTTATTTCACCTACTTCTAGGGAAATTGGCAGACAGATCAATGCTCTGGCTACAAGTGACCTTTTCTATATTTAAACATCTGTTCCTATTAGCATTTGTATTTCAATTGTTTTATAAAAATAAAAGGAATAGGTATTTGCAACTGAAGTGTGAGCAAGCAACTAACTTTTGGAAACAAATAAGTATGATTGAGTTATTTTATGGGATTCCTTTTAGCCTTTTTAAGTTGCATCCAGCTTTATTAAAAGACGCTTAAGAAACTGCTGTTTGTCAATCCCCTGAGAAACTACTTTAAACTCATTTTCACTATTATTACCGCTCCATGCGGCAGGAATTCAAGCTATTATATGCATATTAATTAAGGGCCACTTTCTGGCATCCTGGCTCTATTGCTCTATGCGCAGTAACTGCAAATCAATGGAACTACCTGCATTGTAATGTACTACCCAATATGAGTCAGGGTAGTAGACTGTGGCCCTAAGATACTTATCTAAGGTCACAACATGACTCAATAGCAAAGCTGAGCTCAGGTGATAAGATACTCCTGTGATGGACATGGTATGATGAAGGAGAGAGAGCACAAGTTCTGGGAATTGAACCCAGGAGTCCTGGAGTTCATCTTCATTCAGAAAATACTATTCTCTTCATTTGGAACAGTTTCGGTTTACTTTGTCACTGAATTCATGAAACCCAGATGAATTCTAGAAAGCATTGACTGTCAGCTGTAGCACATACATTGCTGAGCCTCACCGTGTTTTGCATTGTATTCCTGAAAAAAACTGTTGATAAATTATTTTTAAAAAACCCATAATAAACTCTTCTCTATGCAAATGTGGGTGATTCAGAAACCACAAAACCCCATTTTAGAGCTTGTCGGCATTATAAACACAACCCTCACACGAGATACAGTTACAACATGGCTAAAACAGTGTTGTGACTTGCATTGTAGACTGGCCCTATTCACTGTATTTTAGCATGTCCCCAAACAGCCCTAAAGCCCTGGACGTGTCCAATAAACTTCCCAGTAGAAGCAAAAGAACCCCCAACAGATAGGAATAAAAACCTGGCAACCTTAGATTGCATGCATCATCACAACATCAGCAGCTGCTTCCTTGTTCAGATGGCAAGCCAATAAATCTAGGAGAGCTGCAGCATGCATATAGTGCGGATGGGAGGAAGGAAGAAAGGAACAGAAGACTCTGGGTGAAAAATGAGATGCTGACCAGCAGAAGTTTACTGTCCACTTAAAAAAGCTACAGCAATATAATCGTTCTTTCCCTTCTTGTAAGAGGAATTCAGTATCACAGGAACTAGTTAGCCTACTGGGGTTATATTCAGTGCAATGGCCTCGAGTTTACTGCGCTAAGCCATGATAAGATCTTCGAAGAGGAATTTTCATACTGGCATTCAGGCAAATAAAAAAGATGGATCTTGCATTTGTTTATTGGAAGGTTTTTTGCATGTGTTCTAATCATCACAGTTCTATTTGTTTAAACAAGAATGTGCTCATGAAGGGTGAGATTCACCACATGTGGAAAGCCAACGCAAGGCCCATGAATTACGTAAGCCTTCAAAAGTGAAACATCAAATTGCACCGTCTTTGTGCTGACCCTCTGCATGGGGTGAATTTCCATTTCTTCCTCCATCGTGGTAATATGGCTACAGATAAATGATGCGCTCACTTCTCAGATGAAGTGCAAGGACTGACAAAATGACAGCAAAAGGAAGCTGGATTTTTGAGATCACTCTAAGATTTTGGACCAGTATGTAATTTTAAATTCATGAAGATTTCAGGTCCCACGGATCTTTCTTCAAGAGCTAGCCTAATGAAAGCAATCATATTACCCCTTTTCTCAAATGAAATGCATCTTTATCAGTACCCTTGCTACCACCTTCTGAACCTTCTGCAGCAGCCAGCTTCAGCAGCCATGTGAACCAGTCCCCACAAATACAAGCCACACTTGTACACATTTATATATGGCTTATGACTCCCGTCTGCATCAAGCACAAGGACACCTTACAAGTCTGATACTATTTTGCATTTGCATGACATTTCTTATCAGATAAAATTAGTTCTGCAAATGAGAAATAGTCTCAGGCATACTCGGTAGTCATGTCAGAGGAATGATAAAGGTGAAAACAAGACTAGATTAGGAAGAGGTGAATTATTGTTTTCATTATTATTAATAAATGCTGATATTGCAGAAGCATCATGACAGATGACCCAGTCAGGATCAGGGCCCCTCATGCTAAGCACTATGCAAACACACTGGAAAATATGTTTTTGCCCTGGAGAATATGCAATATTAGGAGTTCCTTAAATCAGTGCATGGTGCGTGATGAAATCCCATTCTTTATAATTGTAATTCCTTTAATCAATATAATTACATACCCTGTAAATAACTAATCATGAAGCCACATGCGTATGAGAATGAATTACTCATAAGATAAAAATTAGTTTAAATTATAACAATAGTTATAACTATTTTTCAGACACTTTTCTGTCTCACAATAGTCCTGATTCAACAAAACACTTAAATATACGCTTAAGTGCTTTGGTGAACAGGAAATGGTGTACACATATGCTCATAGTTCAGCAGTGTTCTGAGGCCTGCAGCTAACTTTAGACATGTGAGTTATCCTATTGACTTGAATGGGGCTATTGCAGCCATTGCCAACTTTTGCAATTTCATCGTGAGGCTTGCAATGCTGGATGTTTTCCTTAAAACTCTGGTTCTTGGAGCCACGGGAATCTCAGCTTTTGCTTAAAAATAAATAAATAAATAAGGGCATTTTTAGCCCTTGTGGTTGCAAAAAGAAAAAGAAAAAAGAGCTTGATAACGTGACTCAAATGACTCTTTGAAGGCTCAAAAACCAGAAGATAAATACAAAGAACCCAGAACTTTTTATTATTAAATTTTTTTCATGATTTCGAAGTCAACCTCGTGATGTTTTGGAGCCTGAGTCATGAATTTTGAACATTTGGATCTGGCAATACTGTTACTTAACTACTTAAGGTTAACCAAATGCTTAATGACCTTGCTGAATCAGGGACAAAGAGCTTTGCTAACCCCGGGCCAATGAGAAGTATCTGACTATGCAAATGGTTCCAGGGATTTTACTGAAAGTACTTGCAGTGTTAGGTTATATCCAAAATGAGGAAAGGGTAGCAGATCATGTCCTAGGGAAGAATATTAACTTTTTTTTTCTTCTCTTTTTTAAACAAGGGACTCTTCTGCCAAAGTGTTTGTTGATGCTACAGGGGGGTTAAGCTGTTAATAAATCATAGATATTTGAGATGTAAAAGAAAATATTTTAGCTCATATACTACTTCCCCTTAAGAAAATCACTGAATCCTTAAGGATCGCTGAAGATGAAGGCCAATACAGATGGAAGATGCATAAGTGGCCAAAAATCACCTTTTGCGTCCACTTGTCTCAGGTGTGTTTCACCAAGCACAACCTGGCCACTGCAGAGCATCGGGTTATACTTCTCCAATTACACTAATTAAACATGGGCATAACGGATTTTATTTTATTCTTTATCTGTGTTCAGTTCTTCAACTTACAGGATATTCCTTTGGTTAGGGTGCTCTCCAAGGACTTGGGTGACCTAGATCCAATTCCCTGCTCTGCCACAGACTCCCTGTATGACCAGGTGCATCACTTATTCTCTGCGCCTCAATTCCTCATCGGTTAAATGGGAATAACAGCAATTCCCTACCTCACAGAAGTGAGAAGAGGATAAACACACTGAGGACCGGGAGCTGACCAGATATCACAGTGACAGCAGCCATATAAATATTTAAAATAGATAGTATTTAATCACACAATACGAACCAATTCACATCAGATAGATGCCATTCCTTTGTGGAGATTTACATTGCGGAAAAGAGCACAGGATGTAGAAGGGGATAATAGCTATTGGGAGAAAGATTTTCAAACGCACAGGTCCCAGTGCTGCTAAATGCTGCAAAAGAGTCGCGATTTCCTGCAGAAGGTGATGCGGAAGAACTCTATAAAACAAAGAAATAATTCAAGGCAGAATAAGGAGTTAAGTACAGCATGGCGTGAGCCCTCCTAAATTTAAAACATGAGATGAAAAACCATGGCTCATGCTTTCTCCATATTTGTAAGGAGCTTGGCACATTATAGTTCTATCCGGACAAGAAGCTTCTTCTACTGCTCGCTGTCCCATAGTCACAGACAGATTTGTTCTGTGTTCTAGGGACATGTGTGTTTCCAGATGTTAATGTTTTATCATGCCCTTTTCTGCCATTTGCATCGGGTACATTTACACAAACTGTACCATAAATCCTCCCTCACTTCATATCCTATATCTTATACGATGCCCTTATCAACATACACATACAGATATATTAAGCCTAGTAAATGTAATAGGAGATTTACCACACTACTTGTATGAATGTGCTATTTTTCTTAATCTTGTAATTAATATGGACTGGCACTACTGTACAGATTTATTATGGACCATATGTTCTTTAATTGTCATTGCTTCCCCAAGTTGCCACCGTTGCACATCTGCAGTGTGCGCCCTGCTTTTGCCCGAGAAGGTTCTGAGAGCAGTTTCTCAGCTGGACACCATGATGAGGAGACAGCTCCAGCAACAGTGTCTCTGAAGAGTGATGAAAATAAAATAAAAATTTTAAAAAACAAATGGAGGAGGTGAAAAAACTCACTGTCGTTGACGTTCCTCATCTGCTCGGGTTCAGATGAGCTGGAATGGTTTTTAATTGTAGGCAGCTAATGCGTCGCCTCAAAAAGCCAGCTGCTGCTAGAGCAAATGGATGCAGGGAAGAGATTTTCTCATCCAAGAATGGATGAGCTTGCAGAAGCTGTAGAAACACTAACACAGCTCTCAGACCGAGACAAGCCATACTGATTTAAGATCTTTCCAACTGTAAAACTTGGGCAAGACATAACTCAGCATGGACTTTGATTCATTTTGAAAAGATTTACACTATAGTTTTCAATGAAGCTCGAGTTAATATAGTGTCTTCCTACATTACAATAAGACAATTCCTTTAAGCTATTTTCCCCCCCTGTGAACTTAACTTCAACCATTTTTTCGTCTATTACCAGCTGATAATAAATACTGCATGTGCTGATGAGATTCTAAAGGTACCTCCAGGCTATTGCATTGAGTATAAAACTTTTTCTTTTTAAAAATTTCTTCCTGAGCTAGAGAAATAAACATTTAAAAGCAAAATAAAACAACAAATAACCCCTCATGTATTTTCTCTTTAATATCTGCTTAATTATAATAATGTTTGGAAAACCTTCCCTAAACAAGAATTCTCAGTGACAATGAGTGCCATAATTTTATATGCAAATCAGTTTAATAAATTAAAGAAATTTGCCTGCATATAAATGAGAAAGCAGTCGATTTATATGCCTAATAATAACTTTGAGCCTTCTTTGGGTGCAAACTTTGCTAGGAATATTCTTCATATAGACAGATTTACCCAAAAAAGCCTGTTTACAAAAAAAAGATGCTTTTAATACCTGTCGTTTAATTATTTATAAACTTTGTCTCCAAAGTGTCATCTTTTTATATGGTCCATGATGGGAGGGGAGGAAGTGACTGAGGTGGGAGTAGAGGATAGTATATAACAATTTGCAGCTCTATTTGTTTAGCTCACTAAAAGCAGTGGGGCTGGGCCAGGATCTAGTCTACTTGGGGTACCAGAAGGTTAATATAAAAGGATGGGCAAAATCTGATCAACTGGATTTGATGGCAGGAGTTATAGTATTTTAACAGATGATTAATATGATGAAAGTAGCATCTTATAAAAAGATACAGAAACCCAAAAATGGAAAGGGAGGCAGGTGTATTTGTGGAGAAACTGCCTTAACTATTTGAGTTCCCAGCCAAAAAAAAACGTTTACACACCAAATTTGGCATCAAGGTGACCTTGGTTTTTGGTGTTGGTTGTTATTGTTGGGGTTGTTGGTTTTTAATACCTGATGTACCTTTTTCTTTTTAAAATATTTTTCTTATAGAAGAGAGTTTAGTGTCAATGAAAGGTGAAGGTGACATATCAGTAGGCTATGAAATCTATATCCTACGCTTATGCGAAGAAGAGGCACAGCATGGGCAGCAGCGTATAGATATCAAGCTGGCATTTAGGTCAGGTTGGAAAGAAGTGGATAGATTAGATGCAAGTTTCCACACCCACCTCAACTGATGCACCTGTTCTAATGGGACCACTTTCGGAGGTGAGAAGGGATTTCAGTCTACACACTCATCCAGTCCTTTCCTGCTCTTATGAGAGTGCTGACAAAGCTGGCAACAAGTACCATCTGCAGTGATGGTTTTATGGCCAAGAAAGCTGTCTGCTATAGTACAAGATAAAGAAACCACCAATGCATTGTGCCTTGCCCACCAAACACTAAAAAAATAGTAACAACTTTTGGACACTAGCTGCCACTTGAGTCAAATTCAAACAAGTCACCTAGAGGTTAAAGGCACTAAATGCTATTTTCAGTCCCCACTCTGCTGTGCATATTTCGCCCTCTCTGAAGTATGATGAAAGATTTATCACCATAAAGATCCAGCCAAATCAATTCCAGCTATGAGGCCTTTAGACCTGGGAAGAACTTGACTCATACAGCATCCCTCTATGTGCTTATACTTCTCTATATCTAAATCTATATATGTCAGTACTTTCCCTCTCTCTATGTCCAATCTCACGCCTCTCTCTCCCTCTCTGCTTTCTTCTTGGTATTCCTCTTCTTTCTTTTTCAGTTTCAACCTCCCGAAGTCTCTTTCGCTGTTCATTCTCTACTTTTAAAATGTTTCCATTTATTTTTCTCTAAAATCAGTCCTCTTTCATCTCTTCTCTTTCTTCCAGACATGGTTCCTCTCTGATTTTACCTCTGTCATCAACTTCTTATTCAATCTTTAAACTTCTGCCATGTTCTCGCTTTTTCCCCCGACCATCCCAGGCTCTTTCTCCTGCATCTTCTTTCTTCTCCCCAATGTCCCTTTTCAAACTAGCCCTTCTTCCCTATCTTCTTGCTCCCATTCCCAAGCTCCCAGATGTTCTCTTCTCCCTAGCCAGTGTCTTTAAACCTCCTCTATTGACCCAGATCCCATCCCCAGTCTGAAGAGAAAGGAAAGATTCCACACTTCTCTGCTCCCCTGCAACAGGGCCTGAGGTAAATTAGGCCTAATGCCTCTGGTATGTCTACCTGAGGATAAAAAACCCGCAGCTGGCCCAGGTCAGCTGACTCAGACTTGCAGGCTTCAGCCTCTGGGGCTGTGTAGACATTTGGGCTGGAGGGTGGAGTGTTCCAGAGCCTGGGCTCCAGCCTGAGACCGAAGTCTATACAACATTTTTAGCTTCTCAGTTCTGCAAGCCCAAGTCATCTGACCTGAGCCAGCCACGACCATGCCATGTAGACGTACCCTCAGATATCCTCCATCATTGCTGCACCTGCCTGAAAACAACTTATTGGCAGTGTGACGATCACAGCTTATGTCGTAACTACTGAAAATGGAAGAGGGGGAGTCCTACCTTATCACCATAGTAATGTGGCCACTGCCTCAGTTTCCCTTGTAGTTCAGTTCTCAGATAAAACTCAAACATCACCTTCTCCATGGTAACAAAACCCCAGGGAAACAAAAGCCTGGGCAGACGCCGAAGCTTTCACCCATACTCTCTCTCACAGCCACAGCCCTCAATGAAGGATTTGAATCAATAATCTTCAACCAATCTCATTCTCTCTGGATACAGCTAAAACATCTTCTGGTCCTTCAGTGGTGAGCCACAGCTCCCACCTCCCTCTTCCAAAGGCTCCCGTCTTGTGGTGTAGACAATTAAGCAGGTGTCAGGTATGATCCTGAACTCTCTCCACTCCTCTTCTCTCAGCAAACACGTCTCTCCTAAATCAGATGGCCAAGAGTAATTATCTAATCATTCTCCTTGCTTCCTAGACTGGCAGGCCCCACTCAGCCTGGGTTGCAGATCCTAATACTCAAAGGATCCAGGCTTAACCCACCACTGTAAGTAGTTTCAAATATTGAGAGTAAGTTGTAAATGAAAATGCCATGATTAGAGATGGACCCAGCTGCAAAATTGGGATCCAGACGCAGATCCAAACTTTCCCCAAGTCTCAGATGTTGAAGCCAGGTTTTCAGAAAAAAATAGATACCATTAGCACTGGTCAAAGATCTTGCGATGGAATATTTTTCTGTTGAAAAATGTTGATTTCTCAAAATAAAAAATGTCCCATGGGGACAGGTCAATTTTGACAAAATTTTATTTAGCAAAAAAATCAAAACAAAGCATTTCAATAAGGTCAAAATGAACTGTTTCAAATCTTCATTTTCAAATGACTTTATTCTGAAATTTATTTTGTTTTATAAAATAAAAAAATATATAAATAAAAATAAGAAATAAATATAAACACAGTCAAAACTGAAAAGGAATGTTTCAATGGACCCAATTCAGAACAAAAATAAATGCTGAAAAATTGCAGTTTCTGACATAATGGAAACTCCTAGTTTGACCAGCTTTGGATACAAATGGGATAGCAATCATGCTAATGATGTGGTGTGACAGCTGTATGAGGGTGAATGTTGTAACACCTGCTTTGAGCCTCTGAGCATGTCCAGTGTGAGCGAGATGTTCTCTAGACACCTGAGCAGACAGACTGAGCTGAAAGTTTGTGCAGATAATAGAAATGTTGTGCCTTCTGTCCTGATGAACCTGAGTGCTCTCTAAACATGACTCATTCCTTTATAGAAGTAGAAGCCTACTGCAAAGTTCAAATATAGATCTAGATACAAACTTTCCCAAAGTTGGGAGTTTGGGTTTTAGTTCAGTCCTAGTCATAACTTGCATACACTGTTCCTGGTGGTTATTTCAGAAGACACAGGATTTCGCTGTAGAGAATCCAATACTAATCTTAATTTAGCCTACAGCACAGACTGAGATTTTTGTAGTTCTCCGTAACTATTCTCTCTACTGGCCACACATGGGACTCAATTCACTTCCTGAGTTGCACCATGTCCATCTTTGCAACTGCGAGTTCCAGCCAGAGGTGCAGTTTCAAAAGTGGGTGGTATGTCCAAGGAGACCAGAGCCTGGCCAGTCAGCAGATGCATTGATTCAATACCTCTCCCAATCCCATGCTGGTTCCTATGGATCTCTGTGCAGATTTTGAAGCTGCCTTTCACTGGCAGTACTACCATCACCCCTCCTAGGGAGTAAATATCCCTTCCAAGGTAGCTACTTTGAGACAGCAAGAGTGAATCTGGCCCGGGTATGCACCACTCCCGGCCTGTAGAGAACGGTAATTGAACGGACTTCAGACTACAGTCCATACAGATAAGTGGAAATTTCTTTACATGTCCTTCAACCAGGCTAAAACAATGAGAGTCCTGTAGCACCTTAAAGACTAACAAATTTCTGCAGGCAGAAGCTTTCGTGGCATAAGCTTTCTGCAGGCATAAGGAAGCCACGTCGTCAGCTTAAGCCCATGAAAGCTTATGCCTGCAGAAATTTGTTAGTCTTTAAGGTGCTACAGGACTCTCGTTTTTGCTGTATACAGACTAACAAGGCTACCCCGCTGGAACTTTTCACCCAGACTGATTCTCTGGTCTACACCACAGCTCTCTACACCACAATGAAATCAGTGAAAAACTTGATGTGGGTTAGAGTCAAACTACAATGGGCCACATCCTCCATTAATACAAGTCAGTGATTCTCCATTGACTTCAGTGGAGTTATGCCAGTTTACACCAGCTGAGGATCTGGCCAGATATCCCTCAAATTAATGATAAAATATTCAGTATTTGCCATGAATTCTGCCTATTTAAAACCCACAAAACGCCCAGGAAGATTTCATTTTATATAGCTTTGGAAATATACATGTAAAGGAATGTATTACTTAGATTACCTGTACTGGAAAATGTTTTCCCTAAATGGGAGCAAGAATATTTTTACTTTCAGAACTGTTTATTATTAGTACCAGTAAGGCCATATATTTCTCTACTGGCCGCTGAAGGATTAACTATTTTAAATTGTTTACAGTAACATAATTTATCTAAATATTTCTTTCCTCCTGGTTTGGGGCAGAATTATAGCGTAGACAACTCTCAAAAATAATAAACAGTTCTAGGGACAAATGCTGCTGTCTTCACACATGCAAAACTCCTATTCAAGGCACAGAGAATGTTGCCTGTGTAAGAACTAAATAGGACTGTAAGACTTGGTCCAAATAATACATATGTTGGTACAGTGTACTTGAGTTTGTGCATATCACTTTGCTGAATAATCCACAGAGGAAGAATGAGCTTGTGGATAAAGCACTGGATTGGAACTCAAGAACCATTCCTGCTTGTGCCATAGACTTCCCCTGTGACCTTGGGCAAGTCACTTCATTAACATGTGCCTTAGTTTCCCTAAATGGAGATAATGATTTTTTTTTATCCTATCCTGTCTTGTCCACTTAGGATATGCCTACACTGAAACTGGATGTGTGACTGCAGCTTGTGCGAGCATACCAACCTTAGCTTTAATCTAGCTAGCTTCCTAAAACTAGCAGTGAAGACGTAGCAGCACCAATGTTAGCACAGACTAGTAAAGTGAGTTCGTATCCAGGGTTCCAAACGGGCTCGCACAGCCCACGCTAAACCCTAGCCACCACCTCATTATTGCTATTTTTAGCCACACTAGCTAAATTAAAAGTAGCGCAGGTATGGCTACCTGCACGTCAATCACACCTTTGGTTGCAGTGTAGGCACACCCTGAGAGTGTCAGCTCTTTAGGGCCAGGAGTGTCTTTTACTATGCATCTGTTCACCACCTAGCACCACAGGACCTTGATCAGAGAAATTCACAGGAAGGGGTGAGAAAACTCCACAGGAGTTGCCTCCTGCTGTGCAGTGGGATTGTTGGAGGGCTGCAGTTTGCCAGGTAATCAGGTCTTCCGACCCTATAGTTCCGAGGAATCTGTGAGGAAACAACCCCGCAGATCCTTCAGGGACGGTTGCTCCTCTGTCCCCTTCCCACTCTGTGCATGACTCCTGTAGAAGCCGTGCTGCCATTGACCCCATCCCCTCAGAAATCAGTGTGGAGACCTCTACAGGTATTCCAGGATCTACACCTCTGTTTGCTGAGCAAACTAAACTCATCTGTTTTGTTTTGGAATTTTTGTCCTCTGTGTGTGTTTTTCTCAGGAAGAGGATGATCCATCATGTGTTTAACACCCCCCGCCACGAAGTTTACATTAAATGGTCAGCTACCACCCACTTTTTATAGCTATTGAGCTCTGTGGGAAGGGAAGTGCAAAAGCTGCCTCTCGATTGCGTAGAATCCATGATGGAAGGTGACCAAATTGCTGATGAACCATTTGGCCCACATCTTCAAAACAACAAATAGAAATGGGCTTCCTCCCCCACCCCAGCCCGCCCCTCCCACTGACTGCTTTTAAACCCCTGTCCTTTATGAATGATTTTTACATTCACTTTATATTATGTGATCATCTTAAAATGTGATATGGCTAGGCTGGCTATTCCCCGTCCCACTCCCGTTTGGCATTTTTTGTTTTGTGCATTTCAAACGGTGTTCTGCAGTATTCACTGAGTGAATGCAATACTCAGTTTACTATGCAGCATAAGCTGAAACACTAACTTAAGGCAGCCTCTCTGCAGCCACAAATGGGGTGCTCCAAAGCCCAGACTGCCTGGGAGAGTCAGCACTGTGCTCCTCTTCCCGTCCTGCCACCGTCCTCTGTGGCACCTTTCCTAAGCCAGGAACTGCAGGGGCGGGGGACATGCAGCCTACAGTGGGGTACAATAGCCCCTACACTGCTCCTTTCCAGGTGACCTCTCCCTTGAGCTGTTGCAACTCTTCTAGCTGCCAACAAAGCAGCATTTAGGGAGCCAGGGTAGGGTCCCTGATTTTTTTTTTAACAGAGTGTCTTACGACCCCAGGTTGTGATAACTTCCACCTAAACCAGAAAAATGAATATCTGGGGTATATTGGTTCATGGGAGTCTGCATCTGTACATTGGAACAAAAAGATAATAAGAATTTATGTCCCAAAACAAAACGTAAATATAGCTTTATCACAGTGTGTCCAATGGTTAGGGCAGAGGACTGGCTTCCAGGCTCATGGACTCTGTGCTCATCGTTGATGTATTGCAAAAGTTGCACAGAGGCTCATCGTAAAAAAAGCAGCATCTCAGCATCATGTGCAAAAAAGTGCGTGCCCCTGTGCACCCGCACCTGGATTTAGCAACCCATGTCCCTCCATTACAGCACAGACGCACATGCTTAACTCCTGTCACCTCACCAAGTTCCACTGAACATTAACGGAAATGCAAAGTATATGCTTAAATCTATCCCTAAGCAAATGATTCAAGTGTCTGGCTGAATAAGGGTCCAATGTGCACATGCAGTTACCGTGATTGTGTATGTAAATTACCGTTGAACCTTGCAGGTGGCCATTTGTTAATGTAAATAGTAAATTTGCATGTACAATTGTGGTAAATATATGAACATGTTAAGCATGTCATTTCATCACACGTTTATTATTTATTATATTACTTGTATTACCATAGCACTTAGAAGCCCCAGTGGTGGACCGGGACATCACCATGCTAGATGTTGCACAAACTCAGAACAAAAAGATAAACTATATGCTCCTTGGGGCTTGTAAGACAAGAGACAACAGATGGATTCAGACAGACAGGGAGTACAAATGAATAATGTGACAATTTATTGGGCAACATATCCATTTGCATATAGCCCTGCCTTCTAACTTTTTGAAAATCTATTCATTGGCCTTTGTTTAATTTAACCTCCTGTAAAAGTGTGTTAATGTTTATTTACAGTACTTCAATAGGTAGGCAGTCAGGACTGATTAAGGTTTGTATAGAGCTTTGAGCTGTTTGGATTAAAAGTACTACAAAATATAAATTATTATTATTAGTGGTAGTATTTTGGTTTTGTTCTTGTAACAAAAGAAGTGGTCATCTGGGATAAGCAGATGATCAACTCAAAATACAGATGAGCAAATTTAAAAAATCTTAGTGTTTTGGTTAACACAAGCACCCAAACGTTCAGATACTTACTTGAAATGAAAAACATCATTTTGGTCTAAGCAGTGGCCTTGGAAAGCATCAGCCTCTCATGAAATTTTAGGTATTTCCTGCTTGAAATAATAGAATAAAACCCAATCCAAACAATTCTTATTTTGTCCATCGATTCTATGCTGATGAGCACTGTAAAGATGATAGATACACTTGAAGTAAACTGCACCTAAGTCTATCCTGAGGTCCAAGAAAGTTCAGCTGACAAACATTTGTATGTGCTTTGGCACTTTTTAAACAAAATGGAAAGTGGAAGTACGGATGTATCTGCAATAAAGGACATTTCACACCTTTTAAAAATGTAAGGCCCCTCACTTAGGTCGAGTTGCACCTTATTCCTTAACCCAATTACACAGTGTCCTTTTCTCTGTGGAAGTAGCGTTAAATGTTGCTGACCCAGTTCTTGGTTCAGCTCCAGGCAGTCATGCACAGTTATGACAACACATTGTAACCCATACACAACCAGTTCCCATCTAAATGTCAGTGAAAGCCCATTAGTCTAGAGAGGCATGTGAGTTAAACAGCAAAGCCCCATCCCTGAATCCTTATGGATGCCAATTAGATAGGCTAATTGATGGATATCTAAAACTTGATTCTCCACCAACTTGTATCTTGTGTAGTCATTTACACCAATTCAAAGTGAGAGCAAATAACCAGCATAAATGAGTGGTGAAGTTTTTTTCATAGCTTTTCACATTCACTTTGCACATTTGTAAATGACCACATAGGAGGCAACACGGAGCCTTTCATATTTTGGTGATACCAAAAGCCAATAGGAAGTTCAGCTCTGGCCCTTCTCTATTTCAAAGGCAAATAAAAATGAGCAGATGAGATAGTCATTCCGTGCAGGCACAAGGTCTTTGCATAAGAAAAGGAACAGATTTATCCCACAACGGAAGCTGCACGATGGAATGACATGGACAGTTAAACACAATGAAACTATGGCAAAAGTCATAGCAATTATTTTAATTTCCTAAACTCTTTGAGATCAGAAAGGCTCTTAAAACTTCATACACTTTCACACTGGACTGACGCTATTATCTTGCACAAAGCTCTCACCTTCGTGCCACCCAAAGAGACTTCAATACAAAGCTAGCGAGATCTAATCAGAGTTTATTGCTTCTGATATAAACACTGCCACATTTTTATCTTTTTTATTAAATTTACAAACTTGAGCACCCATATTTGGGATCAAAAGGTGATTGCCTTGCCCCATTGCTGGAATCTTGGCTGTACTTCTCATACAGTAGAAAGGCTTTTCTTTTAATTTGTTGGTAAAATAGGTGACTTTTCATTACTGAAGCAGGGCAGAGTAACTTTTCCTTAAATTATTTTCAGAGTTGATAATCTCTTTAAACAGAAGAGGGTAAATCTGTACACCTGGACCTCTACCACGGAAATATTGCAATTGCCCTATCTCTAGCTGAGTAATCCCATCATTCTCACAGAGGACAGTGCTAAGATTGTCTACTCAGGAAAAATCTGAAGTTTGGGAAATTTTATTTTGCAGCACTAAATGAGAGATGCTTCATGCATGCTGTATTGCTGCACGCCTGGAGATACTGTAGATCTGATTCTCCTCTCACAGCACTTTTAACCCATCATAGCTCCACTAGCTTCAGTGGAGTTCCTTCTGATTTACACAGGAGTAAGAGAGAGCAGAATCAGGCTCTATAGCGGCACTTTGTCTCTAAGGAACATAGCAGGCAATAAAGATACTCCATGTGCTTTGTGCCCTGGGTTGGATTTTGTCTTTGCCTGTAAGTGAAAATCTGGATAAAGATAAAAGACAAAACAACATGGAGTTTGGACAACGTGGACAGCAGAAACAATATTTTAAAACGTGATAATGTATCAGGTTGGTTTGTTTTTGTTTCTTTTTAATAAAAAAAGTTTAAGGGAGTTAGGTACCCAAATCCCATTGAAACTCAATGGCAGCTATGCGCTTAATTCCCACATGCCCCTTTGAAAACTGCAGCCCTAATCTTAAGAAAGATACCAGATTAATGCCACTGTATGATTTTCCAGATAATCTTTGCTCAGGTCTCCCTTGACTCCAGGACATCTTTCTTCAAAAATATGACCTGAAGAGCCCATGCACTTCTCTGGTTGAAGCACAGATTTTATATGCTAAAAGAGGGTCTTCACTAAAGTGTCTTGAAGTCAAATCAGCAAATAGCACCCTGTCTGTGAGGCAATGTTGTAAGTTCTAGGGATGCAATCAGCACCTAGATGTGCACATGGTTTTCAGTAACTTCAGTGGGAGCAGCACACACACATCCAGGCACAGAATTTTATAGTGAATCTGCCGCTGCACAGAACCCTTGTTCTTTTCTAGCTTTCAGCATGGAATTACTGTTGTCAGTCAGGAGCAAGAGAAGCAGCCAGGATGACAAATCCTTTTCAGCTTGATGGCTGTTTGGCTGGTCAGTTGTTGTGGTTGCAATCTCTTTATGGTTTCATGTGCCTGATTGTGAATTGACCTTTTATAGGAAGAGTGTCTTACACGGTACAATGAATTAACTCTTTTGTTTTGTTTCTGTCTTTACATCCTCAGATTTATACAACAATGAAATTTGCTGGGGGATGGGGAAGCTCTTTTAAGTAAGAGAAATACTACCAAAAATGACCCCCACCTTAGATGGTGTCTGGAAGATTAAGTGGGGCACTACATAATTAATGGTGAGGCAGTCAGAAAAGGAAGCAAGAGGAACTTTTACATTAAGAAAAATACACTTGTCCTTGCAATCTTGCTAACAACATACAAGCAGGCATATTTATCTCTTCTATATGCTAAAAGTAGATCCACAGGTCAGTTAAATGCCTGGGGCATTTCTAGGATAACATTTTATTCTGGTGGTAAGAAAAAGCAATTTAATGATTAAAATAAATTAACTTTCACTTTTAAAATTAGCGACTATAACAAAATTTACCTTTAAGTTTTACAATAAAAGTTAATGAACCACATTGCAATTATGCTGAGATTTTCTAAATATTTCCCAAACCTCCCAGATTCTGAAGTCTTTACTCAGGCAAAATTCTCATTTCATTCAATAAATAATTAACATATATGTAGGCCAAGGTTTTCAAAAGGGACTAATGATAATTTGGTGGGCCTCCATTTTTGAGGATCTAATTTGAGATACCTTAAAGGGGCCTGATTTTGTGGCCTTTCCCTTGTATGTTACTGAATCATATCTTTAGCATCAGCCTTCTACAGATGACAGTGCTCTACTTAGTCATAATGTACATGACCTATAGCATATCCTTGACAGCTTCTCAGAAACAAACAGTTTGGATTCATCTTCAGTCTGGCAAAAACTGAAGACTTCTTCCAACCAACCACATGGACTACTAGCACTGAGCCAAACTTCACCATCAAGGGTTCAAAATTAAAGAATGTCAATATCTTTACATACCTCGGCAGTACCATTTCAAGTGATGGTTTACTGGATCAAGAGTTATTAAACAGAATACAAAAGGTAAGCCAGGCTTTTGGAAGACTGCCAGAGGATATTCAACCAACAGACTGTCAACAAAACTGATGAGATACAATGCAGTGTTGATAGCATCCCTCTTATACAGCTGTGAAACCACAGACCCATCAAGTAACTTCAGAAATTTCACATGTGCTGTCTTTATTTCCTTCAGAAGGTCTGCTGGCAAGACAAAGTGTCAAACATTAACATCCTTGACAAAAACAACCATCATCGAGGCAATGATTATCAAAGCTCAACTTAGACAGAGAAGTCTCTTAGCCAAAGTAAGCTGTCATGGAATAAGAGGGAAGGTCCTCTCCTCAATCAGTAACTGGTTAAACGACAGGAAACAAAGGGTAGGACTAAATGGTCAGGTTTCAGAATGGAGAGAGGTAAGTAGTGGCATCCACCAGGGGTCTGTACTGGAAAAAGGGGTAAACAGGGAGGTGGCAAAATATGCAAATGATAAAAGACTACTCTAGATAATTAAGTCCAAAGCAGACTGCGAAGAGTCACAAAGGGATCTCACAAACCTGGGTGACTGAGCAACCAAATGGCAGATGAAATTCAGTGTTGATAACTGAGAAGTAACGCACCTGGGAAAACACAATCCCAACTATACATATCAAATGATGGGGTCTGAATTAGCTTTTCCCACTCAAGAAAGGGATCTTGGAGTCAGTGTGCATAGTGCTCTGAGAACATCCACTCAGTGTGTGGAAGCAGTCAAAAAAGCTCACAGAATGTTGTGAATCATTAGGCAAGGGATTGATAATAAGACAGAAAATATCGTATTGCCTCTTTATAAATCCATGGTACGCCCACATCTTTAATACTGAGTGCAAATCTGATTGCCCCATCTCAAAAAAGATATATTGGAATTGGAAAAGGTACAGAAAAGGGCAATTAAAATGATTAGGGGTATGGAAAAGCTTCCATATGAGAAGAGATTAATAAGACTGGGACTTTTCAGCTTGGAAAAGAGACAGCTAAGGAGGGATATGATACAGGTTGCTAAAATCATGACTGATGTTGAAAAAGTAAATAAGGAGGTGTTATTTTCTCCTTCTCATAAAACAAGAACTAGGGGTCACCAAATGAAATTAACAGGCAGAAGGTTTAAAAGGAACAAAAGGAAGTATTTCTTCGCACAACACACCGTCAACCTGTGGAACTCCTTGCCAGAGGATGGCTGTTCTTATGGTCTCAAATCTTATTGTCAGAAAGGGTGATGATAGACTTCCGAAAAAAGTCCTCTCTGGTGGAAAGTGCAAGCTGGGTGATCAACGTAAGCACTTCAAAGACACCCTTAAGCAGAATCTCAATGCATGCAGCATAAATATTGATAACATTGAAGAAACAGACAAGGAGAGAACTGATGGAGAGCAACTATCAGCAAATGTGGTAAACACTGAGAAAAACAGACATAAAAACGGACTGAAAAGAGATCAAAGGGTATGTCTACACTGGCAGTGGCCGTGGAGACCCCTTCAATCAATCCCGGAAGTGCCCTCCAATCAAGTGCCGGAAATCCACCCTTGCAAAAAGAGCAATGCTGCATCATCGGGAGGGCATTTCCCGCTGGCACAGTGCAGTGGACATGCCACAGTAAGTATAAGCTAGTAATTCAATAGAAGATATTCAATCTACTCTACATAGCTTGAGTATCTTCTGTCGACTCTTAGAGTCAGTGTAGACCAGGCACAAGTATCATGCCAAGTCTTAAATCAGACCTCTACACATTCTCATGACATCTGTTTGCGACCTTGCTCCTTGCAGGTTGGACTGTATACCCTCGGACATCATTGTCAGACATGACAGCCAGCCATACACGCTACTGCCAACCACAAGTGTTCACTATTCACGAGTCAAGCTCCCAAAATCATGAGATTGGCTTAAAAATCATGAGGGTCTTTTAAAACAACCTATTTAGGGTTCTTTTTATTTCCCTCGTGGTTTTTAAGCCTTTTGCTCATGTTTTGAAGCTTTTCTCTGCTATCATGAGAGCTAGAAGCTTGCTTGAAAAAAAACTAAAAGAAACTAAACGACAAGAAAGCTCCTCATGATATAATATGAGTCCAGAACCTGGGGCTTAAAGAAAGACGCCAAATATCATGAGCTGGCAACATTGTGCCTGGTTGCTAGCCATGAAACATTTTGTCAATGCCATTTGCAGGCAATGGGGTGGCCTGCATGAAATGAGTTAATGGTATTTCTGCAGTTTCTGCTGCACCATACCACAAAAGCCACCAACACAAGAGAGTGGTGACTGCTGTTTATTACACTAAGTGTGATTATTTCACTGTGACTTTGTCCTTCTCCTCCTCCACCACCACACCATCACATCTGTTGTATCCATGTGTTTCTCATCACGTGCAGACATTGTAAAGTCTCTAGGGACAGGGCTGTCTTTTCTGTTGAATGTGCGTACAGTACTTAGCAAACTGGAGACTTACTCACTGATTGGAGCCTCTCAGTGCTACTGCAAGACAAATGACAATGACAATAATTAACATGCTTTATGACAGACTTGGCTGACAATGTATTGGACTGAATGAGCCATGATTCTTGCACAATTGTCTTACCCAGAAATGATGCCTCTATTAAAGGAAAGGAGTAAGACACAGAGGGCGTGGGAAGTTTATACTACTTGTACTGTGCCTGTTCTGTGGATAAAGAAAGAAAATCATACTTCAGGATTCTCAATACAAACCCCATTCAAGTCAGTAGAAAGACTCCTATTTACTATATTGGGCTTTGGATGAGGCCTTTTATCAGCATTAAAATTAATGTAGTATTATTATGATGAAAGAAACTATGTATGGAAAGGAATTTGCTAAAATGCATTGAAAACAGATTTCTTAACTTTGTGAGATAATGCAGGAATGGGCCTTGATTTGAATTTGCACACAGTTCTTAACAAGACAATTCCTGAATATTTAAAAAAGGCCAGGTAAAAAATTGCAAACTGAGCCATCAAAGAAAAAGAGGGAGAAAAAGACAAAAGATCAAACTTCACTGAAATCACACTTAAGGTCTCTCCAAAGTGGCTGTCATCCCATAATGTACATTTAGACAAGTAGTGGAAGCCCAGATGCATTATGGGATGATAAAGCTCACCTTCAAGGGACTTAATGCTTAATTAAAAGGACGAGCTCTGCAATAAATGCACTCATGAAATAAAATCCCACTAATTCCTAAATCTTATGGAGCTAAAGTGTCGGGCTGAGTTTTAATTAATAGAGTTCTATATGGGTTTCTCAGAAATAATAATAAAACATAAAAGAAATAAATCTGGTCTTGAAGCAGAAAATCCATCACATATTTATTTCAAATGCTACAACATTTCTATGTGCAATGTTATTTGGGCTTTTATAATCTGCACAGTTCTAAAAAGGTTTGGTTTTGTGTTTTTGTTTTCATACTATGTGACAATTTCATTTTGAAGTATCTATTTATCTTTTTATTTCATAATCAGGCATTTTTGTGTGGCCAATTACTACAAAGCCTTGAAATTGTATGTTTAAAAATTCCAATATTTCTTACTCTTTCCTCAGCACCAGAAATGGTCCTCTGAAGGAAAACTCCAAGTAAGCAGTCAATGGGACTGATGCACATGCTTAAGGTCTTTGATGGATGCCCTTGAGCACATGCTTAAATGCAAAGACTTAGAAGAAAAAGCACCAGGGCTGTATGAATATTTTAACCTTTTAATTGGAGTACCATAACTTTAAAAATTTTACACAAAATCGCACGAAGGGGGAAAAGCATGGCAGAAAAAGCAGTGTGTTCTCACTGTGGAAAGGGTATTTATTCATTTAGAAACTGGGCACGACACTTAATATTCCATAATTTGAGAAAATAAACTAGATTTTAAAAACCCAACCAACCAAATGTTTCACATCGCACTGGATTTTCAAAATCTCTGATGACAGTTCTTTATATTGTGCCTATTTAGACATGATAACAACATTGCACATCTGAAAGAAAGCCCACCAAAACAAACAATCAAACCAACAACCAAAACCCACACTGAGTATCTGCACATATTCAGTTTCGGGGATTTGCTTCATTAACTTCCAAGAGGTGAGGGCAGCTTTAAACTGCAGCTGGGCTCTGTAGGAATCCAACTCCTGGGGACGCTGGGAAAATCACCCAGTACAACTACAATTAAGTCAATGGGAACACTACCACTGACTTCAATATGAGTCCGATTAAACCCTGACTCAGCATATGCCTGGGCTGCCTCTGACATGCCCCCTTTACAGGTAGTGCCACACGTTGGAGCATTACGTCCCACGTTATACAGCATGCTGTTAAATTGCCTCTCCCTGCAGGAGCAGTGAGCGGTTGTAACTGCTGCCAGTCAGTGCCGGTTGCAGCTTACTCCCTTGCCGGACTGTGGGACAGCCTTGCTCCGTTAGACGCGGTGCAATGCCCATCACATTGGGCACACTTACAGATGCGTGCAGGCATTTAAATGGGACCTCTTTTGGAAGGGCACATTCTGTTGCTTCCCTGAGCCCTTGCCTCAATAGGACCTCATTCTTCCCTCCCTCCCTCTCTACCCCCGGAGGAGCTCTCTCTTCCCCCAGTCCTGGCAGGAGCTCCTCTTCCCTGCCCCTGTGGCCCCGGGACCAGAGGAGTTCGGTGACCGCAATGATTACTAGGGGGCCCGTGCCCCTGCTTGCCTTCCCTTGTTCACACCACTAGGCACACTAACTTGGACGCTTTGGCAGAATACTGTCTGCCCATCCATGTTACAGTCTGGATTTAAAGCCCAGTGAAGTCCAGGGGTTGTCCTTCCACCGCGTTCAATTACTTTGGATAAGGCCTGTGCTGCCAGCTCACTGGCTTCAGAGTTTCGAGAATCCTTTCCAACATGCCATGTAACCACTCATCCAACAGTAAGATTTAGCGCCTAATGCGTATTTCTGGTGGATATTTCCTAGGTGGATTAGTTTGTGCTGCATTGCTTTGTATTTTACCTTCCTTCCTTCCCTGTAGGCAGGATGTATAGTTCTGTACCTTGTGTAATACATGAATGTTTCATGTATCTTTGTCCCTGTCTAGTGGCTTGACCTAATGAAGAGGTTTATGAGGCTACTATTATCTTCGTGCTAATGGACCCGACCCTTTATCTCAGATGATTTAGGTTCATGTGCTTTTAGATCCAGAGGTTTCAACCCCCGTCAATGACCTGAGCAGTGGATTTGTTACAAAGTGTAGGCCAGTATGAGGATTTGCCATACAACTCTGATGCTCCAGGCAAGCTTCTCCAGCCAGCGCAACGTGTAAACCCCATTAAGCCAACAATGGTCTTTGTCACCCTCTACTGGGCCATGTAAAGAGGTTTATGTGCCTCTCTCTAAATGGAACTGGGCTTTTAGCCTAAGCAGTAGAGGCTTATGCTTTTAGAGTTTAAGATTCCAGGTTCAATTCCCACAAATGACCCAACGCAGAGCATTGTTACATTTATGTATCTATCTCTCATCCATTTTAACACCTCATCATTTCTAATTTTTTTTTAAAAAAGGGTTAGAAGCAGCAATAAGGAAATACTAAAAATATGTCAACACACACTGTTGGTGGCTGCAGCAATACACATGCATTAAACTTTTATGTATGTATTTATGTATTGCACTTGTACAAGTCAGCAAATCTATAGTAATTTCCAAAAGATATAAATTAATATTAATATACTTACTGCACATGTTCAAAGAGATTACAACACATTTTTTGCCTATTACTACACAAAATGTGCAGCACTGCACATTATTTTATTCCCTGAAATATATTAAAGATGGGGTAGGACTCTAGGATAGATGGAAGGGGAATATAAAAACAAAAAAGTGTTTCGTAACACAAATGAATCTGCAACTTTTCCCAGTGTAGTTTTCCTTTTTAAAATATTTCAATCCATCTACAGTCAGATCTTTAAAAGGTATATAGGAGCCTAAAGATTCAGATAGTCACCTAGCGGGATTTTCAAAAGCACTTGGGCACCTAGCCCTAGGTACTTTTGAAAATCCTACTAGATGCCTAAACATCTCTCAAAATCTGGCTGCATAGTCTTTAATATATCTAGCAACAGCCAATATCTGATGCTTCAAAGGAAGGGGGAAACCGCCCCCATAAACCAAACATATTTTACCTATGGCCAAGTACTACAGTGCTGGTAAAAGAGTGATGCTCAAGGGATTTCTGTGGGGGTATGTGGAATCCTTCCTTTCTGTGGGTGTGCAGGCAGCATGCTCCACACAGGCACACGGGTAGCGCATTGTCATCCTCATGGACCCACTATTCATGACCCTGCATGTTCCCTGAAGCTCATTATGAGGATCATAAAACAGCAGACATGGCAATGAGCTGCAATCTCAGTGAGAGCAGGATTGCTCCCTGCTGTATACTTGAGCAGTGTTTTGGAATAGGGTCACACACAGAATGTTTGTTAAAGAGTATAAAATTATCCTGCCATTTCCAATCCCTTTCAAATAACAAAATAAACACCTTTGCTCATCGGAGGGTCTATCTGTACCATCTAGGCCAGTGTTTCTCAATGGCCGGTCCATGGACTGAAGCTGGTCTCTGAGATCTCCCTGACACAGTTTAGGAAGGCAGCAAGCCAGACCCTGGTATCAAAAAAGGTTGAGAAACACTGCTCTAGGTAATTGTAAAGCTTAAGTTATTAAATTACAGCCCCTTGGCACCTTTGACCATTTAAGATAGCACAGTGACTGTCATAGGAACTACTGTTCGATGCTTCTATAAATACAAATACTGTGCTGCCATATTTATGGGCATTACATGGGCATAGGCAGATCTCCTGTGACAATCTGTACCTCTCTTTAATGGTCAACGAGCAGGAAAATTTGATCTGGTTAAAGCAGTGGCTTGGGAACCAAGACACATGGGATCCACAGTATATTTCTGACTTTGCTGAAATCCCACTGACTCAGCAGTAAGTTATAACCTCTCAGAGCCTCAGTTTCCCCATATGGAACATGGCGGGTGATAATGCTTACATAATGCAGATGTTGCAAGGACGAATATTTTAAAGTGCTTTGGTGAACTTGGCTGAAAGTTGCTATAAAAATGCAAATTTTTTTCCCTTGAAAATATGAATTAAAAGGAAAATAATCAGAGACAGAGAACAGGCCTAATTAATGTACTAGTGTTCATTCACTGTTAATAACCAGCAGAGACGAGACAAAACTAGAATCCTCCTTCCCTTACAGTCTTGATTCCAGCTCTAATCCTAAACTGAATGGGGTATATATTTTGATTCAGATTATTTTTAATTTGTATTGGGATAGCACCGGGAGGGCTCCAATCAGGGATCAGAGCTCCAACATGCTAAACACTATACAAAGATATAACAAAATGACAGTCTCTGCCCTGAAGAATTTACAATCTAAGCATAGAGAAATTATTTCAGGAGATTCTAAAAAATGTCCACCATTCAGCATGGCAGAAGTCCCCTGGAATTAGGTGATTTCACAAGATTTCTTTGCATTTTAGTCTGATATACATGTATGTATATATATGCTGAAAGCAGCTTGAGTCTATAGACCTTCAAATCTGAACCTTAGCCATGCTCCAACATCCAACTCCAAACTGAATCAGTATGTGAACACTAACCCTTCTGCCCAGCTCTATCCTTAAATAAATACACAAACAAACATTCGCACACTGCTCTCTATCTGTGCAGCACTATGAATGGTATCAATGCCTTGATATCCTAGATCACTGAATATGCCCTTCAAATTGCATGTGACAGCTAAATGCTATCCAGCTATCTCCAAGTGTTTTCTATCGAATGAGAAATAAGTGAATGAACATGTTAAAATGTAGCACCGGTGCAGTTAGTTAATAGAGGTAAAGCCCTGCCCTTTCCATTCCTTTTTCTCTTCACTTGCTGTCTCTCACTCTTTGCACAGTGAGGCAGCCCTCAGTCACTTATGCTGTCATGACGAGGCAGACACTTATAGTGTTTGACTTTATTACAGCAAAGCCAAATCAGATGCACAGCCACTGCTTCCTCAGATGTCTATATTTCATTTAAACTGGGATAAAGCAAAGAAACTGGAATATTGTCTCATCATGCATTCTAAATCAGGCCCGGTAGAAAATAATGGGGAGTTAATCAGATCACTGAAACTCTAATTCACTTGGTATTGATCGGGCAGATTTCTAATGGGACGGCAGACCAATTTCAAATTACAGTAAGCTGGTTTATCCTGGAATACCAATGACCAGCCTCAAACAAGGATCCGGGGCAGATCATGAGCTCTGCTCTCATTACGGCACAGCCTCAACAGAATGCATGAATGTTTAATATGATGCAGCATTTAACTAATTAATAGGAGATTGATGAAAGGTACAGTTTTGAAAGCAGCAATCTCACTTGAATCAACGTGGGAAGAGAGCCCCACTGGGGATTAGGTATAGAGGGCCTTAAAAAAATACAGTGAAAGCTAATGGAGGGTAATGCAATTAAACTGGGCTTTTAATTATATTAATTAGAGGCTTCATCACTGGAATCTAATGTATGCAGCATTTAACTCTTTCACAGTCCAAATGTTTTTTAAAATTGTTTCTTAGGCCTTAGGGTTCTTATCATCAAGCAGCAAAATGTGTGTATAGAAGTGGCTCTTTGTGATGGTCAGAACGGGGAGCAGAATTTACACACCTTGATTCCAGGTATTCATTGCTAGATCAGAACCACTGCTGGAATAAACTGTCTTGTATTATGTCCCTCTGCCTTTGGCAGGGACTGTCTCTAGCACTGGCTATCACAAAGGGGCCCTGGCTTCTAGGCATACACAGTGATAGCTACTTCCAGCCTCCCTCTCAATAAATATTATTCACCTATGCAAAACTGTGGCACCAGCTGACCATTCTTTCTACTACAGCTGCATCAGCACATTCATTATAAAGCTGTATTTTCCAGGGGGCAAGGATTTGTGAGGATTACAGCATGTCAAACAGTAAAAGGTGTAGGCCCCAAGGCTACACTGTGCTCCATATAGAGTTACTCCTGCTCAGAGCCCCACTGAAATCATGAGTGTCTGCCTGTCTGGTCACAATACTGGACCAAGGGTCCTACTTTGCAAATACATTGCAATTAAATGCAGACTTCTTTTTGCAGTGATTAGTGGGGTGAAATAATTCATTATAAGTAGAATTCATCCCAATAAAGGAGAGGTCCTGATCACCACTGAATTCCTACAAAGCCATATTTTGAGGCCTAGGGCTTGTCTATAGCAGAAAGTTGTACTTCTTTAACTATATCCGTATAGTCAACGTGGCACAACCCCTCTAATGTGGATGCAGTTACAGCAGTATAAAGATGTTTTGTACCAATATAGCTATTCCCAAACAAGAGGGGAATGTCTGTATTGGTGTATGTCACCTTTATACAGTATACCTACATTCACACTAGTAGTTGGGCCGGTATACCTATATTGGTAATAAATCATACCCCTTGCCAAAATAGTCGTACTTGTACACACTACTTTCAAGTGCAGGCCAGGCCCTAATGAAGAATGAACATAAAGTTCATTATGAATTATTCTGATTTGATTAGCAAATTATTCCTGATTTCGGCAGCTATATTGCGTTATAATTAGTTGTTACAATAAACGTTGTCAGATTATGGGTCCTATATCTACTCTCAGCTTGAATCACTGAAGAATGGTTTTCAGCCAAAAAAACACAAATGCCAAAATTGAACTAACAATTTTTCAGCCTACTAAGGATTCATACTAAAATTCATGAAACTGTTGGAAATTCAAAACATTTTCCATTGCGCAACAGCTCTCAAATAGTATCAAATTCATCCATGTGCAGAGAGGCAGCACAAGTCCTGTGGTACCACTTAAGTGAATATCACTGCTTCAGACTCCTAATTCACAGCTGAGAATGTCCTTCTCTCCCTCACCCACCAAATCAAGCGGCACTGACAAGGCAGCACAGTAAATCCAGGGTTGTGAAATGAGTTGTGTCAGCCCTTGAGACAGTTTGTACTTCAACATGAGGCTGTGGAAACCCTAGAGACAATGTGTGTTCCCCGTCCCTTTCAAAGCTGATTGTAATTTGGTGATCTGCTCTGCGTGCAAGGAAATGGATGTCACAGACAGAGAGGGATCTGCAGAAGAGTTGTGGAAGCAAAGGGTATGATAGCTGGCGAGGCTAGAGTTAAGGGTACAATTTAATTTCCAATTAAATCCTCTATTTTACTGGCTCGTAACTTTCTGTTTGTCTCCTTTTGGGCTCAAACTTTCCACATATGGTCTAGAGAAACGATTACTTGTTTTAGCAAAACGCAGGGAAATCTGTACAGCCGTACTACAGGACAAAAGCTCATCTCCAACTAAAGGGGGCTAGGAGGAAACTGCTTACGGCAAGATTTCTTGCACCTTCCTGTGAAGCAGCTGGTACAGGCCACTGTCAGAGACGGGATGCTGGACTTCATGGCCCACTCCTATGATCTGACATAGCAACTCCTGTGTTTGAGTTACCCAAGTGTTTCCTGCTAGGGGAGTTTTTGTGTGGCTGGTTTTTTTGGTGGTTTTTTTAAAGTTCACAATATGCTTTGGAATGATCGGCTGATACACCGTAAAAGACAGGGCATTTTGTCCTGATCTAGTTACGTGTCATGGCTCGGGTTAAAGAACAGTTACATGACAAGGTTCAATATCCACTGCCACAAGAGGCAATCCTCACAGGGCACAGTGCTCCAGCAGCCTTTACTCCTTGCACAGGGGCAACACAATTGCAATCCTTGCTACTCTCCTGAGCACCGGGATTAATCTTAACTAGCGCCCGAGAGGGTGGACAGCAGAGTCCCAGGTCATTCCCCGCCTCCATAGTGACCAGTGTCATGGACCGTGGAACAGCACTCTCCCGAACAGTGATGTGAGCACATACCCTAGCAAGTCGAGGGGTTCCAAGAGGCACCGTGTCTCCCTAAGTCACATTCCTTCCCCCTGTCCTGCTGTTTGGCTGGCACAACTCCACAACAGCCCCAACCTGGGGCAATAACTGACAGCAGCAATCTGGTCCTTAATGTTGCATCAAGGAAGGATTTGTTTTGAATTTAATTGCATATGGCTTAGTCCTGCAAAAAAGTAAATGGCATCAGACAGGGAGATTGCTGCAACAGCACAAGAGCAAAGGGCACAGGTAATGTTGTGTTACAGTGGGTTTTCTATGAAGCACAGACAGAAGAGACTTCACAGCTGTTTGTCTACCCAGAGAACAGCTCTGATTGTTTTCGGCAGATTGGCAGATGCCAGGTATCCTAGTGAAACAATGTTAATGGGGCCGCTGTTTCCACAATAATACACCATAAATGGGTTAATTATGTGAATCAGTCAGATGATGAACCATTAGGAAGCAGTGGTTTGCATTTAATATAAGGCGTTGGAAGATCTCATATGAACTCACCATCCATGTAGGTGGTTGTTAGATAATCTGCCATCTTCAGTGCACATTCCTGGTCTATATAATAATCTGAGGGGAAAAAGCCAAAACAAACCCTTTTTAAGACAGAGTTACACATACAGGTATACTGCCCTTTAAAACAACTTTAATAACATTGACTCCAGGGGGGCATTAATTCTAAAAACTAGGAATTCAGAAATATGTAGTACAGTTTCCAACACCAGTCTTAACTCTGGCCCGTATAATTGCCCACCTTCCACTTATCAGATGGAGTCCTTCAAAACTAAAGACTTGAATCACACCAGTTTTGTTGCATGATGACACAAACTGGCACCCATCCTTCCTGCCTACTTCGGGTACAGGAAGGTGGTTCTTCAATATTATGGATTGCAAGTGCCTCAGGAAGATTAAGGGCACGTCCATCTATTGTTGGGAACCACGCTGGAAAGGCTTCCCAAATTAGTCAGCATTTGGTGGTGCACAGCCCATTGCTAGGGCCAGTTACCTACTGCTGGGGTGATCAGGCACAGATTGAGTGTACAAAAGATCAGGGCATGCATTGGATGCATCTTTCCCTCTCAGATATATCATATGGCTGACACGAGGGTGGGTGAAACCAGGCAGTGGAAAAGTTGCCTGAAATGGGACGGGGAGAAGACACTGTCCAGATAGATTCCATGGAGCAGTAAAAGCTGCCAGGCTGGGCTTAAATGCATGCAGTTCCATGGAGAAAAAGGCAGAAATAGTATCTCTGTTTAGGTCTACAGTGTAGTTGGGAGCAGATATACCACAGGCTCAGAAGCCCACACAGGAAGAATGGATAAAGCAGATTGCGCTTTTCCAGTACAATGGCGGATGGGAAAGGGTGTTGTATCTGGATTGTTCATATTTGTCCAATAATTTATTTGACCACCTTCACAATATTTTAAAAATAAATTATTCAACATTTCCCCTCTCTCCGCAATTTATTTGCTGAACTTGGCAAATATTTTATTACTGTAACTGCATACGCATGCATTTCGTGACAATCTTTTAATAAAATATTAGGGATTTTCAAAGCTCTCCCTGTTGGCCTAACTCTGCTCCTGTGGAAGCCACGACTTCAGAGGAAGGAAAGTTAGGCCAGTGCTGGGGGGTTTTGAAAATCCTACCATTTGTGAATAATAGTGGTCATTATTCTCCCAGCTCTACTCTGGACCGCTCGGAAAAGGACAATATGAGCGCTGATGTCATTTCTTGCCTATATCGGGGTGCTGGGCTAGAGGAGTCATTGGCCCACATTCAGTAGGGTACTTTGTCATCATTCAGAGTGTGAGGCCGTGTCTACACTTTGAGCGCAAGGTGTGATTCTCAGCTTTCATTGACATACTCATGCAAACCCTCATCAAGTTGGAGCACTAAAAATAGCAGTGTAGCCAGGTAAAGCACAAGTGGCGGCCAGCAGTGAAATGGGCTAGCCATGCTGAGCACAAACCCATCTAAACCCCATGAGTACGTGTTCAGGGCAACTAATCCACACCGCCACTCTCTGCTGCCTATGCTAACTCATTTACACTACTATTTTTAGCATGATAGCTTGATGAGAGCTAGCATGAGTATATCTGGATGAGCTGGGGATCAGACCAAGTGCAGACGTATTCCGACTATATATGAGGTAAAGTGAAATACGGATATGGAGGCAGATTTAAGGTGGGAGTGGGGGAAAGGCTGATGCTGGACAGAACAGGAAGGCAGGCTAAAGAGTCGTGGTGGAACCTTCACTGTGCATTTCTGGAGTTTCTAGAGCATTTCTGGATTTTGAAAACCCTGCAATATTCGATTTACGTGGTTTCAAAGGAGAACATATTTTCTACTTATTATAATGGTGGTTTTTAAAACGAAATTTTGAGGGTTTCCTTAAATAATCTTTTTCAGTCTTTCAAATGTATCCATCTAAATATGAATAGGGCCCTGGACTGGGAGTCAGGAGATCTTGGTACTGTTACTGCCTCTTTGTTTTGCAATCTGCAATTTGCAATTCTGCAGCCACACTGCAATCAGTGTGGGCAGATCAGCTCTATGGCTTTCAATGAGACACTGTGCAAGTGTAGACATTTTCCTCTGTGGACCCTCATGAAGATTAATGAGCGCTATGCATCAATGCAGGGGTCCATGCTTGCACAGCTCAAACTGCAGGATTGGATCCATTGGTCACAACTTCAACGCAACCTATATTTCATCAGTGATATGTGTGCATGACAAGATCCATTGTGCATGCTGGTAGAGTTTACACCCTCCAAGAAGCCACAAATGTGGGTCTCAAGAAACATGAGCAGAACCATACTCAAAACCTCAGAGAGCAATTTGGATGCAATCATCTAAAAAGAAAGCTGACTGCTTTTCTTTCCAAGTGTTGATCTGAGCACTCTAGCAACGCAGCTACCAGGGAAGAGGGGGAGCTAATCCAAAATGACATCCATAGCTAGGTCATGTGCAGGTCACACCATGCTAAACTTTTCAGGCCTGCTGCACTTCTAAAGGGATGGCATTGTATCTGTTTTTCTGGGCTCGATTCACTCTGTCAGCTCAATACAGTTGTGGGTCACCACTGTCTAGAAATCTGCCTAAAGCAAGAATACAATGACACAAGCCACCAGAAATTCGTGCTCTGCTGGAAAGAGGATTCAAAGATGGAAGGGGGAGCCCTCAAGATGACCGGAGGTTGCTCAGGAGGGATTCTTCTCTCATGCTGACTCTAGCAGCAAGGCTCTTATGGGTACATTTTCTATAAAGAAATGATATTTTGCCAAAATAAACACCCTTCCCCCTACAACAGCAGGAGACCTAGAAAAACTTTGACTGAAGACAGACTTTTACCTACAGCGAAGCTGACCTTAGTCTATAACGAATGAGATAGAAGAAAGATTGGGGAGAATGCCATTGCATCTTAGAGGGTTTTATGGCATCCTCAAACTGAACAGAGAATACTGATCACAGTGCTATGGAAAGCCCTACTGGAAAAACACGGTTAGAGATTGGCTGACTCTCACTCTGATCACAAAGCTATGTATGGCCCAGAAATTGTTATTGATAAATGTTTTAGCAAAATAATGATGTTTTCAAAATGACACAACTGGAGAATACACAGAAGCTGAGCTGGGGCATGGTCAATGCTGAACAGAAAGACCAAGTTACCACTGCCAGCCCTCTGTAGCTCATATTCAGGAGCAGTGAATACCAGGAACAAAGGGAATGAATATCTCAGTGTGCTGAGGGAGAGTGATGGGAAAAGGTTCTGCTTACTGCTAACTACTATGTGCAAGGACGGGAAACATTTTATTTCTTTATAGTGCTTTCTTTCAGAAGGCACTGGGAATTGTGCACGAATCACAGACATCTTCCTTTGCAAATTACCCACAAACAAGCCATGAGGAGAGCTGCTTCACAATATTTTTGAAATGTAAACACAAAAGTCAACATTTTCAAATTTTCATCAAGAAAAAAGTCAGGGTGAAATATTCTGTTTTTCAACCAAATCTAATTGTGAGTTTTAATTTGTTGACTCCTTGTTATTCTTGAAGGACTCCTTTGAGAAAGTAATTTCTAGCCTGGGGGCTGCTCATGAACTGTTCTGTTAGCCAGAATTTTGGATTCACTGCATGATTGGTCCTCTGTGTCTCCCATGCTATCATTTTCATTCCCTGGCTGGGAGATCTGACATTTAAAAACAAGAGAAGTGACTGAAGACATCATTGGGGTTTTCCTTCTCTCGTGAAGAGGACGGAGAGCGTTGTAAAGACACAGTGTGCAAGTAGGAGATAATCGGGCCTCGGAATTCCCTGTCCTATACTGTACATGTGCACGCTGCATTATAATTGGCTGCATTTGTGAAATCCAGAATTTTACAAATCTGGGTTCATTCCCGACCAAGGGAGAAATAATGGGCCTTGATTTTCTTCTCACTTATATTGGTGCCAAAGAAGAGTAATTCTACTGAAGTCAGTGGAGTCACCCTGGAGTCACACCAGTGTGAGAAGAGAATCAGAGCTATTGGGTGGTTAGTTTACTTTCCTTTCAGTCTTATCTTGTCCCCTGACCCAGAGTAATTGCAGTTGTGTACGCTCACTCCTTGCTATTGACAAAAGGTATAGCCTTTTGCAGCTCTTTGCATGGAACTGCAGGAGCTGCTCCCAGCTTACTCCTCCACCCTGAGAAGGGCATCTGAGATCCAAGGAGGGTAAGGCAAAGCGGAGATGGGGTCACGGCCCTGCCTCCTTTCTCCAAGCTACAGAATGGCAGCAACATGCAGGTGGCAGCAGCTTATACTCCTCCATAAAGGAGGATCCCATGCTGGGATAGGAGGGAAGGATTTTCTCTCTGAGTCAGGATGGCTCCCAGCTGTGGCAGGGCAGCCTCACTCCATCTCTGACACCGGACCGTACATAAACATTATAATCTGTGGAACTGGGTGAACATTATTGACCAAAACTTTTTTTTCCCACTCAAAAAGGCATCTTCAGGTCAGTGGAAACATTTCACAAATTCAGGTCAGTTTCAGCAAATTGTTTCAATTGAAAAAAAAAATTTTTTTTTAGAAGTATCAGAATAGTTTATTTCCAAAATGATTTGATTTTTCAGGCAAGATGCACAATACAAAATGTTTCATTTGACCCTCTTTTTTTTTTTTAATTAGAGAACTGCTAGCAACCCACAAAATCGGCTATACACAGCTTTAATGATCTAACACTAACTGATGGACAGGTTAGACAAGCAAAGCTGTAATGTACACCAAAAACAAGGAGCAAGGAGAAGTAGGACGAGGGTTAGACCATACAGATAAGCATGCCTGTTTTACTGCTTCAGATGCTGTAGGTGGGGTAGTCTGTTTTTTAAAAAACTGTTTGGTGCCTTTAAACATTGCTAAGCATGTTGATTATACAGAATGGTGGAGAGATGGCTCGGTTGTTCTGTTTTACATGCTTTAGCTTGGATGTTTTTTATTATAAATTCTGAAATCAGAAATGAAGCTTTTTAAAAGAAGTAAATAGCTGAAGGTACCAATTTTTAGGTAAGGGCTGCCCTGCTCTGTCTCGTAGGAATCCCTTTATTGTGCACACAGCTTGCAGCCTCTCTTCACTTCTTCCATCTGTTTCATCCACCTGTTACGACTTGTCCAAAACAATTGGACCCTTTTTGCTGCCAAGGGCTGCCTTTGTTCTGTGTGTCTCTGTGGTGCCTAGTGCAATGGGAGCTTTCATGCTTGCTTGAGGCCTCAAGGCGCTAGTATAATGGTGTTGCCAACTCTCGCAATATTAGCTCAGGTCTGACGATAGCTGATGTTTTTCCTGACCTCCCAGCTCCTGGAGTAATGTGATTAAGTAAAAATCTCAGCTTTCATTTATTTTTTTAAACAAGTAAGTTTTGGCCATCATGGTTGTGGAGAAAAGCTTCTCAATGTGAATGTGCAGCCTACAGGCTCAGAAACCTGAAGCCAAATTTTAAAACAAGAACAACAACAACAACAACAAAACTCAAAGTTTTTTTTGTTTTCTTTTGTTTATAAACTCCTGAGTTTTTGGGACCTAACACCTAATTTCTGAACATTTACTGCTATCATACAAGTAAAACTAAAGAAGTCCAACCCTGCTCTCACTGAAGTTAATGCTAACGCTTCCCTTATTCCTTGGACTATGGCCCCAGTCTGACAAACCCGTGGGTAACTTTAAGCCTGTGAGTATCCACATTGACATCAATGGGACTATTCACATGCTTAAAGCAAAGCATGTGAGCAAGCGTTTGCAGGAACAGGGACTATGATTTCTGGATCATTTTAGTAAACAAGCAGAAGAGATGCAGCTCTCTTTCACTTGAGCCGAGTGCATTTTGCATATGACTTCGGAGTTCAGTGCGTTAAAGAACTCCCCCTTGTCTGTGTAAAATGCACAGGTACATCAATTGCCACTGCCTACCAGTACCTACATCCAAGTATTGATTTCCAGAATTTCTCTAAGGCATGCCAAAAATAATAAACAAAAAATAAATCAAAAGCAAAAGCTTCTTTCCATTATGTATTAAATATCCTTCCATGAAGTTAGAACAAATAGGAGATGTATATAGAGTGCAATGGAGACATAAATCTAGGATAGTAGTAATTGATTTCTGCCTTGTTCTTTTATTTCCAGTAAATAATGGTCTTCAGATCTTTTGTGGTGGCCTACTGTAAAGTCTGCTAAGGGAACACTGGCAGAGTTTCATCACGGATATAGCCAGCAATACCACCACTCTAAAATCATTACACTCACTTATTTCCTGTAGCAGAGTGGTAACAACATTTAAGTAGGATCAAAGGAAATTTACAGAGGGTATCCCCTCCAGTAACCTCTATCCAATCATGTGTATGATCAATAACGCATTTTGTATTGTTCAGCAGTAAGCAGAAGGTCTGATTTCAGAAGAAAATGATGCAGCTGTACATTTCCATTGAGCCTTTCTGAAGCCAGTAAACATCAGAAACTAGAAGCGGCAGACATGCCTGATTAATTAAGTTATACACAAGAAGAGACATCTTTGAATATAATTGAAATTGAAGAAACTTACCTAAATAGATTATTGTTTTTAAACACAAGGTTATTCAAGTGTGCATTAGAAGTGCTTCTACTATGCAAAACATGAGTGTTATTTTCTGTACTCAGTGTTTATTGTGGGAGGTGCATAATCATATGAGGAGATATAAGGTGTAAACCTGAAACTTGCAAATGAATGAATTAAATTAACTCAGCAGGGGTTAACCAGCCATTTATATTTTTCAAAACAACAGGGTAACTGACACATCTGTAACAGGACCAAAAAAAAATCCAAATGCCTTATGAGTCAGTAACAGAGCAAGCAGAATCTCTAAGAGATTATTTATAACAAACAATAATTCCTTCAGATTCATAAATTTTAAGGCCAGAAGGAACCACTGTGATCATATAGTCTGATCTCCAAAATGTATATAGCCATTTATAAACATTAAATATGGAGTATTTATACAGTTGGATAAACAAAGCAAGGAAAAGCTGACTAACTTGCCCCAGGTCTGACTGTACAACCACTGAGTGGAAGAGCTGGAAATTAGAACCCAGTCATCTACTCTAACCACTAGACATACACTCCGTTAAACTCTGTCTACCAGTAGTATTCTAGTGGCCTATCATTCCTCAAATGGCAATGTACATCCGCAGGGCCTGATTCACCGGTACAACGCACCAGCTCTATGCCCGTGTAATTCCACTGATGTCAATAGACTGAATCAGTTTGTGTTGTAACAGAAGACAAATAATCAATCAAAATAAAAGAGTTTTTTAAAAAAAGACAAACTCTAAATTTTACTAGGAAATAAAAAGCTTTACAACTAGACAGTCCACCATTCTGCTGAGAAAGGAGAGTACATATAGGAAGGATTCCAGAGGTGAGTTTTGGAGTCACTATATGCTCCCATTCAACTCAACCTTTAGAATTACCAATGAAACCTAGGTATGTTTAGAACTCCACTTCAAGACAATAGAATGGAATGAAAGGAAGTTCTCTAGGATGAGTGAAATGCAGACAGCCAATCTGCCAACTGTGCCTTATACATTATTCACATCCCACCAACATTTTGTTGAATCCATTTGTATGATTAAGAATGAGTAGGTTTGTTCTGTAATTTCTCAGAATGTTGCTACTGTGCATTCCATGATGGAATTCAGATTTTTCTTTTTTTAGCCAACCAAACAATGGTCTTGTGAAAGAAGATAACATCAGTGACAATTCAATTTGCTCCTCCAAGAATTTGCAAATGTGGGCAACGGCAACTGGTAATGATGCACACCGTAAGCAACTTTTACATTAAGGGAAAGTGAGTTCTATTAGATTAGTATTGTAGAGACAGAACCACTAAAAACAAAGAGTGCAATGTTAGCTAATCATTACTCTGACAATAATTGTCACAAACAGAATTTCTTTATAGATTTTGTATGTTTTTTTCTGAAACAAAAAGGCTTCAGGATGCTTAGCAATCTTGAGCTAAAAGGATTTAAAAATTTAATCTTAAAGAAATGTTCTTGAGTTCCAGGCTAAAACAGTTTATAAAGGTCATAAAAAATTAACTTATCTTGCTGACTGAAGCTTCTTTAATGCACTCTAAGTTACAAAGGAATCACAGCTGGAGCCTTTAGGCCAATGGTCTACTATATTTTTCTCTCATTAGTAGGGACAGCAAATATCTACTTTTGGATTTTAGCACTGCAATCATCTGATTCATTATTCTTCATGATTGTATATAAAGAAGAGCATGGAGCCAGCTGGGTAGGAATATTTTGCACTTATTTCATTGAGTAGCTTTGCAGTTAGGTTTGGTGCAGGATCTACTGAGGGAGAAAATCAGGTTATTACCTGAAGCAGACCCACTGAGACAAAAATCCCTATTGGATCCAGGCCAAATTCCTATCTGCTACAAAAGTGAACTAGTATTTTCACTTTAAGGCTCTAAAGATGCCTTTAGAAAGTGAAAAGAACAAAACTGAGCTTGGGCCCACAACAAATCAGATCAGGCCTCGATCCGGCAAGCTGCTCCATGAAGGCAGGTCCTTGCACTTGTGCAGAGCCCTATTGGGTTCTTCATGGAGGAGTTGCAGAATCAGGGCCATCGTCTTCTTTTTCTGGGATTCCAGGAACCTTTATCAGGGCTGGGTGCTTTACACGAAGTGATTTTTCACAGCAGAAAATTTGAAAGTGAGTCAGGCTTTCAAAAGATGTTATTAAAAGTGTTCTTTGAAGTAAATTGCATTCTTCTCGGTTGTATTAAGAACGTAATCCTTTGATACATTATGATCTTACATTACTGGGTAGTGGATTAAAAAAATGGCATTTTCATGTTACCTTTTTAAGTTGCAATTTCTCCGCCACTTTGATTAGAATAGGTTCCCACCATCTTCATTATTTATTACAGATTCAATCAAGACAGGGGTCACCCTTCACATCCTCTCTTAATCATGATGATGACAATAGAAATTTGACATGGTACTGATCTCGATCAACTGCAATACAGAGTCCTTGATCAAGCTTTAATTTCCAGAGAACTGAAAATTTTAATCTCTGTGTAGGATGGGTCAGATTCTGATCTCTGACATGAAGGGTCTCAGATCTCATCTTGGCAAGGTCCAAATGTGTGACTTTGGCCTTTAAAATGCATGAAAAAGACCCAGACTAGTGTACACAAAGCAAATTCAGAGAAGGAGACTAGAAATGATGTGCATGATTCATTTCTGTAACATGTACAAAGCTTTTCATAACCTCAGTCTCAACTATCAGTCTTTCTGATGTCTCTAATTTCCCATTCAGAAAGTGAGATAATATATCTGTGTGGGTCCGTTTCAAATTTTGGTGACATATCTCATAATTAGATATCAATCAATGGCTCTATACACTACCCTATATGCAGGCTAAATAACGAAGTAAGTTCAGAGGTCTGAGATCAGAATTATAAAAAAATAAAATAACTATTTCTTATTTATAAGGTACCTATGCCCCAAAGAACTTTAGACACCTAGCACAGTATGATTCAAAACCAGACTTTATTAAAAATACATTATGGTTTTCTTTTTCAGATTGCTTAACAAACACTGACGGACTAATCCTCAGGAGACCCTTATGAGGCAAGCGTTACTACCTGGATTCTGTGGGGGATGGGGAAAATGAAACAGAGCACTTAAGAGCGTTACCCAGCACTAGAGAGGGAAACACAGTAGGAGGCTCAGAGTGGCACCATGTGATCTTGAGAACACACAAACTGAGAGCTTCAGCTTGACAGTCCATGAGGACCACGGCGCTCTTCACAATAGTTTTGCAGATGCTGTTTTAAGAAAAGGGAACGTTCTCCACCAATTTGCAGAATATATGGGTCTGAACTTGCAACTTGGGATGGGATGACTGCCATGTTTCTCTGGGTAATTAAAGACAACAAGATGCTGGCTTATTGTGTGGACAGATTGGAAAACTCATCAAGATCTTTTGATTAACAGAGAATGTAGATGCTGGTCATCTTAAATTATTTTTTCTTTCACTTTCAATGGCAGACTAGTTCCCTGAGCGTGAAATCCTGGCCCCACTGATGTCCACAGAAGTTTTGCAGTTGACTTGGAGTCAAATGGAGCCAGGATTTCACTCAATGAAAATCAGTCCTGCTGTGGAAAGCCTGGCTTTGGAAAGCCAGCTCCGGAATTGTCAGAATGCTCCTGCTGTTCCTAAGACCTGTCATTAGTATAGTGATGGCCCTTGGGAATATATTGACTGCCTCAGATAACGCCTCCGGCTCCAGTCCTGCACACTTATGCAGCTGCTGAGCTTTATCCACATGAATGGCTATGTTGACTTCAGTGGGACTATTCCTCTGTGTGTGGAGTTAAGCACATGCATGAGTGTGTGCAGGGTCAGGGCCGTAGATAACTACATAACCTTACTTCAGTCTCCGCAGCATTCAAGGTATTTCTTGTAGTAAGCATAAGGACCAGCACAGGAACCCTGAGATATTGAGGAAACCTGATTTATTTATCTAAGGTAGAACTTGAGAGTTTTTAAGGATGACTGAAGGAACTGCTCCTCTTGGGATGCCGAGGGGGGAGGGGGAAGCTGGAGCCACCTCTCCCAGATCACTCTTCCAGACCTAGAATAGTGCAGGAGATCCCCTCATTCTGGAGAAATTAGGACCCAGGTGGGGCATCTTCTCCATCCCACCCTGTGGCCTTGCAAAAACTGAAGAGTGCAGCCAGACAGATCTAAGCCTGTAGGAGTAGCTGCAGAAGCAGCTAAAGCAGGGAAATTTGGACATTCAGGGCAGGCCGACATTAGAAGCACTACAGCAGTGCAGCTGTGCCACTCAGTGCATTTGGTGAAGACACTCTATGCCAACGGGAGGGCGCTCTCCCATCAACGTAATTACTCCACCTCCATGAGAGGTGGAAGCTCTGTCAGTGGGAGAGCATATAGACCAGCCCTCAGAGAATTTTCTACAGTTTTGACTGGCCTTTCTCGGCCCTGAGTTTATTTGCAGTTATCACCAGCCCTTCCCTCTCCCCTCCCTCTCAGTCTCTTCATCTGAGACTCATTCCACACCTGCCCCCTACCCTCTGCTCCTCCTTTCTCCCTTCCTTTCCGTGTCCCCCTCTCTCTTCCCTTTTCTTTCCAGTTCGCTGATCTTCTCCTATCTAACCCCCCCCAAAGAACTGTGGAAAGGACATGACATTTGGTGTTCATTGTCCTTCTGTGTTCTATTCCTTCACTCGCCCTGTGACTGTCTTGTCTGTTTAAGGCTGGTCTATACTGGGAATTTATGTTAGATTAGCTACATTGCTAATTCACACCCCTGGGAGACCTAGTTGTATCAACTTAAGCACCAGTGTAGACAATGCTAAGTCAATGGAAGAATTCTTCTGTTTACCTAGCTATCCTCTCTCATGGAGATGGATTACGTGCGCTGATGGGAAAACTCCTCCTGTCGGTGTAGGTAGGGTCTACACTGAAGCAGTAGAGCAGCACAAGTCCTTAGGGCACGGACTGTCTACTACCCTGTGTTTGTATGGCTCCTAATATAACAGGGCTCCACTCTTGATTGTTCCTTAGATACTACTTTAATAAAAAAGATCCACAATAAAAAGTACCTGTGAACCCACCCAGATGGGGAGCTTTGCATTACTGTACAATGCTGACAGGAAGATATGGAGGTTTTTGTACAACAATTGAAAATTTGGCTGGTTTCCAAGATTATACATCTTTCCTGGTATTAAGAGTAAAGGTTTTTTATAACTATCCAGCATTCCGTGATAGCCCTCAACAAATTTGGCAGCAAATTCATAGCATGGTTTTAGATCTCTGAGTTAGTGACAAGTGTTCATGGACACTAATATCATTCATACATCACCTCTACATTAAATATTAATTTTAATATTGAATGAATTGAATTACCAAGTACACTTTTACTATTTATATTACAGTTATACTTTAAGGCCCCAACATATCTACAGTCAGAGAGCCACTGCCCAAAGAGTTTACAATCTAAATAAGAGATAAAAGGTGACAGAAAGGAAGCATTCTACAGAGAGGGAATTGTGACAGAGAGGGATTATATGCATTGCCCACAAGAGCACACAGGAAGTTTGTGGCAGAGCTGGGAACTGGAAACAGGTGTCCAAATTTCCAGTTTTAACTGTAACATCCTCTGTATCAGCAGATGATCATTCGTTTTATAACACTATGGTCTTAAATTCAAAGTTCTCGGAGAACTCACTGAAGACACAAATAAGAGGAAAGGACACGTGACAAAGTCACCATTCAACCCCTTTTAGCCCTAGAAGAGACAGTATAGCATGCAGCCCACAGCACAAAGGCAGAAGCCACGAGACAATTCATTAAATTGTACCTATCACAATCATGTCATTTTCAATTCTATAATAAAACAAAATGACACCGTCATTAAAAGCTTCTAAATTGCTAAGAACTGACTGCACAGCTGTAGCAGAACAATATCTCTCTAATCAAAACCAAACACCATTGTAATGCAACTTTCCACTGATATGTGCTTTTGCTGTTCTCCATGTTTCACATGTATCCTGCCACAAGAGTTCTCAAACCATTTCATAGCATGAGCTGTGTATTAATACAGTGATTGTCCTACGTCTCTTCCCATTCCCAGTTGCACAGACCACTTCCCATCCTATCGGCAACCACATAGCATCCCCGTGGCAGCTGCAGCAATTGCATAACATTCGGAAAGAATGTATGGTATTTTTAGAATGATTTTAGCAGCTGGAAGAAAGGAGGAGAGTCAACACCATATAATCAGCCTACACCACAGATTGCCAATGAATCAGTGCGCCAAGAAAATTTGAGAACCTCTGGTTAGCGTAATAACTTCTGTCATTGAGTGCTACAGTGAAATACAGTAAGGTGGCTAAGATCTGATTCAGCAAAGCATAAAAGCATGCGTTTAACTTTCAGCATGCACTGAACCTCACCCCTACCCAGCGCACAATTAAGCATGGACTTAACTTAGGCAGATGCTTATATCCCATTGACTTTAAAATAAATCAAAGGAAGGAATTTAAGTCAATCAGGTGCTTAAGTGATTTATTGACTCAGGGTCTAAGGATTGAAACTGACCTTTTTAAATAATACTTTCAGTACATTTTACATAGAGAAAATATAAAGAAAAATACTGACTGAAAAAGAGGAAAATAAGGCAGATGGTTAATAATAATGATACTCTGCACTCATCCTCCTGAGTCTATCTGAGGATCCCTATGTCCTTTACAAATATCAGTGAATTAAAGCTCACAACACCCTCGGGGGGAAGAGTATCATTATCTCCATCTTACAGATTGGGAAACTGAAACACAGGAAGGTTTAATGACTTGACAACCCACTATCCAATAAAATATCATTATAATTATGATTACACTGAAAGCCAGATCCAATCTGAACAATTCTCATTTTATAATAATTTGAATGCGTGCCCTGCTCTGCCTAATGGAATTAATCTGCAGGGAGATTTGGGTTAGATATTAGGAAAACCATTGTAACTGTGAGGGTAATTAAGATCTGGAATAGGCTTCCAAGGGAGGCTGTAGAATCCCTAGCATTGGAGGTTTTAAGTACAGGTTGGACAAACACTTTTCATGGATGATCTAGGTTGACTTGGTCCTGCCTCAGCACAAGGAGTTGGATTTGATGGCCTCTCAAGGCCTCTTCCAGCCCTACATTTCTTTGATTCTACCAAGGACTGAGTTCTTGTTATTCATTGTATTCTTGTTTAACTTTTATTCTTGTTTAACTACTAATACCTCATGCTAACAATATTTAAGATAATTTTGCAGACTGTCTATGGAAAGGAAATCTTGAGTTTATAAACATGAGTATTCACCCCCGTAGGCCTAATTGTAAGAGAGGCAGTCATTCAAACAGGGAACAGAAACATAATATGTGATCAGCATTCCCTAGTAAAACAGCTCAAATTTTTACTTGAGGCTATCTGCTTTCAATCAACCTGCACAGCCAGCTTTGCTCTTTGAAATTATTCATCGAATTATTTTGAACAAGTCACAGAAAATTGTGATGTGCTTGAGGAGAATTTGGAAAGAGAAAAAGCAACAAAACTCATCAGATAAATGAGTTATGAATTATTTGCCCAGTTTTACAATTTAATCAGGCAATTATTTACAATTTAGCAAGATAACTTTATTCTGAACAAAATCGTATCACAAAGGTCAGAGCTACTGACTGCAAAGAATCCCATTGGATAGAGCTAAATGAATGTGGTTTTAGCAATTCTTTAGAATTAGTATTAAAAGAACATGTTATAACTACTATTATGAAATGCAAGAGACAAGGTGAGTGAGGTAATACTGTTTATTGAACCATCTTCTGTTATGAAAGAGAAAAGCTTTTAAGGTGAAAAGCTTGTTTCTCACCAACAGAAGTCGGTCTACTAAAAGATACTGCTTCACCCACCTTGTCTTTCTTATATCCTGGGACCAATATGGCTACAGCAATACAGCAAACAATTATGAAATCTGTCTATTTCAATACAATTGTCATTATATATTAATAAGTAATAATAATACACATTATTAAACTGGAATTAAGGTTGAGAATGTATATCTATGATTTAACAGTGAAAAAAAACACTTAAGAAACAACAATTATAAAACCAGGAAATTCTGAGTTAGGGTTAAACTGAAAAGAAACCATATCTTCCATTTATGGTAAATTAGAACCTTGTAGACCTAGGAGTCAGACTCTGACCTGGTGTAAATCAGCATAGCTCAATTAAATTCAAAGATGCTCCCAGTTTATAACAGTAGAGGATCAGAGGTGAAATCTAAACCCTATTGAAGTAAATGGGGTCAGGATTTCCCCACTGGCTCCTAGATGCTAATCTGTTCAAAGCCACAAGCAAAAACGTACCCAAACATACAACAAACTTACAAGTACAATGGTGGAAGCCCACAGGATGGAAACGAAACTATCATTGAACTCTCACAGGCAAATTTTCACCTGACTACGTGATCTGGAAAGGTGTGATCTGCTGGGAAGGCACCAGATTGCTGTAGAAATTACTAGTAAACAATAGATCCTGTTAAAGAGTAGCAGAATAATTGTTACTATGAAGTACATACATTTATAACACAAGTACGTGGGAGAATTGTACAGTATATGGTGATCTGGTAGAATCAGACATACCGATAGATGCACATACAGATGAACTTTTACTGCACCTAAACAGAAGTTAATTGCCCTTTATTTATTGCCTTCAAGTCACTTCTTAAACTTAGTTCCCTGCACCAACTTTGAGCATTCACATGGGAACACAGCCACTAGTGGAACAAGTCACACAGCCCCTTATTTTGTTTTGATGATTTTTTATTCCAGAATCATCTTTGCTTTGCTTTATTATCCTTATATCCATGCTAGGTTTACTGCTTATCATGGAAAAAAACAATTCTCCCTCGCAGATTCCCCTGGCAGACACCAGTTTATAAATAGTACTGGTGCATACTGGTTTTTTCAGAATACACGAAGGTCAGAAAAAACATTTTCTTTTGAAATGAAAAAAGGAAGCAAAAACAAGAATTTTAATAACAGACTTGACATGAGAGAATACCAGCATGAATTACACTTGGTAGCAGACTTTTATTGGAAGTCCTAGATTGCTTTGTTCCTGTCCCTGACATAATATTCAAGGCTGGGTTTATGTTTATATTTGCACAGAATGGGGTTGTTCACTAGAGTCCATGCAAATCAAACACTTGATTTATGCACCGTTCCACTGGAGGGTGTAACATTAAATTTAATTTTGTGAGGAAAGCCTGAGCTGCCTCAATGCCTGGGGCTGACATTGTGAACTAGGCAGAAAGGTGCACAAGAATTCATTACTGCTTTCAATATGCGAAATGCAGCATTTGAATGAAACATTTGTCTCTTGTCAAAAGGGAGCAATGTCTGTTCTCTGTAAAAATACCCCCCCTCCGCACCCGGCCCCCCCTTTTGATTTTATCACCAATTCAGCATACTGGGCCCTGAGGTTATGGGTGTAGCTGGGTTGCGGGGGAGTTGAGGGGTGGGGGAAATCACATGATTTTTATTGGCATGTGGAAGCATTGCCCAGGTTGGAGTGCAGCTACAAAAGATAAATATCGATGTATATAAATTCAATGCTTCACAGTTGCAGACTCCGTTGATGCAGCTAATAATATTATCCAGGCCCCTTCCCAAAGACATACATTTAATAGCTCCATGTGATCCAGTGGAATATTTTAAATTATTGCTACAGGCCTTCCCTTTTGCCTTTTATTTCAGTGGTCCTTAGATGCTCAATCGAAAGCTCTTAATGTTCGTCCAACTGTCTAGATCAATATACTGTGGTGCTGGCCCAGAAATGAAACATCCATGCTTTCCCAGAAGATGAAGACAGGGGGCTTTAGGTTGTCTAAATGACGTTTTAGGATTTTCACCCTCTCCTCCACCCTGAGTTGTGACAGATAAGCCTCAAACTTTGGCTGTTCCATTTAGACAATAACGACTATCATTTTTAATCTGGAGATCCCAAAGTGCTTCAGTAAGACTCCCCATTCCACACTGGACAACGCGTGGCATGGAGAGGTCAAATGTCCTGCAAAGATGCACAGTAGGTCAGTGGCAGAATGCAAGTCCCCAACTCTCTATCCAGGGCCATATCTCTCTGTGCCTCAGTTCTCCATCTGTCAGACTTTTTGTCTGTCTTGTTTATTTAGTGCTTGTCTACATGAACACTGAGGGCCCGGCAAGCTGGGGCATGAATCAAGCGTCCGTGTGGGCCCTGCTGCCACACACTAACGGGTTGCTAGTGTGCTTTGCGCTACCTTGCTCTGAGGCAGGAGTACAGCAACACACACTAGGACACTGCTAGGGCGTGGCATCCAGGCTCACACTGACACTTAGTGTACAGCAGGCTCGTGTGGGATAGACTGACTCCCCAGTTTACCGTGAAATAAATGTTTGTGTAGACAAGCCCTTAGATTGTAAGCTCTTGGAAAAAAAGATTGTGAAAGTACAGCACGGAGCATAATGGAACTCCAATCTCTATTGGGGACTGTTGTTAATTATTATTTTTATTATAACAACATCAACAACTATCCAAACCATCTGAACCCCTTTGATCTGCAAAACTGGCTTGGAAATCTCAGCTAAATATGCTTTCTTACAAAACTTTTGATGCTCCTGCTTCAAGTTGGGCTCGACATAAAGCAACAGCCATTTTAATGGCATTCTGGCACCAGATGAAACTGGAGATTGCACGGAAAAGAAATATGATGATGCAAAGAAAGCCAAACTTTTGTGACCACTGCAAAAAAGTTTGGTTTGGGTTCACTTAGAGAAAAGGATTAGGTGGTGGAAGGAAGTTCTTATTTACCCATCCATCGTCTCCCACCCTTAAGGTGCCACCCTGAAGTGCCATTTTGCACTGTCGGATGAGATAATTTCTTCTACAAATGCCCTCTCCCATACATCACTATCATCATTGGCTGCATTAACAGCTGTAGCCTTTTGACTGAAAAAAGCAGGCAATCTCGTCTCAGAGAGCTAGACATTGCTGCCATATTGCGGTGCAACAAGGAGTAAAGTAGACTTCACCTTCCCACTGGGGACTTTGAGCACTTACTCCATGATATTCCTTGCCCCTGCCATCCTGAGAAATTCAAGATTCAAGGTCACTCCAGTGCCCAGGTCTCCCATGTGGCAGTGTTTCTGAATGAGTTGTATGGCTTGCCAAACTTTGATAGACTCTTGATCTGAAATCCTGAAGCTATTTCCTTTGTTCAGCTAATGAACAGTGTGGTGAGGAATGCACATAAGGCAGAATTGATCCACTTAATTTATCATTTGTACATATGTATGGATTTAAGCCCTTAAAAATGGATCTGGGGTTAAATACCTACACGTGCATTCAGCAGCTGCTCAAAAATACGTTAGGGCACTATGGGAAGTTTTGCCCCTTGATTGTCTTAAATTAAAAAACTGACTAATGTCTAGAGTTTGCAGCTCTTTAGAAAGGGGTCTCATGAACTGGCCCTGTGAGGACACTATGGCACACTCAAGGGCTCAATTCCTAACTACAGTGTCTTGCTCCCTCGCTGATAAGTGCTGGAGCTTAGCAAAGGAAGCATGCAGCTACAGGAAGAAGGAAACCTATACCATGAGCTACAACACAATTAACCTTCCATTAAAACACAAAACAGAACAAAAAACCAAACCCTTTAGAAGAAGACATGTGGAAAGGTGCTAGATTGAAATATAATGAAATGAGCTATAATAAATACTTCTGAGTTCAAGTGTAACATGAACGCACAGACACCGGGGAAAGCAATTTCTCCCCAAGCTTTTTACATGAATAATGTTGGTTGCCTTTGGACACCTCTACCAAAGGCAAGTCTTCAGATGCTTCCTTCAGTGCCACCGATGCCTCACTCAGTCGGAGCAATAGGTCAGCTTGCAGCAAGAGACAGTCCTGATGGTTCTCAAAAAAAATCATTCAAAACCAATGATTACTCCAAATATCACTCCATTTCCAGCCTCCCTTTCTTGTGCAAGAGTATCTAAAAGAGCTGTCTAATTACATCTGTTCTTAATCGATATCCTAGATCCTTTCCAATCAGGCTTTAGACTGCAATACGGCTTGGAGATGGTGGTAGCTGCACATGTAAATTCTCTCTATATGCCTACGAATGAGGGATAAACCTCTAGGTTTATAAGGTTAGTCTATCCATGACCTTCAACACCATTGTTCATAAGGCAGCGTTGGCTCACCTACAAGCCATGGCAGAAGTGATGGAGCCAGTTTAAGCTGATTTCACTCACTACTCTAGCATAGATAGGGAAGAGTCAGTCTGACAATGTGCAATCCCACAAGGCTACGTCCTGTCTCTGGTCCTATTCAAAAGACACACGAGATTGCTAGGAGAGCTCATGAGAAGCTAATGGTTCCAATGCCAGCAATATGACACTCATACCCCTCTCAGCTTCTTTCTCAGCAGACAAGGTCAACCCTGTCTCCCAGTTATCCAAGTACGTGAGAGAAATAAACACAAGGATGAAAAGTAGATGGCTCAAGTTCAACCCACTCAGATAGAAGTGATGCTGGTAAAGAGAGGGAAACTGGCTGGCGCTGCACCAGCCCTCTGGTTAATCCAGTGTTTAGTCTCAGGGGTAATTAAATTCATCATTGCTCCCAGACACTTAAATAGCAACAGTGAGAAGACATGACCTTTTCCTCTGTCACCTAGCCAAGAATCATACACACACAAGGACCTGCCACAGTGATCAGCTTTTCATTTTCTCCAGGTTAGGTTCCTGCAATGACCTTGACTTGCGGTTGACTATGAAGTCAATGTGGAAGCTCCAGAAGTTTAACACTGCTGGTGGGCCTAATCTTTTTCTTTTTAAATATTTTATTAGAGTTCAAAAGAACGCATCAGGCACAGTCGAATACCAGTGACACAACAAGCTGTGGCAAGAGACACTCATCCCACTCAATATGAAGGAAAACTGGGGAAGCAGGGACCATAAGCAACTAGCTGTTTTGCCCATTACCTTGCTTTGAAATCAAACTTTCCTCACTAGAAAATGACTAAAAGCAAACAAGATGACAAAGCAGCACAAAGAAAAAAGAACAAGGAGAACAGAGTTAGATGAGACAAAGATATATGATTCTTCAAAGCACCGGAGCTTGGCTTTAGTTCGAATAAGGATTCAAAAGTTTAGACACTTATCCAAATCTCTTGGCTGTGACTATTATTATTAGAGGTGAGTGAGATATGGTTTCTCATCCTGGCAGAATTTGGAAGATTTTGAAAAATTTTCCTCTCCCAAATTGGGACAAAGTCAAAAATCTCCAAAAGTTTTACAAACCAAAAATTAAAAAAAAAAAAATTAAAAATCTAGATGAGGTCAATTGAAACATTTCATTTGATCTTTATGAAATGTTTTGTTATGATTTCAACCTTCTTTTTTACCTCATCTTCTTTTTCTTTAAAATGATACATTAAATTTCAAAACAAAGTCATTGCCAACCAAAAAATGGAACTTTTCATTTAAAAAACATTGAAAAGAGGCTATTTTGATCATTTTGAAAAATGTTTTGAGATATACTCAAAACAGGAAATTTATCAAAGCTGACCTTTTCCCATGAAAAGCTTTGGTTTCAACAAGCAGCATTTTCCTATGAATATATATATATATTTTTAATAAAATACCCTGCCAGTTCTAATTACTGTTATTATTTTATTGTGATGGCACCCATTGGCCCAGATGAGGTCAAAGCATCATAGTGCTAGACACTAAGCACACATAATAACAGGCGATCCCTGTACTAATGAACTTATAGGCCGAAATAGACAAGGAAGGGGAAAACAGAGGCAAAGTGACTTGTGCAGGGTCATGCAGCAGTCCAGTGGCAGAGCAAGGTATTGAACTCAAGTCTCCTTTCTTTCAGTCCAGTACCTAATCCACAGCTGGATCCATGATGCTGACCCAGAAGGATACGTCTACACAGCCTACAGAAGCAAGCCTGCCAGTCCTGATCGACAGACTTGCGCTCCTAGAGCTCATGCTACTGCACTGAAAGTAGTTGTGTAGATGGTGCTCTGCTCTGAGCCTAGGGAGGGGATTAGGCTTCATAGCCCAGTACCAGCCATAGCTACAACTTCAAAATACTGTCTATGCAGCTATTTTTAGCACAGCAGCACAAGCTCCGCATCTGTCGACTGAGGCGCGGCACCTCACTTCCGTAGGCTGTGTAGACATACCTCAACACCTGTATGAAGTCCCACTGCAATCTAAGGGCTCTGCATAGGAGCAGAAAGGAGCCTGGATCCAAGGGGAAGAAAGGGCCTGAAGCTGGATATTTCCTGAGAGAACAGCCTTTCTTGTGGAATAGCCAGAACTACTCTCTACTTAGCAGTTTGTGAAATATGAGAGTTTATGCACACTGCCCTATGAATGCTAAACTATGTTATCTAAATGATTAGGTTAGGTTTGATCTGAAACTTGTCATCCTTCAAGTCAGAGCTTCAACTGGTGCAAATCTGCTTCAGTGAAGTCACTGAAACTATACTGATTTACACTAGCAGAGGTTCTAATGTATAGTCTCCTTAAATGTGTCATCATTAACAAATATGGGGAGAGCCAGGGATAGGATATAAGCGCCAGTGGGATGTCTGAAAATTTTCCAGTAACCCTAACTTTTATTATTCTGAGATATAAAATATCCAAGTCAAAACAGTAATGTTTCAATATCAAGCATCAGGATTACCAGCATACTTGATGTAAGTTAAAAAGCCTCTCCATGCCTTAATTGAATTTCAGAAACTTCTCATTTCCTTCTTATTATGCATGTGGCATTTGGCCTACTGCTAAGCAGGAAGAGGCAGTTAATCCCTGCAGTTTAGAGTTTGCTAAAAATACCGAACACTGTATATTTTAAAATCCTGAAATATTCAAACTTCCAAGGTTTGAAACAGAGAAATAGGTGGATGTTCATAAAAGGCTCTATCCCTTGCTCTTTCATATACAACAGAGTCAGGATTTATCTACAAAAAAACTTCATGGAGATGACATCACTGAACACAACAGGGCTTTTTAACTGAGAACCTAAATGTTCTCAGCTCCCACTGAAACCAATGGAACCTGAGGGTGCACAGCATCTCACAGGATGAGGGCCTCAGTGTAAACCAAAAAAAAAAAAAAAGACACATAATACAGCATCTGTAACATTTTGAGGCCCTAGATATTTCCTGTGCACATTTATTCCTTCCGTTACGATTAATGGTGGTCAACTGAACACATCAAGAGGTGAACTGAATTCTGAGTTTCCCCACAAATAACTGATCACACAGGATGCAGCTCCATGGGCTGCAGTTCTGCAATGCACCTCCTCCAACAAATGAAAGTGTAGGGGAGGCTACTTTGTCCCTGAGATGCTCCTGCACTCACGGGGAGAATAAACCATGCCTGGCAGTCGCTGCTCCGAGGAGGATGAAGAAAAGGGGTAAGGGCCGATAGAGGCTGCTCCGTAGGTCACAGTTCTTGAAGGTCAGCTTCAGCACCAAAGGGGCCAGTCAGTGCAGCTTCTACGCTGACAAAGCAGTAGGTGGACTTATCCAAAACCACGTCAACAACTTGTGACTTGAGCACGGCATTTAGTGGGCGTGCTAAAAACATCTTTTATTCAGCACTTGCAATCTCCTCAGAATGCTGAACTAGCTCACCACTCGTTTTCAGAGGACAAAGGGCTACCATTTTTCAGCAGCATGACAATTCACTCAAGAGTCTGAACAACTCTTATCACAACCCTGCAAAGAGTTTGTTTCCATTCATTTCTTAGCAGGCAGATATTATCCAATGTGCAGCCGTAGTAAAGTCATCCCTGTTTTGCAGACTAGCATATTAGACTTAGAGTTTATTAGGCACAGTTTCAAGAGTGCCTCCGTTACTTAGGAGTTTATTTCCTATTGAAGGTCATGAGACTTATGCTCCTAAGCAACTTAAGCAGGTTTGAAAATGGAACTTAGATGATTTGAAATTTTCTGTTAAGTGCTTTAGGAGCCTAAGTCCCATGCTTCATTTCTGGATGAAGGCTGACCTGCATTGTCCCTGCAGAAATGAGGAGAGGAAAAAGGAGTTTGAAACTTTCCCAGCAATGGAATGCAATGCAACGTTAACAAACGCACTGGTTCTTCCCATTGTAAATATGCTGGAATGTTACAGCACAACCAGATTTTTTGTCTATTGAACATGCAAAGCAAATTATAATGAATTATAATGAAATCATAGACATCTTGCCCATGCGTTCGGCTTGCAAACAACGAGAGAGTTGAGCTGATACTTTCAGATTTATGTCAGACCTGTCTGGCTTCTACATGCATTTTATAGGTATTCACAATAAATTAACTGCTAATGGCCAGCTCCATAGACACAGCATTATGCATAGCCAAGGCAGAGACTTGGGTATGAATTCCAGGCTTGGTCATCTCACTCACTAAATCAATAAAGGCTAGGAGCACCCACAACTCCTGAATGACTCAACAGTGGCAACATCTGGATGCGCATGAGCTACTTTGAAAAAACTCTGAAGGGAGTTCAGTCCATTAGCAGCCAGAGGAAAGTGATTCTTAGATTTTTGACAAGACAGAGGAACTCTCCTCGGTAGTCCTCTGCCTGTATCAGCACAGCAGTATGAAATGTTGGAGCTGGCTTAGAACTGGATCTTTAATTTTGCAAGAAATATTGTATGTTTGGGAAAAAAAATTCCATTCCAAAACAAAATGAAAGCAAAGAAAAACTGAAATTCCCCATAAAATAAAATTCCACAAAAAGCTTTGCTTCTGGTCAATTGAAAAATTTTGTTTAGATAATATCTAAATTTTTCTGTCTGATTTTGACTTTATATTATATAAAATGAAAAGGTTGAAACAAAAAAGTAGCTTCAAAATGTAAAAACAAAATGTTCTATTCTGAAGAGGTTGAAACAGAACATTTCAACCTCAACAAAAGGCTTTTAAAAAAATTTCCTTCAAAGCTTTCCTGCAAAATGTTTAGCTTTTAATGAATTGGCATTTTATGTTAGAAAAATGGCAGGTAGGAAAACCAGCCCTAACACAAATATAATATTGGGGGAAGGGGCGGGGGGGGGAAGGGTTGCATCTATTTTTCCCCGCATTTGCATTCTGAGGGAAAAGTCCAATCTCCTCATTAGCCAACTAAGATTTTAATCTGAATTGTGATTTTAATTCACAATACTGCAGGACCTTAAAATAAATAAATAAAATAAATCCCGTGCAGTGACCCACATTACTGCAGTGACATTTTTAGAATTCTGGCTAGAATCAGCACTTCATTCTCTATAATGTGCATTGATAGGCACTTTATTTTTTAAATCATCTTTGATGCAAGGGGCAAAGAATGATTGGGTCTGAGAAAGAGGAGAAAGGAAAGAGGGCTGGCGATATGTCAGAAAAGGACCTGAGAAGGTTGTGAGTCCAATTCTAAAAACAAAGATAGGCACCTGAAGCCACATTTTGCAGTCCTTTCACAGGCAAAAGCATCAATGAATAAGGAATTTTGCCCAAGCATAAAAACCTTCAGGATTTGGCCCATCTCTTATGCTTTGTTTCATTTCACATGCAATGTGGACAACTGCACATTCCTTATCATGTCATCCAAGTTTTATTAGCATAGTTTTGATTTCCAGTCCCTGACATGAAAAGGATTCATGATTAAATTATCTCCTAATTTAACAGAACAGCAATCTCAGACAAAGAGGATGGCTGGATTTGGACAAAGTGATAAAACAGATAAAAGTCTTTTAATGAAGTAATTGTTTCCTTTACTATATTGCAACCATATTCAGAAACTGTCCTTATGACAAGCTGTTACACACTACATGAACCTCCTACTATATTTAGTGTTTCTGCCTTTCGTTATTCATCCAGTCTTTTCTTGGTGTAGGTTGTTTGGGTTTTTTTTAATCCCCTTGTATTGGCCTCCAGAGCCTGTTTGGAGCAATATTGTGAAGCAAATGACCAGACATAATGACTTTCCAAGGTCCTTGTGATTCCTTATTAACATTCAGTTAGCATAAGTCCTGACTTTATTATTGACTACATTGAATACACAATACACTGACCTCTGCCATCTGCAACTAAATCTCTTCCTGCAGATCTATCAAAGTGATTTCATACACAGAGGAAGTAGAAGAAAACAAAGCAGTAGTTACTTGTCTTTTCTGTCCCAAGAAACTTTAACACTCTGGGGGAAAGGCTGCCTTTCCTAATGCTCTTTTAGAGTAATTAGTATTCCATGCCTTCATCGGTTTTGCTAAATATTGGAGTATATTTCCAAGGGGAAAAAAATACCATACTAAAAAAACCATTAAAATCTTGGTGGAATCAAAGTAATGATAGACAGCAATATTATGAGCTAAATTCTACTCTCCATTACACAGCAGGACTATGGGAGGCACAATCCTGCCCCATACTGTCTGGGATAAAGGGGGATTAGGCAGTCAGTACCACCCTTTAAGGTGTGCACACACCTACTCTATACTTAAACCTCCTATTCTTTTTGTTGCCCCCACCTTCCCACCCTGTTCTGTCCTTTTTACACTACAAGATCTTTGGGGCAGGGGCTATCATTTATTATATACAGGGTCTAGCATAACAGAATCCAACCACCCTGTGGCTTTTACAAGTTGCTTCAATGTAAGGGTTTGTTTACACTAGAAATGCTACAGCAGTACAGCTGCACCATGGCAACGCTTCAGTGTAGACACTACCTACCCAACAGGAAGGGTTCTCCCATCGGTGTAGGTAATCTACCTTTCCAAGAAGCAGTAGCTGAGTCAAAGGAATAATTCTTCTGTCCACCTAGCACAGTTTACACTGGGGACTAGGTCAAGTTAACTATGTCGCTCGGGGTGTAGATTTTTCACACCCTGAACAACATAGTTAGACTGGCCTAGTTTTCTAGTGTAGATCAGGCCTAAATAATAATGATTTACTACAGATTTGAACATCACCTAGCTCCAAAAAAATAACGCCACAACTTGACTAAGGCCTCTAAACACTACTGCAATATAAATTAGTAATAGAAATGACAAACAAAAGAACTAGACAGAACTGGAAAGCCTCATGAGGCTTTTCTTTTAATATACAACCATGAAGTCTATCAAGAAAGTAACCAAGGCTGTGACTTTCATGGGACCCAATTCTCTTTCCCCAGGTTTACACTGATGTAAAGA
>ML675617.1:14165781-14257299 GCA_007922155.1 Mesoclemmys tuberculata | reverse complement strand
AATTGAATAGTTCCACATTTATATAAAAGCACAATTTTGCACAGTGGTTTTTGATTCACTCTGGTTAAGTCAGATCAGAGCTAGTATTGTTGAGTTTGCAGTAGCACCTACAAGTCCCAATCATGGACTAAGACCCTGAAGTAGTACTAAGTGTTGTACAAACACAGAACAGCAAGTTAGTCCCTGCCCCAAGAAACTTACAATACAACTTTTAGGTCCCTTGATCCCCTCCATTGGAGCCATAGGTAGCACTAGCCAACAGCCAATGTGCAAGTAAAAAGCAGGAAACCTGCCCCAGAGTAGTGTGGTATCATATATTGTCTGTATGACGCTCTTCACTAGGAATGTCAGAAATACGCAAGTGAGCACCAGCATGCAGGCATGGTGCAAACACCATGGCCTGGTCTATACTAGTCTTTCCTCTGTTGCTAGCAGTGGTGACTTAACAGTAGGAGATTTCCTAAATTCTCCATCTGGGAAAGACTCTAGATAACACATGAGCCTCAGATCAACCTTTATCTCCACATGTAGTCACACAGAACAGCACACACGAATAAGGCCATGTCTACGCTAGCGAGCTTATAGCAGCACAGCTGTACCGATGCAGCTGTAAGATCGCTTGTGTAGCTTGTGTATTCGACAGAATAAAACCACCTCAGCAAGCAGTGGGAGATGCTCACCTGCCCACATAGCGCTGTGCACACTACCACGTATGTGGCGAAACTTATGTCACTCTGGAGTGTGTTTTTTTATGCCCCGAGTGACGTACGTTTTGCTAGCATAAGTGGTAGTGTAGACATGGCCTAAGCCTGCATACAATAGTACGGGTCTGCAAGACCTGGATCTTCACAGTGTAAATGTAAAAGGTTAAAATTCTGTTAAGGTTTCATATTTATTAATATTTTCATCACTTTTCACCAGTCAATGATTACAGTTTAAATTTATTCTTGACGCTTTTGTGGCAGTGGAAAAAACATAATATCTAATCCAAAACATTTCACCTATACAGTGACAGGCTGGTAGAAGAAGTGAGAGAAATGAGTGTGATAGATAAGGGGTAAACAGCTAAAATGTTCATGTTCAAACAAGACACAGTTAGGAATGCCTTGACATGTTACTGGGTGTTTCATCTTTTTCAGGAAGGAAAAAAAAAGAAGCCAGGAATAGAACTAAAAGGTTTCCCACAATTTGGGTATAAACATTTCTTCATAAAAAAAGAAATCAGTTGAAATGAATTTGATCCTTTCATACTAAAATGAAGAGGTCTATAAACTAAAAAGTCTAATGTTTCGATGCGTGATATTGCCAGGATAACAAAACCCATCAAGATCAGACTTGAATGGTAACACTAGTGGCCTTTTTCTAACCTGGTTTTCAATTACTCCTGGACTCCCAGAAGCTTTCATTTCTGCTCTCCCCTGACTTCTAAGCTGCTCCTGGCTCCTCTCATATGTATACATTTACTTGCCAACTAACTAGTTTATACTGAAATGCCTTACAAATGCCAAAAAGACGTTAGGAATCAGATTGAAATACCATCCTTAAATTGTAGTGTTTATCTACCTCAGATTAGATATAGACTTGGTAGAATTTTATTTTTATATTTTTATAATTTCCACAGATATCATCTGTGGGGTTTTTTAAGCATTTTTTCCACTTTCTATCAATTTAAATTTTCACTGTTGTGGGAAATTATGGGGCAGGGCTTAGACAACAGTTTAATTACAGTAGACACTGAGTTTCAAAAAGTTAAAGGTTTTTAATCATTAAAACACAAATTGTCAATATCAAAATATACAAAGTAAACAGCCTAAAATCAAAGTCTAATATGTTCTCAGGCAGCATTTTTCTTTCTTTGCCTATCTGTATATACCTATCATCATGGATGAAAATAGTTTTTAATTAGTTTGGGTGTGTACAATGAAATCAATGTCCAGCTACATTTACCAATAAAAATCTGATCCTTCCAAGCCTAATTAAATAGGAGGGTCCAGAATAGCTGGTAATTTTATTTAGCATTATTTACTGAGTAGGCCCTGACTGCGTAAAGCATTTAAACATGTGCTTGAGTCCTGTTGACTTCCATAGAGCTTAAGAACTTTCTTAAAGTTAAGCATGTGCTTTGCTGAATCAAGACCTTAGAGCCTGACTCTAGGATGCCTTAACGCACAGGTGTCAAACTCTTGGCCCGCGGGCCAGATCTGGCCAACGGGCTTGTGTTATCTGGCCTGCGGTCCGAATCCGGCCCACCGGCTTGCGGCATCCGTGCCGGCAGTAAAAGTGTGCGAGATCTCGCAGCAGCGCATGGTACCGCGAGATCTCGTAACAGAAAGGATAAGGACGTAGGAGTCTCCTACCCTGCCGCCGAATTTAAGCTTGCAGGGAGATTAGACGGCGGACAGTGGAGCCTGCGTGCACTGGTGAGTCCCTGCTCTGAGTCCCACTCCCCGCGGGGAGATTTCTCGGCGGAGAGTAGAGTGTGCGAAGTGGAATAGAGCATGAGGTGTTTAAGCGTATGTGTTTTAGTGTACTGTTTTAGGTGTTTAGGTGCTTAGATTTTATGGTATGCGTGGCCCCCTTTAACTTAATTTAATTAAAATGTGGCCCGCCATAGGAAGTGAGTTTGACACCCCTGCCTTAACGTATCCTCTTTAACAGTTACCAAGCTGCTGTAACACAGGTAGCTTGTTAGCCACAAAGAAAGGCACAAACTTCTCTGACAACAGTCAAACATTAATGGAAATTACAAGTAGGGGTTACAAATACAATGCTAATATTCCACACACACATTATGGGGTAGAGGTATGATGAGTTCGATGTTAATGGTAACATTTTTTACCTAATTCTCACCCTCCGAGGCAAGATAGTGAGTGCAGAGGAACAACAACGGGTGTGGGAGCAATAATAAATGATAGGTGAAATTAATTCACCCTAGTGCAAAGCCCATCCAACTACAATGGTATTACACTGTTGTTGATGCCAGGGAAAGATTTTCCTTCCTTGTTAATGTCTTGAATCAACAACGCACTTCATGGCAAATGCCAAGATACTCAGATCAGCTTTAGAACTGATCATTCCACTCTTGAGCAGATCTTTACCTGGCGCCAGCTTTTTGAGAAGATGGCTGGATTTAATAAGCTGTGCACAGCACTTTTTAATAGATTTCTGTCAGGACTCTGACTCCTTGCATTAAGCAAGTTTGTGCGATGTAATGAGGTGACTTGGTATACCTGGAAAGATCGTGTCATTGATAGAAGAGTTCTTTAATGGAATAGGAAGCTGTATTCCAGTCAACAGCAGACACGTGGCATGATTTCTTATCTCCATAGAAGTTCAGTAAGTCTGCTTTCTGTCACCGTTCTCGTCCAGGGGTTGATGGATAAGCTTGAGGAGGCAGCTGTCAGTGGCACTGAGCTGAACAAAAGTCTACTTCAAGAATATGCTGATGACGTTGTCTTGTTGGTTCAGTCTGGTGGATCACTGCAGCTGATGACCAGTCTGGCCAGGCAAGATCAGGTTATTAATACAGACAAAACGAAGTCCCTGGCCATTACCATCAAGCAGCCTCAAGCTCCAGATTACAACCAGTTCAGTATTAACCCATCAAGAAGGGACACTAAGCAGTTGGCAACTCTCAAATATTTGGGTGATGGTGTAGATATTGCTGGAGAATGCTCGAAAGATGTGGACAGTTGTATAGTAACAGTTATTGCCATGTTTCGGGTCCTTGTGAGGGCACATTGCAAGATGAAGCTTGTTACAAAGCTGCAGATCTATAGAACCATGGTTATACTAACTCTGTTGTACAGAAGTAAAACATGGGCATTGAGGAAGCCTGAAGGACATTGGACTGATACTTTTTATTCATCTTCATCAGCTGCTTTATATCCAGTGGCAGGATAAGATCAGAAATAAGGATATTTGAAGTTGAAGCCAGCCACTGCCTCTGTCCGCACTGATTTGGTTTTGGCAGATTCCTTGGTATGGACATATTAGAGAGTAAAGCCAATGAATCCCAAAGCACATGTACCAAGGAATGCCGCTACATCACCAGCAATTATGTGGGCTGCAAAAGCTTTGGCAGCTTGGTAAGACTGTCAGTGATGGACATAAATTGAATATCCAGCCAGATCAGTTTACATGCTTTTTTCAGAGAGTGAGCTGGATGGCACTCGATTTACAAGGAGGTCACATCCCTTTGGGATTTGCCACAGTTCTGACGATGAGGACACAGCCCAGGAAAAATCACTGAAGTCCCACTGAAATTCCATTTTGACAACTTACATGAGACTTAATTGCACTGGCCTTGCACCAGCCTCTCAGCTGTGAATGAATTTGCCCTCAACGAGCAGCAGAATTTTGAAGCAACAGAAGCCTAAAGCATTGAAGATGCAGGAAGAAACACAAAGAGACCAACAGCCAAATTTTAGCACCCACTTCACTAGAGTGGCTGGAAGAATTTTGATGAAATGCTGTTGTGTCAAAATATACCGTTTTGCAGTTCTGACAGTTTTCATCAGGCACGTTTTCTGTATGTGAGACTGACAGATGTCTCACACTCCATAGTCTGGTGGTTAGGACACTGGCCTGGGATGTGGGAGATCCCCAGTGTCTGCTGATTCAGAGACAACTGGGATGAAAAACTGCAGTAACTCAGCCAGAGCCTAGGGGTCTTCCACATCCCAGGCTGATGCCCTTACAATCAGGATAGGCTCCTGCCTCCCCCCATGCAAAAAAAAAGCTCTGGTTTCATTTTAAAAAGGTTTTGTTTTTATTCTAATGTGAAATGAAAGCTAATTTTGAAGCCTTGAAAGATGCTGCAAAATAGAATTGTCGGTCCTCAGCCAGCTGTACACTACATGCCATAGTGCCAGACAAAAGACTCCAAACAAACCAGTATCCAGAATGAAGGGTGGGAAATGCCTGCCTTCTACCAAAAACCACAGAGAAGCTGCTCCATCAGGCCTATGCAACAGGCGATGCAAAGATCATTCCTGACACTTGCCTTCTGGGTAGGGGAAGTCTGCCTTTTTGCCATTGTGCTAACATAGAGCCAATGTGCCCGTTATTTGTGCTCCTTGCAATGCATGGGACTGTTGCCAGCCAGGATATTAACTCTGCTTTTGCAGCAGAAACATGTGGCTGTTTTGGTCTGAGCTGCATGTTCGTTCAGAATTTGGGCCTCTTACAGCTGTCAAGTCATGGTGTGAATTAAAGTTGTAGCTATAAATACTCTCAGACAAATATGAATCTTAAAAACAAACACTCAGAAGATTTGGCAAGTGAAAGTCAAAATGAGAAATGACTTTATCTTCCATTTTATTACCTGTTTCCCACTCAGTTTGTTCTGTATGGAGTCCTGCTTTTTCCCCTCTCATCCTGTTGTGCAATCTTGTCTATGTAGGTTCTTAGATGGCCCTTCATAAGGGCACCTCCCAAGTATTTATAGATTTACCCTCACGACAGCCTTACAAGATAAGAGAAAAAAATATCATGCCCGTTTTACCAGATGGGACTGAAAGGTTCAGAGACACATGAGTGACTAGCCCAAGATCACACAGAAGGTCTGTAGCAGAGCTAGGAATGGAACCCTGATCTCCTTTGTCTTCACCATAAAATCATGCCTTCCTTTTGCCACTCTTTTTCCATTTAATCACAAGTAGCGAGTGCATACTGTTTTGTTCCAATTCTGAATTGGCACTTTGGATATGCAGACATGCCAGTTCATTTCTGCAGAAATACTGATGACCTTGCATTAGCCTTCAACTACGGCACATTTCAAATGATCAGTTCTCCAAACAGAGTCACACAAACAACTCTAACAATGAGAGAATTCACTAACACATTCTCTCTGATTTTCTTACATCAAAACTATAGCATTTTTTTAAAAAGACATTTCTCTGCTAGAAATCACAGAAACTAACAAAAACCCTAATCATTTGGATTTCATCTTCCTTTATGTGGCAGCAACAGGGCAATCCTGAATATAAGTAGTGAAGAAATGAACATGTGAATTTGTATATGAAGATTTGCTTTCTACTGTCCCTGCTGCTAAGAACTTAAAAAAAATATATCTAAAACTCTTTACAAATCCCCATTAACTATCGTAGAGGAGGAACTTGTATTTCATTGACTGTAGTTTATGCAAATGGAATCAGAGGAATTAACATATTGGAAGGAACTGACATTTGTCCTGATATATTGAATCGTTAGCATGACAGAATCACTTAAGCTGGATCTACTAACATCAGGTTTCCTCTCATTATTGACCCCTGCAGAGTAGGCCTGACAACTGGAACTGCTGCAAAGTTCATTAATAATGTGGAATAAATCAATTGTTCGGGAAATACTGAAAACAGATGACACTGAACTCACACTTTTTGCAAATTCAGCACAAACCAGTTTCCATCAAGGACACCTGCTGTAACAATGTCCTTTTCTGACCTATTTTCAGGGATTGCACTTCTTCACCAAAACCCCTTTTATGTAACTTTTAGGGGTGCACAGTACTGTTGTCAGTATGGGAATAGCTTATTTGCTATTAAATAAAAGCAGGATTATCTAGTATACGGTAGTACCCACAGACAGAGGCATTTTGGTTAATGATGGGCATACCTGTGTGAATTATGGACAGGAATCAGGATCCATGATCCAGTTTTACTTTCCTCCAGGAAGACCATGGAAACTTTATGGGCAGGCCTGGCTTGTTCCAGTTAAAGGCACATCAACAATGAACCACCCTTTAACTTATTTCTTTACTTACATTTTTTGTAGCTCCATGTAACTCGCTGTACCTTCATTTTCAAAATAAATGTTTGAAGGAAAACAGTCAAGATTAAAAGAATCAGATTCAAAATCAAATCCCCTTGCTTGTGTTACAAATAATATGTAAGGGCCCAAATTCTGAGCTCAGAACAAAACAATGACTTGATTAACGTTGTATTTTGCTGCTCACGGAATGTCCATGAGCAAACTGTGATTTCCATTAACATATTTATTATTCAAATTTACTCCGGTTGTGAGTAAATATTGTTTCTTTATGGATATATTTTACATTTTGGTTTGTGGTCTGCACATAGTTCACAGTATTTGACACATTCTTAATTGCAATTTAGTCTCTGTTTGAAAGCTGTGATTGGTCATATGGTATTACTCCCATTTCCTGGTTGGATAAACATAACTCTTATGTAAGCAAGAGCAAAGCTTGAAGAAACTATTGAGTCACTGAATATCTCAGGGAAAGACAGCAATTTAGGGAAGGAAACAGGGATAAACAGGGCTCGGAACTTTAGACAATTGTAAACTTTTTCCCTCTGAAACACACAAGGTTTTGCCAGAGACGTAATTCCAAGAAACATTACGTTACTTAAGATTTATTGACTGGGTGCATTGAGTTCTCTCTCATCACATTCATGTGTACAGGCCTAGCTGTAAAGGGCACAGATCTTTGTCTGCCATGTTCAGTTGCTTCTGTGGCAGGGCTCTGACAAAGGCTTTTGGGAATCCTGCCTCCGCTGTGTAATGGCATGCTCCATCACATATTATTCTGGTGTGAATACTTGAGTTTAAGCTCAAACATTCCTATAATCTTGGCACAAAGAATTTTTAATTTTCTACAAGTATTTTAGCCAGTAATACCTGATCACTCAAATGTTCACACAGTCAAATTCAAATGAGGCAAGAGGACGATCTAGGCAGCAGTTCTGCAGAAAAGGTTCTGGGGGTAACAGTGGATAAGAAGCTGGATATGAGTCAGCAGTGTGCCCTGGTTGCCAAGAAGCTAATGGCATATTGGCTGCATTAGTAGGAGCATTAGTAGGAGCATTGCCAGCAGATCATGGAAAGTGATTATTCCCCTCTATTCGGCATTGGTGAGGCCGCATTTGGAGTATTGTGTCCAGTTTTGGGCCCCCCACCACAAAAAGGGTGTGGAGAAGTTGGAGAGAGTCCAGCGGAGGGCAACAAAAATGATTAGGGGACTGGAGCACAAGACTTATGAGGAGAGGCTGAGGGAACTAGGCTTGTTTAGTCTGCAGAAGAGAAGAATGAGGGGGATTTGATAGCAGCCTTTAACTACCTGAAAGGGGGTTCCAGGGAGGATGGAGCCAGGCTGTTTTCAGTGGTGGAGGATGACAGAACAAGGAGCAACGGTCTCAAGTTGCAGTGGGGGAGGTCTAGGTTGGACATTAGGAAAAGATTTTTCACTAGTAGGGTGGTGGAACACTGGAATGGGTTACCTCGGAAGGTGGTGGAATCTCCATCTTTAGAGATTTTTAAGCTGAAGCTTGACAAAACCCTCGCTGGGATTATTTAGCTAAGGTTAGTCCTGCTTTGAGCAGGGGGTTGGACTAGATACCTCCTGAGGTCCCTTCCAACTCTAATATTCTATGATTCTATGACAACATGTGAAATTACATTTTACATTTGAGAGAATACTCACTGAAAAATATAGTATCGGTTCAACCTTAGTCTCGTTTTAGGCAGAATTCCCAATAAAACAACAGGAATTTTGCCTTAACAAGGACAGAGTAAGAACTGCAGGATTTGGCCCTTGTTTATTAAAAGTAAAAGAATTTAAAAAATAATTTTCATAATTTATGCTCTTTAGTTACTTCATGTATTTTGCTCCTTGTGGACAGGGAAGCCTCACTGACCAGTTCCATGTGTTAATGTATGACCACTAACATACAACGCAGTTGTGTTTGTTTCCAATATTTGGGGGGAATGTTAACATTTGTTAAAAATATAGGCCCCAATCCTGCGTCCACACAGAATCAGTTGTAGTATCAGGCCAATGAGGTTTAAACTTTTTAAAATGCAATGAAAACATTCTGTTTTGTAGAAGTTTTGTAGCTATTTTTAAACAAAAACCTGTGGTTTTGGTCTATATTGCTTGACAGTGCCACTTCTCTCCTGTAGCAACTCTCCACCCCAATAATAATAAGACAAGGTATGGAATAAAATAACAAAATTAATAAAGCATCAAATTTTTGGCTTTGCCATTCAATAAAAGCAAACATTTTTCCTCCCTTAGTAAACAGGCTTTGCATGTATGAGTGGAGCACATAAACTTTCGCCCAACTTGGAGCCAGGGCATAGGATTCAGTGAAGTCAAGATTATACGGGGTATGAAAACCCAATCCTGCTGGGTACTGATAGTCAATGGCACCCACATCTACCCTCAGCTTCAGGAGGAATTGGAGACACTCACACCTTGTAGGACTCTGAAGGCCCTAAGAATTTGGATCACTGCATAAATATCTTTGAAAAATGAATCCTTGAAATAGGCCTAGAAGTGCTGAAATGTTGGGTGCTTGATATTTCTGCAATTTGTAAATAGAAACAAAGCAGCCAGAAGTGATTTCTTTATTTGGTGTGAGCCTTGACTTGGCTTTGCTCAAAACAGTGAGAGGTTCCTATTATAAATGCCCATTTAATAACCACTCCATAGTGGGAGATGACTGAATAAAGGAGCCAAATACCGCTTTACATAAAATACTGTTCCAGTCCCAAAGGAAACCTCTGTGGCCTCACACCCAAAATCAGTTACCCTGATTGGTTTTGGGTTGCTCAGCTTGTTCCAATTTAATTCTTCACTGATGAATTTTGTTGCTTTTGAAGACAAGGCAATTACATAAATACACACAGAAAAACCCAGCCCAGGGAACAAACAGTGGTATTACAAGTTGAGGTTTAGTGAAATGCACAGATCCATTAGCAAACAAAAACTACACATAGTGACAGTTTCAGGTTGCAGCAGGACACACCCTAGCTAGCCACAACTTTAAAAGAATGGTAATAAGTTAAGAGGAAAAACTTGTGCATTGCTTTCCACTTTTATATTACTTACAACACTTGCTATAAACACACTAACTCACCAAAAGGCTTTCACTTCCATCTCCAACCCAACTCCCAAAGCAACATGTACCCCAGATTCATCAATCTTACACTTCTAATGCGAAACCTTAACTGTGACCTCATATGCTTTTATGTCAATTACATGAACAACTCACATCTCCCTGTCACACCTCCTGTGCATTGGAAAGTTATTTTGTTTTAATACAGCTTGAGTTGTATTGGCACCAATACTCTGTTGTAAAGTGCAAGTAGAGTGCACATTTCGTTTCATTTTGAATTGCAATTCCCCCCCCCACCGCCCCCCCAAAAAAATCTGGGTTTGATTTCTGTCTTTAAAAAACCCTTGTCCTCCTTGGGGGAGGCGTGAAGGGAGGAAGTAAAAAAAAAGGATTGACAAGGAGTTAAAATCTCTAAAAATCTGAATACTAAACCTCACAGATTTTTTATTTTCCAAAATGAAAACCTCAATTTGAAATGAATGTTTTCATTTTATTTAGACTTTTTTTTTTTTAAACTCGAGTTGTTAATGCAAAAACTTTTGATTAAAAAACACTATATTTTGGGAGGGAAAAAAACTTAAGCTGAAATATTTCTAGTTCTGTTGTATTCTGTTCAGGTTCTTATACCATGTCCATCACCCCGGTATCTGAGCACCTGGAGTACCATTGAGATAAAGCAGACCAACATTAAATGATATAAAGGGCAATCGCATTAGAGAGAGAGCTCAAGCCAAGATTTCAAAAGGCATTATAGGTCAAGGGGAGCGCCTTGAAGCTAATATGGAATTTCACTGGCAACCAGTGTGTGATTGAGACAGAACTAGAATTATGTGCTCGCTCCATCTGGTGCCAGTCAGAATCCCAGCAGCCACATTTTGTACCAGCTGCAGTCTGTTAATTGTGTGTTCAGGGAGACCAGTAAAAAGGGCATTACAATGGTTCAAACTAAATGAAACAAAAGCAGGAACAAATACCTCTGCTTCAGTAAGGGCGAGGTGATGACACAGTCTGGCAGTATTCCTAAAGCGATAGAAGGCAGATTTCACCACAAGAGAGTTTCAACTGTACATCATGCATTTCAAATGCGAGAGCAGAGTCAATGATAGTCTCCTAAGCCTCCTAACCAGCAGCGAAAATTGCAGAGACTCTAAAAAGATAGAGTTTGAAGACTGAAGCCATACAATACTTCTGTTTGGCTTTTAAAAAACACTTCTAGACATCCAAACCCAGATTTTGATCAGGAAGCAGGCATCCCAGATGGGGCAGAGGGACTAATTCAATAATAAATTAGTGGCATAAACATATGAATGCAACACCATACAGGTGGTTCAAAATGACTGGGAGAGGAACAGTTAACAACGGGTCTCTAGGTAAAGTGTCAATAGCCAATGTATACAATATAAATGTAAAGGGTTTGATTCTGATCTTGCTACACAAGTGTACAATTAGGGGTTATGCTTCTATAAAGCCAGCAGGAGAACAAAATCAGGGCAAAAGAGCCCAATTTTGCATTCCTTGTGTACACAAAACTCTTATTCCACACACTTATTCAGATTCTAAGTGATCTTAATTGCGCCTAAACTGAATTAAGACCATTTTTTCCACAATAAAGTTTAACTGATCCACTTTCAATTCACACCTCTAGTTAATTTGGATCAACTTTCCTGCATACTCCCGTGTAGATAAGCCCTTAGTGAGTTCACAACAGAGATGGGTCCCAAAAACAAAGGTCGGATCCAAATTTGGATTCAGACCTTTCTAAAATTTGGGGACTAGTCAGAGTCAATAAACAAAGTAAGAGAAAATGCAAGAAATTCTTCAATTTATAGATGAGCATGTACATACCAGATGGCAGTCCCAAAACACCAGCAGAGCAATAAGACACAAGTTTTAACTGGACCTTACTGTCTTGCTCATCACAAGGGCTATAAGAAAGTTCAGAGCCACTATATCCAACACTGACAAAGCTTATGCACTTGGCTGAAGGCTCACTGTACCTTCCTGGAACGCTTTGCCTTTCAAATCTGCAAGCAAACAGCTGACTCTGCAATGCAGTGTTTGCTCTACCTGTCCTCATCAGGTCCCTCAGATCTGGAGGAAAGATGTTGACAAATGTAATCAATAGAGTAAAGAATGATGAACCAATGAAAAGAGTGACTGAAAGGCCACCACAGTGCGATCACAACCATCATGACAGTATCATCATTGGGGGTGGGGGTGGTAAATTAAAGTGAAAACAGGATCAATATTTTAAATCTAGTACAGTGTAAGGTTACAAAAGAAGAGATGAGAAAGAGCAATAGCTGCTTTGCACAAGAGATCTAACCAGGACCGTGTTTTCTATCTAATATTTATATTCTCCTTTTTTCTGTTTTTGACAGTGAAATCTCAGGCCTGTTAGCAAACTCTCCTTCATTCACTCACTTTGGTGAACTGGGATGTGGGATCAGGAAGGTCCACGGAACCTGAGGGTCCTGGGTTCCCTCCTAACTCTTATAGACTTCCCTGTGTGACGTAGGGCAAGCCCTTCACTTCTCAGTGTCTCCATTTTACCCCATAGGAGTAGTGTCAGATTTACTAAATATTTGTAAAACATGATGATATCCTTGCATGAAATGTGTTATGGATGTGCAAAAAGTAATTAAATTAAATCATGTTTCATAATGATACCAGAATTGTCAAAGTGATATTCACTGGCTTCAGATGTGTGCTTGCAAATCTCTTGACGTTAAACTGAAAGCACATGTGTACCCAAAGCAGGGTATGGCCGACTGCCTACAAGGCTCATGAAACAAAACATAAGGCGTCGTGTTATGGGGTGTCAATTATGGATGTGGAAAATCATTCCATTTCATTTCAAACCTACTGGAACAGACTGGAAACAAAAATGCAGCTTGAATGCAAAGGATTTGGGAGTTAGGGACAAGTTCCATTTAGGAGAGATTGAAAAATAGAGTAGAGGGAGGAAGAGAGAAAAAAATCCAAAGACAAAAGACGTGGAATGCAGTTCAGAGTGGGAAGAGTGAAAAGCAAAAGGTGGGGCTGGGACTAGAGCTAGCCAGAAAATGGAAACCCTTCCTTGGGAAATATTTCCTGGTGTTGAACATTTTTTTTGCTCAGCCTAGAACAAAAAGTAGACCAAAAGAAATGGAATTTTTCTCTGAATTCAAGTATCATATTCTGCCACCCTTTGGGGCTCCCAGGGGCAGGGATGTGGCGCTATAATGGCACAACATGCTCATCCGAACTTCTAACAGTCGTCTGGCAAAGTGAACATGCAAAGACCAGGCTTGTTTTGGCAGACTTAAAACACAGGGACACCTCAAAAAGCTTACAATTTCAGCATCATATGAGAGAACAGGTGGATACAAGAAACAGGCAGGGAGAGCACACACTAACAGTGAGATCATTGTAATTAGCAGAATAAGCAGTGGTCACAGAATATTTAGATTCCTGGTCATTAATACAAACAATACCTTGCTTTTATATAACTAATTTACTTCATCACCCCACCTCAAAGCAATGTATGAAGGAAGTCGGTATCATCGTCACTATGTTACAGATGGGGAAACTGAGGCACAGGATGGGGATGTAACTTGCCCAACGGGCCCCCCGCAATTCAGTGGCAGAACTGAGAACAGATCCCAGCTCTCCCACATCCCAATCCAGTACTCTGTCCATTAGCCCTGGCAGCCTCCATTGCTGTCATGTGTTTTGCAGGATAACTGAGTTTTAAAGAGAGATCTGAAAGCGGCTAATATAGTGGTTTTGAGGATGTGTATACTTTTGTATATGCACGGTGTAAAAACACAGAGCAATTTTGTTGTATGAAATCACACAAACTCCTCTTGGGTTCAATGGAAATAGTGTCCAGTTAAGATCTGCGGTATTAGAGCCATGCTCTTTTTTTTTCTTTTTAATGTAATGAAGACAAAATGGCAGATGCAATTGGAACAGCTGTCTGAGGATTTTAATAATGAAAAAGCCATTCACAACAACCAGCCTGGGTCAAGGCTGGTACTCAAGACAATCAGTGGCTCCCTGCAGCTTACTTTCTTTTATTTCACACAGTAATTAAAATGACAGCCATTCCCTCGTAGCTAACAAATAGCATTTAAAAGCACCCACATGTTTCAACACTGAAGCAGCCTTCACCCGGGTCAAAATGATTGGTGTCACCAGTTGCATCCTGAAAGTCAACATTATCCTCAGCAGTGGGTTGTTTCAGAGTTTGTAGTTCAGAAGTTGAATGCCAGTGCATCTGATAGAGGTTCTGTTTCTAATCCTTATACTAGTCATGCATATTACCTAACATAGCTATTTTTACTGTGAGTTTGTTTTAGATATATACTAATGCCGAGTGGAAATCAGTTTCGCAGATCACTGTTTTTAATGATCATTTGGCCCTATGCATACAATTATACAAGCGGAAGGTCTACAGTAGCTCCCATTTTTGCTCCTCAGTCATACTTTCGAAAGGCAGGAAAGAATTTCCCACACTTATTAAAACTTGCCTGAAGCTGATACCAATAGCAGAATCAGTGATAATCAGGTAGGTGTGCCTTTAGAAGATAAGCCAAGTTCTGTGTGGATTGTATAGATTTATGTCCACATAAATAGTGTCCCACTATGTTTGGGTTGTTGTTTTTTTTAAATCATCATTCACTATTTGTAAAAGCAAGTGTGCTCAATTTGGCACAGATACAGGCCCCACTCTTGCAATATGCACCAAGTAGCCAGATCCCCTGCACACAAGCAGGGCCCCATTGATTTCTGTGGACTCTGCTCAAGCCTAAGACTAGCATTTAAAATGCTATAGTGGTGCATCTGCACTGCTGCAACATTTTAAGTGTACATACTTGCTACAGGGATAGGAGGGGTTCAGATTTACACCAGAGTAACAATGCTTAATTTGGCCTGGATGTCTTTTTTACTGTCCGTGTCATTATTCATTTTGCCAACATCAACTTTTCCAAACATTTCACTTTAATCATCTTGCAGTCCAGCCCATTATGGCATACCTCAGATTCACTTTACAGCAGCTTCTTTTCTGAGCCTCACTTAAGGAAAGTTTGCTTTTCACACACAAATGGCTACCAGTGTATTTTTAGCTGGCAGACTTTACTATCAGCACAACTCAAAATGACAAATTCATCCTTTGTGCTGATACAATTGACTTGTCACCCAGGTTTACAGCTAATTAGCTCTTTAGTAAATGATGGCTGGTGTCAGAGGTCATCTGATAGCCGATCCTGCTAAATTGACCGTAAATATTTCCTTCCATTTGTATTTGATTGTTGCTTGCAACTACAGTGCCTTCTCAATGAAAATTAAACATTAAACTATTTTCATAATATTCAGAGGGAAATTGCTAAAGCTTTGATTCCAGGATGAAGGTTTCACACTGATCATATATGAGAAGATAACTGTTTTGCATGTAGCGCCTGATCCAATGCATGTCAACCCAGTCTTTCCACGGACTTCAGTGGACATTGGGTGAAGCCCCTATATAGCACTCGGGGGGTCAAATTCTCTACTGATGTTTATTACAGTTATTAAAATATATTTGTATTGTGGTCACAGCAGAGGCCCCAATCCCACTGTGCCAGGTGCTGTACAGACACAACAAATGGTTGGCCCCTACCTTAAATAATTTCCAATCTAACTATCTAGGCAAAATTCCACTGAAGTCAAAAGAGCTGTGCCCATTCATATCCCTAGAGAATTGTGCTCTTTAGATTTCAAAGCCTTTAAACAAAGGTTAATAAACACTATTATGCCCATTTCATAGGTGAGGTGCTTGAAGGAAAGGAGTTACGTGATTTACTTGAAGCCACATGGCCAGTGTAGGAACACACTTGGGAACAGAACTTTTGCATCTTGTGTCATCAACTACACCTGGGCACAGTGGGCGTTAAATGTCACCATGAGGATTGGATTGAGTTTTATCCCCTCTGTGCAATGTGTAAGGCAGAGGCTTCAGGCCCATAGACGCCTAATGCCCCGCCCAGTGCTTGTTCCGCTGGACAGGAGTTCTTCCTCAGAGAAACCAGCAACTAGATCAGATCAATCGTCATTCTGTGTATTCGTTTCTTTAGTCTAAAGGCGTGTTCGATGCAGAGCTAGGTCTTCACTTCCAGAAAAGAGCCGTGTTTTTACATCAAGATCGCTCTCTCTGAGTAAAATCCCAGTGGAGCGATGCAAAGGAAAACCTCAGGAGAAGGTCCCTTGCCCCAAACATCACTACATTTAATAAGACTGGGCTACTGTACAGCCTCCCATACTTCCAGATAAAATAGGCTGGGCCGAACCATCCTCCAGTTAGCAACATGGAAGTTGATGCATCCCGGGGGGAAATCCACAGGCAAGATGCACTTACCTTGCAAAAGAAAACATTCTGATGCCCTCTCTCCATTTACTCAGCCTCGTTAAAAAGGATAGTCAGGAGGCTTTGCCAGCATTCTGGGGAAGATTAAAAACAAACAAACAAACAACCAGCATTGTCAGGGAGTTCAACATTGTTTGAAGTCATAGAAAAGAAGCCATTTCATACCTATATTAATGCAACAGGTTTAAAAATGATAATATGAACTCCATTCTAAAGTCTTTATTTAAATAATTTGGGGGGGGGAGAAGATATCTGCACAATTGGACTTCAGTATGAGTCCAAACTGTATCACCTACGTCCAATTCAGGCACACAACCAGCAGAGCACTTTGAATTCAGAACATAATGGAGCCCATGCATAGGTTGCACAGACTGCCCTATGTTTGCATAGATCTGAGCACAGCAATGATGCTTAATAAATAATGGAGATGAGAAAAATCTCCAGGTACTTTTGCAAACTTTTTCTGCTTTCCTCATTCCTGAGTTAATGCAGATGTATGATGGTATCCCTCAACCTAATTCTTCCTAAAAAAAAAGCTTTCCTCCGGTTGAGTCAGTCAGGGGTAACTAAAAACATGGAGCTGGTGATTGAGTTGTGGATCCGCAAGCTGTGCTGAGCAGAAGCGTCTATTTAATCAAATGTTGCTATCATCTCCAGAAGCCACAATCACAGCTGAGGCCTGGAAGAAACACAGGTTCTCCTGGGAGCACTTTGCTGATAGGGTGTGCTTCAGTGAGAATATCAGAATATTTGTCGGGTTATTTGCCAAGGGGTTGGTTTTGTATCTGAAGTCTTAGCAAGCAAGCTTAGCAAGACAGACTCTGCAGGGGAAGAGAGACACTGTTGACTGTTAGATAATATTGAGACCCTGAAATATTTAACTAAAGACTTTCCAGTTGGTACAGATTATTTGACTATATGATTTCAGGCTAATCAACAGTAGGAGTGGGGCGTGAAAGGGGAATCAAAGAATAAATATATTAATCACAATTCTAGAGAGAAAGGTGGAGATGATATCCATGTGACATAGTGCACCTGCATGGAGGCCGCTATTTTAAAGTAGACTTAAGGAAGTCCAGGAGCCCAACTTCCATTGACAGCTCTATTTTCCTTTCGAAAAAGCTTTCAGGCCTTCTTTATGCATCATAAGGAGACATTAAAAGGGACACAAGGCCATTTAAAAATCCCCTCAGTAAAAGAATGGTAATAAGTTAAATCATCTTTCCCTATTTGCTACTGACTTAGCAACATCATAGATGCTGCGTTGCATGAAAACTATGCTCCCTCTAACCCTAACCCTAATATATACTATTTTTAATGTGGTATATGGCTTGACTTTAAGGCTGCAGGCCATGTGGACTTCTGCCTCTTAGAGTTAATTGTACCAGGTGAGCTTGGCTGTGTTTTTACAGAAGCGGTTATGGTTACAACATAAAGACAATTCTCATTGTTCTCTTAGACCTGGAATAAAGACCAGGAGGAAGGAGATCTTTAGATTCTTAACTCCTTGGGGCAGGGACTGTCTCTTACCATGTTTTTGCGCAGGACCTAGAACAATGATGCTGACTTAGGCTGGGTCTACACTGATGGTGGCAAATTCGCCGCCGTCACATCGATTGCTCTGGATCGACTGAGCGGTTTGTATAGACGCGCTCAGTCGATCCAGGAAGCGATGCAGGAAAACCACCTCGGTAAGTGGCGTAGTGCTGCGTCGAAGGGAACAGCGTTCCCTTCGACGCAGCACAGTATGGACGCAACGCAGAGTTGATGCTGCAAAGTCGACTGGAGATTTGCAAGTGATTTACGTCACTTGCGTATCTCCCGTTGACTGCCACCAAATCACAAAGGTAAGTATAGACCGGGCCTTAGTTAATCTAAGATACTGGAAGCTGGCTGAAATTGGATTGCTCACTCCATGTGCTAGTGTAACACAAACAATAAAGAACAAGTTACTCTGTTTTCAGGGGGAGTTGAAGGAGTATCTGTATCATCCAGACACCACCTGGGCAGTAATTTACCTCCTGTTTGTCAGTAAAGAAGACCAACATCATGCAGATTGAAAACTCTTTAGTTTAGGTAGGCACCTGTTTAACGCTGATGATTCCGGCACCCACAGTGAAGTTGTTTGCAATGGTGGCTGCTTTAAATACTTTCTGCCCTTGGCTCTAACCAATCGCTGTCCCTTTTTATCATTTATCTGTTCAAACCTTCTCCCAATTTATCATCTGTGAATTTCATTGATATGTTTACTTCTCTTCCAGACCATTAAAGAATAAAGTTAAAAAAAAAATCTAAAGCACCTCCTTAGCGTTTCCTCCCTTAAAGATGTATGATGTATAAATGAATAAGACATCTTTACCGTATTTCAAGTGGGGGCAGAAGTCGCTGATCACCTCCTCTCATTGTTTTTGAGGACAAGATTTTATTTTAAAGTGTAATTTAGTTATTTATTTTAAACCATAAGACGTCCTCTAGCCACAATGTCCTACTGCTTCTCCTTTTCAAGCACAAATGGTCCCTTGGCTTAAGATTCCACCAGGTGGAAGAGGTACTGTTTTGTTGGTAACACAGGTGTTCTGCTACTATGGCAACCAGGTAAAGAGGCAATAGAACCCATGAATGGGCTAATCTCCCCAGACTACAACCCCTTTCCTCAGTCCCCGGCCTTTTCACTCCTCTGAACTAATAATCTGTCTAAGAAGAAGGGGATCATTTTTCCCATCACACCTACTAACCTACCCCTCATCCACTTCCACCCTCACTCACCTATTCCCCCCATCCTGGCCACCTCCCTGACATACATCACACTCCCCTACTGGATGAACTATATCAGATTTATTAATTTGTCTGTTAGTTCCCTCTGCCAGCTGAGCTAAGGAATCTGTCTCTTTAGCTCAGCAGCTAGGGTGGTGATGTGATATACTGGCCTATACATGCATGCTTCCATGCCTATAGCTAATGTTTTCACCGGTTAGGGATTTTTCATTGTACATCATTATGATACAGTACATTAATTCTGAGTTGCACCAATGCCAAAGTCACTTCTGCTTATTTTGCATTCACAATATTGCTCTCTAAAGTCAAGTTCATGAAGATCTAGTTTTCAATGCAGTCCTGGTTCAAGAAAAACTTCTCATTGACTTCAGTGAGCATTTTGCTTAGGTAACAACTGGAAAATCTGACTTTAAACTAGTAGTGATTTTTTGACACAGATTGATATGCTGATTCAACCAGCAATTAATATGCAATCATAATTTAGCACTAATAAACGACAGCAGCATAAATGGTGTTATCCAGGCAGACTAAAAAATTTTATTTCACCACATTTACAAATTACAGTATCTTTTCCCTTCCCACCTCTCAGTTTTTCTATATACTTCCTTTGTGTTTTTTATCTCTGAAATCTGTCTACTCTACCCTGTTGCCATTTCTTACTGTACAATGGTGGGCTATGATTATACACATGCATAAGTGCTTTCCTCAACTGTTCCTTGGGGCAGGGACTGTTTCCCTTTTCTTCCCCCTCCTCCCCCTGCCCCGGTATTTTTACTGTGCAGAGCACAATGGCCAGTGCTCCTAGGTGCTAAAATAATAGCAGTAATAAATAAAACAACTGTGGTCTAAGAGGTGTCAGGTACAGTCAAAATTTGGATGCGAGATCATCAGTGAATCAGATTCTGTGCAACCAAAGAATACCTCTCGAATAGCAGCATGGCGGAAAAGAAGTCTCTCTATTGAATAATATTAATGCCCCATTCTCACTTGCTCCTTAAATCTATTCTACAATCTTTGTTCTTTTTCAGTGGTTCTTTGCTGCCTTGCTGCTTTTGCTGATCAGGAAAAGCAGTGAGCCTCTTCTGCTAAATAAATATTAGCCATTCCTCCAACCCAGAAAATGAAGAGTGACTACCAAAATGCATCTTATTAATATGAGGGTCAATGGAAGATGCTCTTTCAGGGGGAGGGTACATCATTTCAGAGCTTTTACTGGCATAGACTGTTGGAGGTGCATGGGACTGGGTCACAAGACTTGCTCTGGTCTGGATGATTAAGTTATGGATTGAAGTCTCATCCTCTGCAGCAGGATTTAGGCTCATCACCACTGCTGATAACTGCAGCAAAGCACTATTTAGAGCAGGTCAAACCATTGAATAAAGATAAGTGCAAAGTACTACACTTCAGAAGGAAAAAATCAAAGGCACAACTACAAAAATGGGGAATAGCTGGCTCGGTGGCAGTACTGCTGGAAAGGATCTAGGAGATATAGTGGATTGCAAATTTCATGAGTCGACAATGTGTTGCAGTTGCAAAAAAGACTAATATTCTGTGGTATATTAGCAGGATAACATGTAAGACATGAGAGGTAACTGTTCCACTCTACTTAGCACTGGTGATGTCTCAGCTGCCGTACTATGTCCAGTTCTGAGCGCCACACTATGGGAAAGAGGAGGACAAATTGGAGAGTCCAGAGGAGACCAACAAAAATGGTAAAAGGTTTAGAAAACCTGACCTCTGAGGAAAACTTTAAAAAAAGACCTGGACATGTTTAATCTTGAGAAAAGAAAACTGAGTGGGGACTGATAACGGTCTTCCAATATGTTAAGGGCTGTTAAAAAGAAGGCAGGGATCAGTTGGTTTCTTTGTCCACTGAAGACAGGACGAGAAATAATGGGATTAATCTGCAGCAAGGGAGATTTAGGTTAGATATTAGGAAAAACTTTCCAACTGTAAGGTAATTCAGTAGTGAGAAAGGCTTCCAAGGGAGGTTATTGGAATTCCCCTCATTGGAGGATTTTAAGAACAAGTTTGACAAACACCTGTCAGGGATGGTCTAAGCCAGTGGTTCTCAACCAGGTGTACATGTACTCTTGGGGGTACTTAGAGGTCTTCTAAGGGGTACATCAACTCATCTAGAGATTTGCCTAGTTTTACAACAGGCTACATAAAAAGCATAAGCAAATTCAGTACAAACTAAAATTTCATACAGACAATGACTTGTTTATACTGCTCTAGATACACTATACACTGAAATGTAAATTACAATATTTATATTCCAGTTGATTTTTTTATATGGTAAAAATGAGAATGTGGGCAATTTTAGGTCTAGGTTTACTTGGTCCTGCCTCAGCTCAGGGGGTGGATTTGATGACCTCTCAAGGTCTCTTCCAGCCCTACATTTCTATGATTCTATGATTATTTGTGAACAATTCATTCATTGGATTTGGCCCTTTTTCCGTTTCAGAGCTGTCCACGAACCAGTCTTAAGTTTTACATATTTGTTATTGTTCCCTGTTCTTAGTTGCTTGACTGTAACAGAGCAAATTCATCCCCTTGTGGTGAGGCGTTGCAGTGACACTGCCTCAGTTTCTTCTGCCAGAAAGCTATTTGATGCTGCAAGGGCCAGTTTCTTCTCACACCTCTAGCCCTCCAGTCAGGTCATTCATAATCTCATCTCCTCCCAGGTAGGAAAGTCCCATATGCCAAAAATCCCATGATCCTGTATTGGGTTGTCAGTCCCTACCCCAACCTGGGCTCTGTAGTCTCTGCCCCCACTTCTTGGAGGGAGATTTTTTTATCCCCCTTTCTACGGATAGGGAAATCCAGGACCACTGTCTCCTCAGGTTCCAGTCAAGGGACCCTGTGTGTAAGCAGCTAAGACCTGTTTCTTACATGCTCTTGCTGCTTCTCACCTCTGCCTGACCACAGGTTCCTTTCCCGAGGCCATGTCTTCCAGCCGCCTCTCTCAAGGAGCCTGACTCCTCATGCAGCTTCTTGCAGGCTGTAGCTGAGGAGCCTCTTCTTGGCAATTCCCAGCTTCTCTGGCAACTGCCTGGAAACCCTTCACCCCAACTGCCCTCTCCCTTCAGGGCCAGTCCCAGGATGCTTCCTACCACAGCTCTCCTCTCTCAGTCCTCCCCTATGGATCCTGCAGACCTTGCTTTACAGGAACCACCCAGTCTGGTTCCCCCCAACTGTGTCTAATCCTTAATTACCTATCCCCAAACCATGCCACAGAATGGGTTAAATGGGCCCCTCCACACTGTCATTGCCCGTGCTGGGCTTATGCACCCCAGCACATGGACAAACAGCTTTCACCAACATTTAGGCAGCCTGAGAGCTGTATTCAGCTGGAGCACTAAGAGCAGCTGCCATTTCTCTGCCAGGAATACGGGAACTACACTCCCTCGCTCCAGCCAGAAGCAATTACGCTGCTATAGGGCTTTGTCTAGTAACTGGCCCACAGGCAGGACAGGAGCAGATCAGGCCTCATGGCAAAGGAGGGAGCAGAGGGCAGGCATTCTTCATGACATCGGGAGCTGGAGAACACACTAGGTGGTACTTAAAACAAACAACAATTTCAGCAGTGTATAGAACTCTGAGTCACTGTACCTTGAGCAATGGCATCTTCTTGTTCTATGTTTGTACAGCACCTAACACGACAGGATCTTGAGCCATGGCTGGGAATCTTATGTGCTGTAATAATCTAAATCAGCAATCATTAAAGTCAATGGCAAAGCTCCCACTGCCTTCAATAATGTAGGATCAGGTACTAAGGGCATTGCATACAACCAGATTCTGTGTTATCCTATCTCTACTCATTATGCTTAAAGAAGCACAATCCAATGGATCAGAGATTGAACTGGGAGTTGGGAGACCTGGGTTCTATTCCTGACTCAGTCATTAATCAGATGTGTGACCTTGGATAAAGTTTATGCCTGTGTTTCCTTTCTTGTATATTTAGACAGTCAGCTCTTTTTGGTAGGGACTGTCTCTTAGTATGTGTTAGTACAATGCCTTGAACGAAGGGGCTCTGATCTCAGCAAGAACCTCAAGGCACTACTGTAAAACAACCAATCATCATCATCTCATTTTTGCTTGTTTAGGAAAAATAAGTACACAATCCTGAACTCTATGGAAAAAATGGAAAAATATCAGCTGATAACTAGAATTACTTCCTATGGCATATACTGCTTTACATACACCGTAACATTAACACAAATGATCAAAAGATTTTGACTATATAGAATTATAGAAGATTACAATTGGAAGGGACCTCAGGAGGTCATCTAGTCCAACCCCCTGCTCAAAGCAAGACCAACCCAACTAAACCATCCCAGCCAGGGCTTTCTCAAGTGGGGCCTTAAAAACCTCTAAAGATGGAGATGCCACCACCTCCCTAGTTAACCCATTCCAGTGCTTCATCCTCCTCCTAGTGAAAAACTTTTTCCTAATATCCAACGTAAGCCTCCCCCATTGCAACTTGAGACCATTGCTCCTAGTTCTGTCATCTACTACCACTGAGAATAGCCTAGCTCCATCCTCCCTGGAACTCCCCTTCAATTAGTTGAAGGCTGCTGTCAAATCCCGCCTCATTCTTCTTTTCTGCAGACTAAATAAGCCCAGTTCACTCAGCCTCTCCTCATGACTCATGTGCCCCAGCCCCCTAATAATTTTCGTTGCCCCCTGTTGGATTTTCTCCAATTTGTTCACATCCTTTCTGTAGTGGGGGGCCCAAAACTGTACACAATACCCCAAATGTGGCCTCACCAGTCTCATAAAGAGGGGATTAATCACTTCCCTCGCTCTGCTGGCAATGCTCCTACTAATTCAGCCCAATACTCAGTTAGCCTTCATGGCAACCAGGGCACACTGCTGACTCATATCCAGCTTCTTGTCCACTGTAATCCCCAGGTCCTTTTCTGCAGAACTGCTGCCTAGTCAGTCAGTCCCCAGTCTGTAGCAGTGCATGGGATTCTTCCATCCTAAGCATAGGACTCTGCACTTGTCCTTGTTGAACGTCATCAGATTTTTTTTGGTCCAATCCTCCAATTTGTCGAGGTCACTCTGTAGCCTCTCCCTACCCTCCAGCGTATCTACTACTCCCCCCAGCTTAATGTCATCTGTGAATTTGCTGAGGGAGCAATTCACCCCATTATCCAGATCACTAATGAAGATGTTGGACAAAACTGGCCCCGGGACCAACCACGGGGACACTCCGCTTGATACCAGCTGCCAACTAGACATCGAGCCGATGATCACTACCAGTTGAGCCCTATGACCTAGCCAGCTTTCTATCTACCTTATAGTCCATCCATCCAACCCATACTTTGTTAACTTGCTAGCAAGAATACTATGGGAGACCATATAAAAAATTTGCTAAAGTCACGGTATATCATGTCCATTGCTTTCCCCACATCCACAGAGCCAGTCATCTCATCACAGAAGGCAATCAGGTTGGTCAAGCATGACTTGCCCTTGCTGAATCCAAGTGCTTCAAAATGGATTCCTTGAGGACATGCTCTATGATTTTTCCAGGGACTGAGGTGAGGCTGACCGGTCTGTAGTTCCCCAGATCCTCCTACTTCCCTTTTTTAAAGATGGGCACTATATTTGCCTTTTTGTCATCGTCTGGGACGTTCCCCGATCACCACGAGTTTTTAAAGATAATGGCCAATGGCTCTGCAATCTCATCAGCCAACTCCCTCAGCACCCTCAGATGCATTGCATCCGGCCCCGTGGACTTGTGTATGTCCAGCCTTTCTAAATAGTTCTGAACCCATTCTTTCACCACTGAGGGCTGCTCACCTCTTCCCAATTCTGTGCTGACCAGTGCAGTAGTCTGGGAGCTGACTTTGTCTGTGAAGACAGGGATAAAAAAAAGCATTGAGTACTTCAAACTTTTACACATCATCTGTCATGAGGTTGCCTCCCCCATTCTGTAAGGAGCCCACACTTTTTCTGGTCTTCTTCTTGTTGCTAACATACCTGTGGAAACCCTTCTTGTTCTCTTTCACATCCCTTGCTAGCTGCAACTCCTATTGTGCTTTGGCCTTCCTGATTTCACTCCTGCATGCTCGAGCAGTATTTTTATACTCCTCCCTAGCCATCTGTCCAAGCTTTCACTTCTTGTAAGCTTCCTTGTTGTGTTTTAGCTCACTGAAGATTTCTTTGTTTAGCCAAGCTGGTCGCCTACCATATTTGCTATTCTTTCTGCACATCGGGATGGTTTGTTCCTGTGCCCTGAATAAGGTTTCTTTAAAATACAGCCAGCTCTCTTGACTCCTTCCCCCCCTCATATTAGCCTCTCAGGGAATCCTGCCCATCAATTCCTTGAGGGAATCAAAGTCTGCTTTTCTGAAGTCCATGGTCCGTATCCTGCTGTTCTCCTTTCTTCCTTTTGTCAGGATCCTGAACTCGACCATCTCATGGTCACTGCTGCCTCAGTTGCCACCCACTTCTACATCCCCTACCAAATCTTCCCTGTTTGTGAGCAGCAGGTCAAGAGAAGCACGGTGTCTAGTTGGTTCTTCCAGCACTTTCACCAGGAAGTTGTGTGCAACACTCTTCAAAAACGTCCCGGATTGTCTGTGCTCTGCTATGTTGCTCTTCCAGCAGATGTCAGGGTGATCAAAGTCCCCCATGAAAACCAGGGCCTATGATCTGGAAACTTCTGTTAGTTGTCTAAAGAAAGCCTTGTCTACCTCATCCTCCTGGTCTGGTGGTCTATAGCAGACACCCACCACAACATCACCCTTGTTACTCTTGCCTCTTAACTTAACCCAGAGACTCTCAACTGGCTTTTCTCCAGTTTCATACTGGAGCTCAGAGGAGTCATTTTGTTCTGTTACATACAGTGCAACTCCTCCACCTTTTCTCCCCTGCCTGTCCTTCCTGAACAGTTTATACCCATCCATGACAATGTTCCAGTTGTGAGAGTTAGCCCACCAAGTCTCTGTTATTCCATCACATCATAGTTCCTTGACTGTGCTAGGACTTCCAATTCTTTCTGCTTGTTTCCCAGGCTCCTAGAATTTGTGTACAGTCACTTAAAATAACTAGCTGATTGCTCTACTTTCTCAGTATGAATCAGGAAGCCTTCCCTGTTGCACCCTCCTCCTTGTGCAAATATAAACGGATATTATAAAAGGAATTATTTGCTAAAAGGGAAAACAAAGAGATACATTGATCTTATAACCCCAGGAACAAGGGTCAAGTGATAACCGTAGAGCCCCAAAATATACATAGTTTTATTTGCAAATCTCCAGTTTAAATTTAATTTTTTAATTATTTGACTATACAAGACTTTAATATCAACAAATATTTATGACACATCCCTCTATTTCTCTGAAGTTCTTGTTATTTATTGCATATTTCTATTTTTTAAATAATTTCTGTAACAAGAAAAACTCTTTTAGATCACATTTATAGGATTTATATATTGATTTCAATATGTAGTGTTGTTGTAGCCGTGTTAGTTCGAAGATATTAGAGAGACAAGGTCAGCGAGGTAAATGGCTTACTACAACGATCTATAACCCACGAACCCCCCCATTTTTTGTCCTATGACTGCAGAGGTGTTAATGGGCCACTCCACCTTGAATGGTCCCTTACAATATGTACTAATGAGCTATGCTAAACAGTCTGTCCCACCGTGGCCTCGCTCTACTGTTCAAGAGTATAGGTCAAGGCACAATTTTGCCCCTAATCTCAAACATCCCTGTGTGGCGGAAAAGTATTGTTATCTCCATTTTACAGATGGGAAAACATAGGCAGAGAGATGAAGTGACTTGCCACAGGCCAGAGAGCAAATGAGTGGCAGAGCAGGGATTAGAATTCAGGAATGCCCCATTCCCAGCCCCATTGGCTTCAATGCTCATTTTATAGTGGTGACATCATGACAATAAAAGATTAACTTCTGGTGAGGCCCATAGCCATGAAATATAGAGACAAGAATGCATGGCAAGATCTGCATTAGACCTGTCTTACTATTCCCTGTGTGCGTTCTGAATGCTGTCGTACCAAGTTAATGCATGCCACGGAGTGTCACATATTTCTAATAGACAGTTTTCTCTTATCATAGTCAAAAAGTCCTTTGGAAAACAACATTTAAAAATTACTGGAAATAACAAAATATTCCACATTTTTAGTTCTCTCAAAGGCCACTTTGATGGGCCGGTTGTAACAGAGGAGAGCAATAAGTATGAGCGTGTTCTCTGTGGGATCCAGAAGTAGGAAGGGGTTCATGCTGAAATGGGACTGACTGACCCTGCGTAGGAGGCATAAGACCCCCAAGTGGATTTCACTGGGACAGCTGAGCCTATGAGAGAGAGCAAACAACTGGACTGCCCATTTAAAGATGAATGCCACCTGAGATCTTGAAATTCTGGCAATGAATTTAAGGTCCTAAAATAACACTTTAGGATCAAACTTTAGCCTAGAGAAAAAAACAGAATGGGAGCTTGGGGATGACCAGGGAAGCCGTCCCATTGAAAAGCCATTTCACAATAAATGGAAGTTCAATGCAGTGCCCTGAAACAATTTAGGACTTACATACTACTTCACTGTCACTAGAGAGACACTATTATGCACGTGAATAGACTGGATTCTCCTGTACAGATGAAAAGCTGGATAGGTATGCTAAGCCTTTTCCATGCAGAATGTTCACTGTTGAACCTTTCTCTCCACAGCTGTTGGTCAGTTTGTGTTTGTTTCTGCCTTTATACATTAACCTCCTTTTTGCCTCTTACTACAGCTTCCACTGCCTTTCATGACACCGCTGTGGTGAGACCAAAAGAGACCACATGCTTCTGTGGTTCTAAGGTTAGCCAAACAGTTGGTCAAGACCCAAACATCTATTTTATTGTTTAGCTCCAGTTGGAACTTTTCTGGTTAAGCCTTCAACCTCACTTCACTCCATGCACACCCATGATCAAACACCAGAACAGAAAAGATCTTGGGGAAAGCGCCTTTACCTCGACATTATACCTGCCTCTGAACCCTATTATAGAGGCAATAACATCTTTTATGTAGCCGATTTCCTCTTTGGAGAAAGCCTCAAACTCTAATGCACAATGTCAAACTTGAAATCTTGTCCTGCTCCCCCACATCTGACACAGGCAAAGGAGGGTGTGGGCAAATCAACAGGGGGTATAATGGGAAGAGAGCAGCTAAGAATGACACATTGCACCTGTTACGCCAATTATACGGATATGGCAAAAACAATAGCCAACCAGATATGATCCAGCTGAAACAGACTCCAGTCAATGTCATTTGAATTTGAACTTAGGTCTTGAAGCAGTGGGTGAGGGAGCCTGATATATTTAGCGCGTACAGAAACCTAGAATGATGAGTTACAGCAGACAGATTTACTCTGCGACTGCTCTAGGTACTCCCCCAGCCACTTCTTCTGGACAGTCATTGTTGAGCAACCAGGTAGCTGTTTCCTGAGACCGCAGAACACTAGTCTCTGATCCTGAATAGCTGTTATGCCTAGGTGTTGCTAGTGACCCGGAATTATTTATTTTTGCTCGTTTTTAAGCAATATAGTAGAATGAGTTATGCTTTCCTCATGTTACAGGCCTCCTGGGCTGATTTTGTACACACACAAAAAGAAGCTTCTGGCATTTTTCACATGTCAACCAGCAGTGGCTTGGCTGGGCTATCAAAGCAGGCCTGGCAGATGCACAGAATGGAGTGTCCAAGACCCACCACAGACGCTGCCTGCACAAATGAACTAACAGCATCGATACTGCTGGGCCACAGCAAGGAGGCCGGGGGGGAATAAAATCCCATGGAGACAGGCCTAGACCATGACTATAAAGAATCTGCTTCTCTTAGCAGGTGCTTTAAGTTCCAACATCTGCTGGCCATATAAATCAAAGTGGCTGGTACAAACATTTACGCAAATGAATGACGTGAACGTATAAATACATGGTAAGGATTTTTCCCTGTTAATATTCTTGGCATGAACATATATAGAAGGTTCAGTAACTTTTTTTCCAGTGAACCAAAGAGGTAAATTTAGGAGAGAAAGAAGAAAAATCGAACAAGTGAGTTTTTTATCTGTACTTTTTAAATACGCTGTATACACTAAAAAAATCACAATACATCTACTAATTTAAGTTAGGAGCCCCTTTAACTAACTTGTTGATTCAAGTTTTGGGGTGAAATCCTGGCTTTTGTCAATGGGAGTTTTGCTTATAAGTTTACTTCTCCTCAAATCAGTGTAACGTGCCAAAGATAAAGGGTCACGGGTTCCAAGGGGGAGTTTAGGGCCCAACTCCAATTGAATTCCAATGGATGGAGGGCGCCTGACTGTCCTAGGCATCTTTAAAAAGCTCACCCAACACCTAGGTAACAAGTAAATTCTTTACATGCACAAAACTGATATGTGGTGGTGTCAATAATGGCTGGTGAAAGTCCTTGATCAATTTTGCAAATTATTTCGCTTCTAATGTATCTAGTTTACAGCACAGTGAAAATAAAAACTGAGACTTGCCATGCATTGCATGGAATATTCCTATATACACTGGGCAGCAGTAAATAGCACAGGGGTCAGGGTGAGCCAGCTGAAAGTAGACACTTAAGAGGTCCATGCATTTTATCCTCATTTCCTTTAGGGTCACAGAAGAATTTGGTTCTGGCACCAATGCAAGTGTCATTTACCAGGGAAAAGGATGTGATCAAGTCTGGTAGCTGGGATGAAAGGTCCCAATTCTGGAGCGAGATCCATGTGGATGGCCCTTTGCTCCCCATACAAGTGATGGCATACCCCCCATGTGTCTCTCCTTGCAAGGCAAGAGCCCTAAATAGCGTGACTTACCATGGATCATGATGGGTTTAGTCTGGATCAAAAATCAGGGACTCCCCTCTCACCCACCCCTGGTTATGTGGGGAGCAGGACCACATATTAGATCTAAATTTCTTCTGTTTCTCACACAGAACCCTGCTGTAGTGTAAAGGGTTCTGGCACTGTGTGCCTGTTGAAAACTTGCCTGCATAAATCCTGCATCCTTTTCAGATCAAAACCCCATGAGGTTTTTGCATTCTGAAATGCAACCCCATGATACGTATAAATCTGTAAATGTATTCATGGATTGCTTTGAATATTAATTATATTCAACAATCTCCTCACATAATTATTTTTGCAGTAAATTTTGGGTGGTGGTTACACAGCTTATACCTCATGTAGCGTCTCTGTTGACATGGACTGTGGTAAAAAGCTTTCCAGTCATCTTTGGCACCCAATGCTGGAATGTCTGCTTGAGCCCTGGCACGAACGGTGTCTTCTCCCATCTGACATTCATATAACCATCACACACGTTCCATTTTACACTGGGCTTGTTTCTTTGAGACATAAGGCTCTGTAGACAATGTGCCCCAAACTGAAAGCTGCACTGAGCTATTCACTAGAGTTTCAGATTTGGGCCAACAAGTTCCTCCAAGCTCATAGGATCCCTGCTGCTCTCTCTTATGCTATTATGTCCAGCAGAGAGACTGCTTCTGCTGCTAAGCACTTGGGTCTGGTCCTGCTGCTCTCAAGCCAAAGTAATTGGATGAAATCAGCACAAAGAACGAGAGGTCAGCTTAAGCACCAAATGCCTGATCCTGCTTCCACTGAAGTCAATGGTAAAAATTCAAGAGTGGGGACCGATTGTGATCTTGATACGCTCCAAGGTTTTTGTTGTGTTTTTAAATAAATGTACAAAATATGAGCCTGATCCTTCAAGCCTTACTGACACAAGCCAGGGGTCCAGCTCTGCCACCATTATTCACATCGGATAGTACCTTGCTAGGCAAGCAAGCCCATTAAAGTCCTAGAGAGTCTGACACACCATGATGCACAGAGGCTCCAACCACTTCTCCAGCCCAAGCTGCAGACCGGTGCCCACGCCAGAGGTTAACATGGTTGCTTTCACTTCCCCACTGCATCTGCACTTCCTGCACACAGAGCCAAATGCTTAGGGTTTTGGTGAGAGAAGTGAATTTCACCCTCACCGCAGAGGTCGTGTTCTCTAGTTCTCTTAGCACAGGGTTAAGAATCAGGCCCTCCTGAGTCGTCTGTCCTGGTTCTGAAACTGACTTCCTTTCTGGACTTGGGTAAGTCGTTTAACTTCTCTGTGCCTCACTTCCCCACATCTGGGAAAAAAAGCGCAAGTCAGATTTGCTGGAGCAGCGCAAAGCAGCCCTAACGTCAATTTCATTAGCCACTTGAGAATTTCCTATGCTTAGGAGAATACCTGCGTGGAACAGAGCCCCCGTAGCAGCTCTTGCATCACCACCTTTCGGCCACTACCGCAGGGGATCAGGTCAGAGAAAAGGAGTTGTGCAACTGCGGCATTCCTACCTCCCAGCAATCCTGGAATGCTGGCATGGCCTCTTGGAGACAGAGGCAGCTGGTTAGCTCAAGGACCAGGGGTTGCAAAGGCACTTCACTAATTATCATCATGTCCCAGCACGGAATTCATTTAGTTCTGTGGCCACGAAGGTGACCTAAGACATCCCCACAGGACAGGTTTTGATTGACTGTGCTGTCACAATTCCTGATGGGCTTGGGAATGACAACTGTGTGCCATGATCTACACTGGCTGTCCCAAACTCAGTGGGTTGAAAAAGATAGCTAGTGGAAAGGATGCCATAATACAGTTCTCTCTCCCTTAGTGATTTATAAAGTGTCACTTCCAAGATTTGCAGATGTGGCTAATGATTTTTAGTGCCTCCATTTCTGGCGTGCCCAATGTGAGATATCATAAATGGGGCCTGATGTGCAGCTCTTTCTGAAAATCAGATCTCTTTCAAGTGTCTCGAGCCGGGAGCCCCAAAACACAGGTACAGTACCTCAAATCACTCGTCACATTTGAAAATCATGGCCAAGTGATCTAATGGCTTCTGGTCCAACCTAATGATGGATGTGTTCAAAACAGATTGAATTTCAATGGAGCAAAATTCAACCATATGAAAACCAGTAAGAAAGTTGCACAGAATAATTAATATATCGTAGAAGAAAATATTGTTACTGTTGATGGTGGCTTTATGATCAATTATATTTGCCTACCTAATCTTGAGGCATTTTAGAAATAGCTATGACCTTGATTCTGCCACATTTACTCATATTAAATTGTACTTTATTCTGCAAGTAATCCCACTGAAAAATATCAATGGAATTACTCAAAGAGTAAGGCACTACTCAATAAGAATAAAGGTGATCTCTCCCTAAATGACTGATTCTCTTACATCTCTGGTTTCAGTTGGATTCCACTGAAATATCTTTGCACTATAAGTTAAGCAAAAAATCATGACTGAAATTGAATCATTATGACCCTGGGTGAAACAGACTATTTTGCAATATATCAGGGCAAAAACTATAGTATTTTAGGTGTTCTGTGGTATCTTTATAAAGCAACGGATGGATTTGGGGGGGAAAAGGTAGATCCTTGCTGAAACTAATAAGCTACTGGCTGCACTGTATCGTTAGGCTATTGTTGCTATGACAGTTGAATCACTCATATGCAGCAAGTAGTGCATGCCCAGAGTGTAATTCTATGGTGTCACCAGCTCCTGCTTCTGGGCTTGGCATACCTAAGCTTTCAACTGGCAGGAAAGATGGCCACCTTGCATATGAAGTTATTTAAATAGATTCTGTATTGGATGGGACTGGCTGACATGGCTGGAAATTTTATGGGCGGTAGTAAATATCCTCAGGCACTCCCTGATAATTAAGCAGAGGCAGTGTGCGTATTCATGGTACCTAGAAAAAACCCACCAGGGTTGGGGGCATGGTGCTAGTGATCTGAATTCTGGGAAATGCAAGAAGTGACTATAAACATGACAAAACATGAACAGAAAAGGTGGGCTCCCTTCCACCCAAAATTCTGTTGTTCATGCTTTCCAGCAGGTATAGACTGAAAGAGAAGTGCCTGATTTGGAGACTGGAAATAAAGCAGAGAGGTGCCATTGTATTTTGTATAGATTCCAGAGCTAAACCTCTGCCAACACAGAATACAAACTGTGTGTGATGTCATTAACATCACCCTAACACATCCAGGATGAGCACTAGTGCCGGTTTCTCTCTCTCTGCCTTCTGAAATGCTCCTTGATGTTGCTGATTTTGAGAGGGAACTGGTCCTGTGACTCCCCCTCTGACTTTAGTACCAGATGGCACAATACCATGGTGTCACAACATCAGAGGTCTCGCATCAGTCACCAGTGCCTTCCTTAATTTTTCTGCAGCCACTCTGCTGTCAGTCACATCATTTTGTACATCACTAATACTTTTGGCCAGATTCTCTGGCCCACTACATATCTTTTACATTCCTCCCACTGCATCAAGGAACTGCTTCCCTAGTTAGTATGTTGCCTGACTGCAGAAAGGCCTTGTCTGATTTGAAAAACTGGAGGATAGATTGGGGTTCTTTAGCTTCTTGTAGTTCCCTTTCTTTTACCTCCTTCCGTTTCTGGCTGCCTCATTTGTATTTATAGCCACCACCAGACATGGCCGTATGAGTGTGTGTGTGTGTGACTGTGAGTGAATTAACACTTACTCACATATATTTTGGACCTGCAAATCTTACCAGAAGATGCAGCAGCACTGGCTGCCACTGTCTTATCGTGCTTTACTTTGCCCCGCCCACCAGCTGTCCCTCCCTCCTGCCTATGCACAAGGAACTCTGGGACTGGTAGTTCTTGATCTTGATGCGATAAACCATGTCACAGAGAGGAGCACAACCTCTCTGTCTCTCAGTCTCACACTACAAGTCCTAGTTTACCTGCACAAGTGCACGCTCTACTCTAAAGACAGGCCTGGGCTGGGCCAGCAGGCCCAGCAACTCACTGTTCACAGTGTTGCTTGAGACAGCTCGAACACTGCTTCTGATTGGCTCCAGCAAATCTCACACGATCCGGACAATAGATACGTAGATACAGCGAAATAAGTTTCTATAAATAGCCTCAGCCATGATCTACAATTTAGCCTCAATTTTTTCCTCATGGTAATGGGGGTTGCAGCCTGGTCCGGGCCCCCCAGGGCCTCCACGCCCTGGTAAAGCGCACCCTTTTCCCCCCCATGGGGGCGCCCTGACTGAAGAGTCTCCCTGATTGGGAGAAAACCCCAAGTGGCATACAGCTGAGCATCCAGAGGACTGTATTTGCTGCTGTTGCTCCTGCTTTCCCAAAGTCCTATAATGCAAATGATTGCTCTTGGTTTACATGACCAACACAGTACTTCTGCTTCTATCATGAATAAAATTTCAGCTATGGAACTAGAATTGTTCACCAATATTTGTATGACCAAAACTCTGCTCATGCAAGTTATTTGTGAAAAGGACATGAAAGTAGCAAATCAAAACTGAGCTTCTAAATTTGTTCATGCACAATTTTCACCCTATTATTTCAGCTCTAGCAACAAGTATTGTTGCTAGGACTGTGTATACTGTAAACCTCTGTCCATGGGTAATATTCTAATAGCCTCACTCTGATGCAAGAAGAACTCAAATATTAGCAAAACAAATAATACTTAGCACTGACTTAGGCTAAGTTGTTTCTCAAAGAGCTGATCAAACAATGGCTAATAAATATATTTCCCCAAGTAAAACTGGGTCATTCTTGTGTCAGAACAAATATTAAATGAATATAACACTAAGATACTTCCTACCAACTGGGAGGAGCATGGACTGTGCAGGAATAATACATTATAAGCTTTGGTTTGATGCAAAAGAACTCAAATGCAAACAAGAGATTTTTCTCTTGAAAAGATAGGATATGCTTTCATTAGACCATATATAAATCATTTTTAAAACGAGGATAGTTTCAAAAAGAATTACACAAGGAAAAATGTAGTAGGCAACTGCCTACCAGGGTAAGGCATCAAGAGACAGGATCCAAGATTAAAATATTTTTTTAACATTTTTATTTATTTATTGTAAACTGAAACTGAAATTCAGCCCCTCTTTCTCTTCCCATATCTACATATGTAACTCATTCCTTGCTTTGTCATTTGTGAATAAGTCAGCCATCCCAAGCCCATGTTAATAAAACTCTTCCATGACACACGCTATGCCATTCTGTATTCCACACACATAACAATAAGCTATGTTATATGTCTTCCCATTAATAAATGGTTAGGGTAACATTCAGGTTGCAAGGTTAAGCACCTAAAAGTCAGGAAAAGCCAAAGCTAAGATTGCACACACAACCTTAGCTCTTCCCTTTGGTGCACACACATCACAATGCAGTCCTCAATTACCTAATCACATAGGATTTCCAATCCTATATAATATTGTGCAAAACTTCTATAACATTAGATATGCACCTGTAAAATCTACTGTTGGGTACTATTCTGTGTATGACAGATAAGCAAGACCCAGAAAAATCATTTATATACAATATGCGTAGTGCAAGAGGCAAAGGCTGCTTCACCATACATTAGTAAGACAGCCATTTTATATCCATGCTAATTAAAAAAAAAATCAGTACACCACCTCATAACATAATGGGTTCCCAGACAGAGTGCATTTAACGAAACAATGAAATGGAAAGTTCCTGCCATTTTAATCTTGTAGCCTTGTCACAAGCAATCTTGTTTCAAATCCTGGCTCTGCCACTGATTTCCTGTGTGACCTTGACCAAGTCATTTCATCTCTCTGTGCCACAGTTCCCCATCTATAAAACAGGATAACAGTCCTTGCTTCCTCCTGCATTTTGTCTGCCTGTCTATATAGATTGCTCTTCAGAGCAGAGATGGTCTTTTACTGTCTTGTACTGTTTGTTCAGTGGCTAGCCAATGGGGCTCGGGTTTCTAGCCACTATTATAATTAATAATAAAATTACCAATAATGCCAAATACTATCAGAATTTCCTTATTCCCTGTCAGAATATTGACAAAGACCCTAGAATAGTTGAGCCACAGGACCCAAAATAGCAGGGTCCTCCATATCCCAAGACTAGGTTTTGTTTAGAAAGAGGAATGAGAAAGCTTTCAAGAGAAAGAGGGGTGGGTGGAGTGGAAAAGAGTCTTGATATCTATAATGACATCCTATATAAAATCTGCATAAATTAAATGGCTTCTATTCATAGTCTCTTAAAGAAAAAAATAAGATTTCCATAGAGGGAATATGAATTAGTTTGTTCCTGTTCAGCCCTCGGATGAGTTTAAAAAAAAAAGGAAGAAGATTGGCCTGGCTGCCCAAGTAGTTTCTACATAATCATGACAGTCTCTTGATCCTGGAGAGACTCCACAGGGTGCCTACTTTACTATTAGTGCCTGGGAGAAATGCTGCCTATTACCTAGCTTGGAACCCAGCTCTTTTTCTATTCTGGGGCCTACAAAGTAGCACATCTGCTAATTCACAGCTATGGCTCTTTGAAGTGCCATTGATATTCAAAACTTGTGGAGCCTTCCGAATCATAACGGAATCATCAAACACCACTCGTACCCCACTACAAATCAACTCGCTCTGGTGAAACTCCTGGCCACTTCTGTGTGCTAACGTCAGCCTGCCTCGGAGAAAAGGGCTCTGGCAGCATAAGCATTGCAAAGGAAAATAAAATCCTCAGCATGGAGCCACGGAAAAGAAAAACAGTGAGATATTTAAACCTACCCATTTCTTTTTAAATACTTGGGTGTTCTTCATAGAGGGAATTTCCACCACCACCACCCCTTCCCAGAAGCGTCCAAAGTGTTACTCACATTATTTATAGAGCTTTGATGTGTGCCTCCAAAGTTTTAGTTCAGCTTTTAGGAATGTGAGGGTCAAATCATTTTCCCTTTCTGATGAAAGCAGACTGTGAATCTAATATGACAGTTTATTCAAACAAGGAAACACAGAGGCACTTTCCACTAGTAATATACAGCAGTAAACAGCTGAAACTATCATAATCGGAGGACTTACTTAGCCTCGTACAACAGAGGAGAGACATTCGTTCTCTGCATGATGCAATTGACTCTGAGTATGCTCAGGACTTGTGACATATGGGGCAGGTTTGCCCTTGACCCTCTGGAAGAGATATTTCTTAAACTCAGGATCATCACTTCACAAAAGGGAACAGAAAGCCGGGCAATATTAGCAAAGGAAAAAGAAAATCTAGCATCCCCCCACAGAAAAGAGTAATGTCAGGTAGGTATTAGAGGGATGCTCTTCACTGAAAATGTTCTCTCTACATAGGCCAAATCCTATAGCCATGTAGGTCTCTGAATATATTTTCTGTGCATGGCAGTTGGTGTCGATGTGATGGATTCTCCAGCAGGTAACAGTAATTGCTAAAGTGGAACTCTATGAAATGTATGCTCAAACCCCACTGCGTCTTAATTTATTTAATGGTTTTAAGTCATTTACAAAACGTTAGTTATGTTTCATTGGCCGGTACTCTAGATTTTTTTTCCCCTTAATTTCAGCAGTCACTCAAGTATGGTGTATTTCACTGATCACGCTTCAGTGTATAGCAGAACAATTTAGTACCCATTTGTAATAGCATCTTAGTCATTAAAACTTAGAGGTCAGACCACGCGGTACATAGCAGCAACAGCAGCAACTAACTGTTACAGGAGATCCAAGCCCAGAAGTGATCTCAGGGCTCCAAATCCCTGAGCAGTAGAAACTGGACAAGGACAATGATGGGCAAACCCCAAAAGCTTTGGAGTTCAGGTTTGATTTGAATGAGCATCTCAAAGTTCAGATGTTTATCCATGTCTGGTGAGTTTGCAAAACTGGACTAGAACTCTAGGGCTTGATCCTGTTTCACATTGCTCCTTGCACTGGTAAATATTTGAAATGATACATAGAGTAACTGGCTCTCTGAAACAATCTGTCTCTTATTCAAAGTTCATGATACGCAGGCACTTCGCTTACTCCAGCCCTCCAATCCTCTAATGCCTCCCCCTAGGAACTCATAACATAGAAGAGGAACAATCTTATTTGTTAAGAATCCCTATATTGGCACATGAGCATCCTCAGTACCACTGCAGTCAATGGGAGTTGACAGAGTTCATCACCTTGCAGGATTGGCCCCCTAATGAGTGTGGTCTTCCATACATATTTTGGAATTTCTCATTCCAACCCTACCCAAACTCCGAAGTGCAAAGGTGTACAAAAACAGGGAAAATATATTAACTATTTCTGAACCTTAAAAATAATCATAAATGTTTACGTCAAGTTTGGTTCCACAAATAAGCAACAGCTGGAAGGAGGAGTAAGTGCATCATTTCTCTGCTCACCTGTTCTTATCCTAGACATGAGATCACCGAGATTACTAATGAACAACATTACCAGTTGCACACAGCACTGGCTTCTATGCCTACTTTTCTGCTGTAGCTCCAATGTATGGGAGCTAGGTGCATGGAGAAAAGAAGAGTACTGGAAAGAGCAATAAGGTAGGGTTTTTGCCTTCAGTTAACTTTTTGAACGGACACATACAGAGCAAGTCCTCGAGCGGAATGCCTTTTCCCTTCCTCCCTACGTTGCAAGTTTGTGCTACATCAAACCAACATCTCCTCAGATATCCTTCCATGATAAGAAAGGGGCTGGAGGTACATATCGGTGCCTTGAGACGGGATTAGTTTGTCTGGTTCAGGGTATTGTTTAGGCACCCATCACTGCAGTATCCGAGCACCATCCTGGTTAACAACTTGGCATAGGGATATATGTGCTGAAAACACATTCCAATTATAAAAGATACAAACAACAAGATGGTCCATACTCCAAAGACTGTACACCTAGAGGGATTATTAAAATAATCTATTTCCCCATCACTTCTAATCATAATCTGGCTTTTGTGGGTTTATTATCTCCTGTAGGTGATGACATGGGTCAACATATTAAAACGTCTTTATCTTAGACACATGACTAAGTGGGCTGATATACAGGATCTGAAGATGCTCAGCACCTGCTTATTTAGGTGCATAAACATGGGTTTAGGTGCCTAGCCTTAGGGACAGAAATTTTGGCCTCAATATTTTCTCTTATTTCTGCTAGGGGAGGGGAGAGTGAGGAACCAGTTTCTACTTACATATACAATTTATTACTCTTGTGTTTGTTTTCAAGATTATATAACTTAATGTGATGTTGACTTTGTTTTATTAGGATAAATAAGAAGATATTTGTGTTGAAGAGACACCTGTCTGTCATGTTGAAAATCAAGGTCCAGTGACACAATGCATAGCAGTGAATCAGTCCCTCAATATATGTATTTTCCCCTGCTTATGTTACTAAGAGAGCAGAGTAAACAGACATTTTTCTCTAATTATTCTTTCCCCAAGGCTCTACTGTAATATTTAATACATGTTTGCAAGATCAGGGTTTTAGACTCTAATGTGTTCATGACCCTTTTATGTTTTCTGAAAAACTTGAGCACTTGAGCTTCAAACATGCCACTGCTTTTCCAATACAATTTTTTAATCTTCAAATACTCAACCGCTCAAAGGCAAAGCTCCTTCAGCTGCCATATAAGTCAGCCCACTTAAGTATCTTGAAGTTTAGAAATACTGGTCCATGCCTTCTGCCATCACCAGTAGGATACCTGACTTTTAGCTTGAATGCTCAGTAGCTGCAAAGCTCATTTTAAGTGTATGTTCTTTTGTAAAACTTGAAATTTGTACTAACCCACACATTAATTGTAATGAAAAGTATATTTTACAAATTCTTTCTGGAATAATAGTATAATATAATAATAATATACATATAATAGAATAATAGTCATTTGTAACTAGGGCTGGGGTGAACTAGGATGAATAATTAATAGAAAATTATTTATTCAACAAATTTCCCTCTTATTGTTGTTCTCTCCAGGAAGAGATTGTTATTTATTTTTACAATATCAGTGGTCCCGACAGAGATTGGGGCCCCATTGTAACAAGTGCTATGCATATAAAGTGAAAGGTACTGATGTAATTAGCTTTGTTCTTTATTCAAACATTTTGGGAATTTCTTCAATGAATAATCCTTGGGTGGCAATGAGCTCTGCATGTGTCTAAGCTCTGCCCACATGGAGCTCACTGCTGGAAAAGGGCTATAGTTTGAGATTTGAATGATCTGCACATTTCAGTGAGTGCTGATCCTAAGCACATAGGGTGAAACCTTGCCATGGAGCAGTCAATAAGTGTTTTGCCATTGAAATCCTGGCCCCATTGGAGTCAATGGCAAGACTCCCATTGACTTTAAAGGGGCCAGGATTGCACCCAAGTAGTATCCCATTGAAGACAATCGACTTTCGATCAAGTCCCTGATAAGAGAGCAAATACCATGCCATTAAACTTATGAAACTTTGCATTCATTCACAAAAGAGAAAAAGCAAAATGTGCTGCAAATGATATGTCCAGCTCTCGTTGCAGAAGACCTAAGAATGATTTAAACATGAAATAATTTTTTAAAATATACTTCTCAGTATTTATGTTGGTGTTTGTTGTGCATTTTTCTCAGTTTAGACAAGATGAAAAGAGACTAGTCCGTTTTACAATTTTTTTGCAGTATTTTCTAGTTAAATTAACTTTCAGGTTTTCATGCACTAACATAAGGATGCAATTTGGGGTCCCAATCAGGCAAAATTTATCTACTTGTTTAAATTAAAGCACCTGAGTATGCCAACTGACTTCTGCTCCATGGGAGTAGTTACCATTTTAGTCATCGGTTACATGGAGATAATATTAATTTGCTATCTCACAGGAGAATTGTGAAAGTAAATCTATTAATATTTGTGAGACATAAAAGAGCCCATCCTGAAATTAATAATTTCATGTTCAGTGGAAGATTTGCTGAAAATAGCCATCAGGCAACACATTGAATCATCAGGATAAGGTGAAATTTTAAATAGTTGTCTCAGTCCCTGTACACCATCCATCCTGTGTGCTGCATAAGGCAGGAGCTCTGTGGGAAAAAAGCAATAGTGATAATGTAATTAAAGACTATTGTAATGCATATGCACAAGGGGACTGAATTCAGGTTGCATGAGCAACCTTATATCTGGCATTTCCTAACTTCTGAGTGCTTAACTTTGTAACCTTAACATTGTTTTAATGAAATTTTTTGTTCTATTCACTATAATAGGAATAACATTCACCCTGGTGAAACTAGTATATTTGAAGCAAACAGCTCTATAGTTACCAAACTCTTCAGCCTTGCTTCAGCATTAAATTAACTGCAAAAGCCATTTATTGCTTCATATATTCCAACACCATGAACAACATGTATTAAATCTCCATCTCATGCAGAGCCCATATTGCTTTGTATTTGTATTGTAGGCTCATAGTGCGGAGGGACCTGGGATTAATTTGTATCATCCAACCTAGGAATCATATATTAAAATATCTTGTTAACTGCAGAACCCCAAGCCTGTGCTAAATATTTCCATCTATGAAAAAAGCCAGCCTCAAAACTTATTTCCCCCTCAACCCACATTTTGAAAGTGTTGCTCCATGCCTCTGTATATACGTTGTAAGATAAACTCATGTCTTCAGTGACACCAGCAAATTCGCCGCCTTCAGATCAATTTATCCGGATTGATTGAGCAGAAGTGAAGACCTGCTCAATTGATCCAGAAGACGATTCAATAAAACCACCTCCAAAAAAGTGTAGCACTGCATCAATGGGTATGCATTTCCAGTCGGTGCAGCATAGTGGAGACAGCATGTGAAAGAGGATTTAGGAAGTCAATGTAAGTTACTCAAGCTACTTTATGTAGCTTGTGTAACTCCCATTGACTTCCACCGAATTTCCCGGTTAGTATAGACAGGGCCTCAGCTCCAGTCCCAGGAAATGAGGGGCTGCAGAGTAGCTCCTCTACTCCTTGAGGAACCACAAGATAAAAGCTTCAGAAATTGCAATTCCATCTCAGTGCTGAATCCCATATTGAATATGCATTGCCAGTCTCATAAATGTACCACATAAAATTAATTACAATGTGTCACAAGTATTTAGTTTGTTTCCCACCCCTGCCCAAGCCTGTACATCTTCTGAAATAAGAGCCTTTTCAGTCCATGTTAGCCAACTTTGAGTCTAATGGATTTTGCTTTTTAAGACACTAAAATCAGTTTTTAATCTCTCTTTTTTGATGGTACAGGGCTGGCCATCATTAATGTACAGTGATTATTTTTCATACTACCTTCTCTACCATTGCAAATACCAAATCAGCAATTCCAGTCCTTGGTGCCTACATCTCAGAGGATTTACAATAAGAAATTACCATTACATGCACAGTGAGATAATTTTTGGCCAGTGGTTAGAAAATTTGTCAAGCAATCCAGTACTAGTGGCTTTAATAGGTTAACATGACTGGTTTCTATCTTTGCAATGCTGCTGTGAGATTTACTGTGCCTCTTTACCTGGGAGTCAGATACTTTCATATGCAGATAGGCCAGAAAAACTCCAAGAGAGCACCTGTTGCGTAATCAGACTAACAGGACACATCTTCATGGGGGAATACAGAAGGTAGCGAAGCAAAGTGTTCCCCCCAAAAGGGACCATAAATCTCACCCTAGGTGACTGCCACATTGGGTATTTCAGGCAGCTTTTTCAACCTTGGAGGTTCGGGCAACCTGCCAGTAATGAAGATGTATTAATGCTTAATGCAGCTTAATGTAATAGGTGTCATGTTCATAATTTACAAAAGCTCTTTCTGAAACATTAAATTCATTTATACTCCTTAAAAGCTACTCAATCCTGAGGGCTAAGTTAGTTCAGTTGGTGGGGGGAAGTTCTTTTTAGGATCAAATGATATCTAAATTGTTAACATATCCAAACTCATCCATTAGTGCATGTGAAAGCAATAAATGTGCCAAAGTAGCAATAACATGATCGAGGAAAGTCATTGTGGTCATTAGGGCTGAAAAGGTTTCATTTATGGTCCCAGCAAAGAGAATGAAAGCTATAAAGTAAACCTCGGGAGCTCTGGTGTCCAGAAGACTTGCCTCATTATATTAAAATAAAAATAAAAGAACACATTTTCCGTTTTATAAATGGCTATGCACAATACCAACCATCTGGTTGTCAGAGTTGTTCCTACCCTCCCATTGTGGCCAGCATGTTGAATTTAGAAGGGAAGACAGGACTAAAGATGCTGGTGTCTCTAAGTTCACCACTGATTGCACGAACCTCTCATTGGCATCCTTTGGACAATCGTGCTGAAGGAAGTTATCGTAGCCTAGAGGAGACATACAGGATTAACGGTTTGGGAGACTGTAAACAATGGCACACGTGTTGTCGGGACTGTAGAACTAGAGCAGTGATGAGGAGATGTTTCCACTGTCTGTAGCTCTGAATAAATCAAGATTGGTCAGTCTATCATTGTCTAGACTGGCCTGCAACTAGCCTCTACATTATTTTCCTGCCATGCAACTTTACACCTCATAACTTGACTTTTCTGCATACAGTCCAATGCAAAGATGCTAAAAATTCTCAGATGAATTCTCAGAACAGCACTGCCACCTGCTCAGTGCCCCTCCCTAGAGGAAGATCAGAGTGAAGGATCATCCCCATTCAGGCACTGAGGCCCTACTTAAAGAGCACACCAGGTTCTCAGAAGTAAAGCATCAGCCTTATATCTTCGGCACATGGCTGGAATAGCTCATCAGTGCGCTTCACCACAACAGAAACTTGATACAGAATGGCTCCGTTTTGCATTCAGCTTGTTTGTTAGGAATCCACATTGACCTTCCTGCCAGGTTAAATGTCTTTTAACAGATCAGTATGTTCGTGTGCACGCATGTTATATGTATATCCCAGAGCTGTAGCTGAAACCCAGATACAACCCTATGAGATCAGAGAGTAAGTGTATCTAACAACCTGTAATTAAGTCATGTCATGTAGCCAGATTCGACTTGGAGAAAAATGCCTACAGTAATTGCATTTAGTTCATCTTGTAGCATGCTCCCAATCATAACCGCTAATTCAATTGTACGTTCATTCTGCCAGCTCATTGCCATTAAGCACACATTTAATTACTTCAATAAAGGATTAATATGCAGCACACAAAAGAAAGGACATTGCGCTGTGCCAAAGCACACAGCTGCCCCACCATTTAGTGCAGAGATAAAGAAAGGATATCACTGGGCAGCATAATCCTGTTAGAAATACATCATTATTAGATGAACATTCAGGACTTTTATTTTCATGCTTGTTATTCACCCCTCGGTGTGCATATATTTCCTTGGCACCAGAAAGAGCCGTAATATGCAACTGACAGCTCAGCCATTGTTGTCTCAATAATAACACTGCCACCTCCCTCCTCCTCATCCCACCTCATTAGTCCGCTCCATGCTTGTAAGGTTGCTCTTATCTCGTCTCCAGGCGAGGGCTTACAGCAGCTACATTACAACATCCTGAGATAAGGGGCCCTGCTTGACATTATTCCTGTCTGTGCTGCAAACAACTGACAAGCATGGCAAGTATTAAAAAAAAAACAAAAAACAAAGACTGCTCCCCTTCAGCCCCCCTCCAACCTCAGAAGACAGCCCATCAATTCTCCAGGAAGTACACAATCATTGTAGGGGAAACAAAGGCCAGTGTCAATTGTGCAGTGTTATAAAGCAGTCCCTCAAATTAAAACCATGTACCTAACTGCATCTGATGGCAGAAGCTATTTAGCAGTGATATTTTATGGAAAGGCAATGAAAAGCAATAACTGCTTTATTTAATGTATCTGTTCAATCCAGCTGCCCTGGATGGGCCTTAATAGAAGATGTCGATCAATGTCAGAGCCTTTGAAATAAGTACGGCAGACTGCAATAAACATGAAGGAAAGATAACTAAAGCTACTGATCAGCCGCTTGTTACCTTCCTGCACCCAGAGATTTGTCATTTGTTTGTACTGCTTGTAATAGCTGGGGTTGATTATCATGCGAATGTGGAGTACTGTGTCTTGGGAGGGAGGAATGAAGGAAGTAGTCCAGAAGGAGAGGAACAAATTGCAGAAAGTTCATCCAGGCTGTACCAAGAATTCAGCAGCTGAATCTCTATAAAACACAGATTTGTCCTCTTGCTGGCTCACTTGGTGGATTGCTAACATTTATCTCACTTTTCCTGCTCACAGCTCGGTAGGCCTTTGGTGGGAGGAATTAAAGAAAGAAAGCATGCAAAACATCAGCTATCCACAGCTCAGCTGTGTTGAGTGCCAGCACTGATCTTTTACCAGGAGAAAACCTTGAGCAGTATTAATAGGGACACCCGTTTATAGCTGCAGACAGATTGCTAGTGTTGGTGGCAAAGATACAGGTCCTAAACGCAGCAAGATCAAGGAGCGGTTTTGTGTGAGTTATTGTTAAATTAGTCAAACCCAGCAGCTATCCATCAGTGAGTGGGAAACCAGGGACAGAACTTATTCATCATCATTGAAAAGAAATTCATATTAGTGAAGCATGTCATGCTATCCATGCCTCTACTGAACAAGATCATATTTTCTTTGGGACACGGCAGTTTAGTGTTGAAGAAGGATCCTAAAGTGTCATGCTTGTTTCTATGCTGCACACCATGGGAATTCGGATTTTCATGGCCACAGAAACGAGATGAGTCAGTTGTTATTGGTCCAAAAGCACAAGCCCAACCATATAAGCAAAAGGGGAATCTCCAAACCTAAAAACAGTATAGGGCATATATATGCAAGTTAAGCGAGCAGTTTTGATAATATCCAGTCTAATAAGCCAGTTCAGAGCAGTGTTTAGGAGCAGAAGATCAGAGGAAATGGACTACAGAGAAACGGTAGTCGTGAAGCACAATGAAGAAAAGAATTACTGACCTATAGATGACCTGATCAACTAATTTGCAGTGGGTTTGAATGAATCTTTAGTGTGAGTTTTGATTATCTAGTTTCCTATGTGATATTTGGAAACTTTGTATTAAGTGTTTGCTGCAAAAAACCTTTATTTCAATTTAGCATTAGCATTTCTGTCGACAGAGTAATATTTACAAATTTCTGTGGGCATCTGACGAAGTGGGTTGCAGCCCACCAAAGGTTATGCCCACAGAAATGTGTTAGTCTTTAAGGTGCTACAGGACTCTCATTGTTTTTGCTGTATACGGACTAACACGGCTACCCCTCTGGAACTGAGTAATATTTGTTTTTAATTGTTTAACCTAGTTACAGTTGAGGGCTCTAGAAATCTGTATGAAATTCTTGCAAAAGCAGAACATTTTCCACATATATGCCTCCCTCAAAAATCTGTAGGTTTCACTGAACTAATATTAGCACTGCATGCTTTAAAAAATAGCCTACTTTGGCTGATTTGACTGGCATATTTGCGAGAAATGTACTGATTCTCCCTGACAAACCCTTCTCTTCTCTATGGATGTCATATCTACCAGATGATAAATTGTGTTTCTTATTTTATGTCATTTTTCATATTACAGGAGCACATCACCATAGTGTTTGCCTACCATGGTGCACACTACTTGTGTGGCATATTGTAAATAGTTATTTTATTTTTTAAACTGCAGCCTTGTGAAGAAGAAGAAACTGTGCAGAAGAAGAAACTGAAGTTATACCTGCTGAATCCCAGGCTAGTGCCTTAGGCACAAGACCATCCTTCTTCACTGTCCAAGGTTTTTCTATTGCTCTCATCATTGCAATAGCTAAGAGGTGTTTATCCCGCTGTGTAGCCTTACCTTCTCGTCTCCGCTCAGTCCCGTAGGTGACTCATTCGTATTCTAATAAGAACTTTCCAACAAGTTCCAAACTAAGGCCTCAGCTCAGCAGAGCGCATGCTGAATCCAGGTCTAGAAGCAGAGTCCAGAACTTCTGAGTGTTGTGTTCCACATGGGCAGTGAGTGCATAGCTATTTATGCATGGGTAGCTTTCATTGTTCTTCTTAGCCAGACTCAAGGGATCTTTAGAAATCTATTATCTTGGATATTGAGTGGTACATGTGCATCTTGTCACATCACATACTGTTATGGGATGATGCAACAATGAGATGATGCATATGGCATGTTACTGCAAACAAAATCTTAGAGAATTGTACTTTTTAGCATTTTTTAAATATTCCTTATTCACTGAAGTCATCTGTACAGTGCATCTTAACTAGTTTACAGTCAGCAGACTGTCTTTTTCATAAAGCTGATGTGTGGTGGCTTCCAATTAATCTATGTTTGATAATGACACACTTCATTGTAACATGCAATTTCTCAGCTTTTTATAATATACTTTCACTTTCCAGTATATAAACTAAGATATATACACAAAGAGACAATAGATGTATGTCTGCGTCTATTCCCTACAGGTGAAATCTCCTCTAAAACCTACACACAAAGCTGAGCATTTGAGTCTTCTGCAGTGAATTCTGCAGGGATAAGTGAGAATGAATCTATCCTCACAGCTTGTGGCTACGCGCCCCTGTGCGGCCACTATCATCAGCTACAAATAGCTATGGCTCTTTCATGACTCACATGAGGAAAGGTTTGAGGTGCTGGACTCAGATTTCAATAATACCCAACTAGATATGAGCCTGAGCTACAAAATTAGGCCCTTTGATGTACACTGAATAATCTGCAAAGTTTGTAGGTTCTTGGGTCCAAACCAAAAGCTGACATCCATCTCTCTGATCAACTCTTCTGAAAATGATATTACCAAGAGTACAGAGAAACATACCTCCTACATATATTGGAATGTGTTAGATATAGAGACCAAGACATTTGTAAATGGGTGCCTAAAGTTATGCTACTAAATTCATACCTAAGTCAATGGGCCTACTTGAGTGATAGTAACTTTGTGGGGTTTTTTTTTAAAGGCATCGACGTTTTTCAGAACATTGGCCTACCTCTCCAGGTACACCTACTCTAACTTTAGAATATAGATTATAGATCAGGAACAAAACCCCAATGATTAAGATGTAGAATCTCAGCATAGCATTTTTATACAAATGCTTGTGACAGGTCTCTCATAGTCTGACATTAATTGCCATGTTCTTGTTAAGTTAGAATTCTGAAATTTAGTTGAGTCATTCATAACTAGGTATAGAAGAAATGTGAGCATTCCAACTGAGGTCAGCAAAGGACATAGGTTTTATCATATTTCAGCCATTCACATGCCTATAAATGCATATTAGTCATAACAAGTTATAAAAACATTATGAATTTCTTCCGTTAACTGGTTCGGAGTGGGTAGGAGGCCTCCATTTGGGAGAGATGACGGCCACTCATTCCATTTATAGGATTTTAGCCAAGAAAATTTGTTTCGTGGACAAATGATGTAAAAGTTACATTTACTTCAACAGTCCGTGCTTCTGCCTATGAGACAATGCATCTGCTCATAGGCATCCGTATGTTACATTAGAATGTGTTCAATCACAGATTGATATGAAAGCCTTAAGTAACCGAATTATCAAAATAAGGAAAGTGGCCTCATCCACCAAGTAGCAGTATGGTCTGGAGGCAGTAATATAAACTGTGTCTGCCAGTATCAAGGCCTCATGAAGTTGCTTCCATCTTTTTCGCCATACACTGTGATAGCAGAATTTGCAAGTAATATTCCTTGAAGGCTGGAAATCTGCATAGTTATGAATGTGGGATCAGTGATGAAGATAAAAGCCTCCTCATATTGATTACAGGCCACTCCTTGAAATCACAACAATAAAACTAAATAATATTACAACAGTAAGAAGCCAGAGGTTGCTGCTGCTGCTGAAATATGTTGCTAGTGCCAGCACTGATAGCCAAGGCCATGGCCACCAAGAAGGTGAATTGCTATCTGTTAGTAAATAAATAATAGTTCTGCATAGGTTGGGCAAGACATCATAGAAGATATGAGTTTTGCAGAGGGATTGGAAAGATATTGGGTGCTTTCTGCACATGTCACAAAAAGGCCATCCAGGTACAGGAAGCAGCATGGAAGAAAGCACAGTGACAAACCCTGGGATAATGGGACTAACTGGCAACATTTATGAGATGAGCATGCAAGCGGTAAAGCCGGATATTGGGAGCATTTCTCCATCAATCTAGAGGTACACAGCTATTGCTGATATGAAAATGTTCACTGTCTGCTCATATCTGGTAGTGTCAAAATAACTTATGAGCTGTCTAAATTGACCACTTCTATAGCAGCATCTCTAAAGACATCCCAGAAATAATGAGTGCATGTTCCCCCTAGCAAGATCCTTGCTTTCCTGTCTTCTAGAGGTGGCCCTTTCAGGAAGGGCATAGAAAGGGCATTCACTCTTCTGGTGAGGCAGTCCACCTGTTGGTTGCCCCACACACCAAGGCCAGGTGTACTTTACCCCCAAAATGTCTTTCTATAGATTTGCAGGTGTGCTGTGTTGATGGATGTCAGGAGTAAACATGTTCTTTAACACATTTTACTTAACATACACACAGGTGTTCTTGGGGAATAATAACATGTTACTCTTTTTCTACATCTTTCACCCTCAATTGATTTGAAAGGGGCATATGGCCTCTGTACGGCATTAGGGTTTGGTTTTGTCACTTTGGAAACATTTAGCCTGGAATGGTGACTTTTAAATGCTTCTGCAACAGGAAGACGGAGTTCTTAAGTGCACCCTGAGCAGTTCATTGTGAATAAACGGGCAGCAATAAGCTCTGGATAAACTCCTTGCACTTATGCCTGGCACGGGGGAGCCAGTCATTGCTCTGCACTCAGAAGCAATCACAGTTGTCACTTTAAAAGAAAAGAGAAACTCAACAGATTGCTGGGCCAAACCTACTGCAAGGTAATGCTGTACAAAACGCTGCAGGACCACCACTCTGAGCCTAATCTTTGCCTCCCACCTAGGGGCTACATTACTGCTCCCAGTGGCACAGTGCAATTGTACCCATGGTGCTGGACCACAGAGGGTGGACTACTTGACTATGAGAATGACTGGGGAACGAACAGCTTAGCTAAAATACCTAGTCCATTAGTGAGGAAACATGTACAATCTTCAGACACCATCATACCCTCTTCTAGTGCAGGGCAGCCTGCTGCACTTCCACTTTGGTGCTCATTTTAAAGAAATTAAAGAGGGCATGGAGTGAGCAATTTAGCCCAGCAGCAAACACCTTTCCGAGGCAGCATGGATCTTTACCCCCATGAAGACAACTTGCTCCTACAGTTCTGTAAAGTAGCTAATCAAAAGAAAAGCCTCAGGAAGACTATAGCAGCAGCAGGTGGGTTTTGAGGAAGGAATGGTTGTTTTGAGGCAAGGTCGGGAGGCAATTCCACATAGCTTGAGGAAGGGGTAAAGTTAGAGGCCTAGTAATGGAGCAGATTACAGCTAGGACCATTACAGAGCTTCAAGTCTGAGTTATGTTTAAATCGTTATTCTCCCTGATTCCTTTTGTTATTTTAACAATTCAATTTCTAGCCATCTTCTGCAAGAATAGAGAGCTGACACCAGCCCATCTTAGAGAAATGTTACATGAAAAAGAATAAAGGAAGAATAAAGCCCTAACAGAAAGGTGGTATTCCACATTCCATTTCCTTAGCCAGTTTCTAGTACAGCTGCCTGCATCTGTTTCGCCTACTAATAATCACCAGTGTGCAAGGCCAAAACTGAGATACTTATTTTCTCTCCCAGATCCTCTTTCCTAGCTGCATTCTCTGTCTCTGGCAACAACCCCACCGGCCTCCATCACTCAAGCCTGGAATCATCTTTGTCTCGTCCTTCTCCCTTATCCGACCACTTCATCCTTGACAAACATTTTCTTTCTATCCTTACAGCTATGACTATTACCTAAATCTTTATTTCACACCTTCATTACTGCAACCTCCTTCTTGCTGACCTCCCCACTCCCAGTGCCGTCTCTTCATTTCGTGCAAAATTCTGCCATGAAGACAACCTCCCTCGTCACACCCCACTGAATCCCTCCACTTGCTCTCCCTTTCCCACTGTAGCACATGCCATGTTCTTCTCCCTACATTCAAAGATCTGCATAACCCTACTCCTCGCTACATGTCTACTTGTCTCATTGTGCTGCTTCTCCTGCTCCAACACCACCAGCAGCCTTGTCTACTCACATATTTCAAAGCCTTCTTCAGTCCTGCCCTTTATGCTGGGAACATCCTTCCAGAACGCATCCACAAGTCAATCGCTACCCTCTCTGCATTCAAGTTGCCCCTGAGTATCCCTGGCCGTTCTACTGTTACACCATACCTAAGGATAAGATTATGTCAGAGAATTCGTGACTTCCTGCAACCTCCATGACATTTTCTGCTTCAGCTGGAGGGGGGCGGGGGAGTGGACAAGAGCTGTCAGCTGGTGGTTCCCTTCCCCGTGGGTGATGGGAGAGGAAGGCCCGGAGCTCTGAGCTGCAAGCAGCAGCAGGGGACCCCTCGGAAGCTGCCACTGGAGTGCCAATCCACACTATGGGTGGCAGGGGGCCCTGGAGCTCAGAGCCACTGCTGGCAGTGAGAGGGACCAGGTGTTCCCAGCCACGTCAGGTGACCAAGGCTCCCAGCCATCGCAGGTGGTGGGAGGGGGACCCGGAGGTCCGAGCTGCTGCAGATGGCCAAGGTTCTCAGCTGCTGCTGGTGGCCCCTGTAGCTCATGTGGGTGGGGGCTCTGCAGATCACGAGCTCCCAGTTCTGGCCCCCAGCTCCCAGCCTCTGCAGGCAGCAGGGGGGACCTTGCCCCACAGCTCTCATCCCCACCCCCTCGTCTCCATTCAGCCCCATTTTGTCATAGGTAATTATTTACAGTAAAAGTCAGGGAGAGGTGATGATTTCCATGAATTTAGTTTATTACCTGACTTGCCCCTACCTGACTTTTACTGAAAATAACCAGGACAGAATCTTAGCCTTAGCCGTATATCTGTCTTCAGATTGTGAGCTCGAGGGGGCAGGAACTACGCCTTCTTTTCTGTTTGGAAAACACCTTTTCTTTTGCAGGTTTTCCCAGTAATAAAAGTAAAGTCAGTGTCTTGGGGCCAAATTCTGCGCTCAGAACACCCTCGGCAGCTACCAGTGGCTTCAATAAGTTACTTGTGTGCATACATCTGAGGGCAAAATTTAGTCTCAATGCTTCATGACAGCGTATGCTTTCGAACAAGAAGAACAGGTACTGTTAGCTATTAGAAGCCTTCATTGTAAGACAATATGCCTGCGGCAGGAGCCATTTGTAGTGCAAGCAGGAAAAGAGCAAGGCTTCCTCAAAAAAACGCTGGTTATCCCAGCCTCCCCCAGTAGGAGGGCTGCCATCCCTTCCAAATTATTTGGTGACTTTGTAATGTGAACAAATGTCCGCTAGAGATTAGACTGAGATCACTAACCTCATTTTCATTTGTGACCCGAGCCTGAATTGATCTTACTGTCTCCCGGGTGAAAGGCTAGTGTACTGCATTAACCCAAAGAAATGGAGACATTTTTCCAATTGTCTCTTGTCTGCTGGAGTCTTTCTGCTTAACATTCAGCATTTGTCCTGCATGTTGACGAGGCATCATATAAACTCTTTTTTTAAACCAACAAGATTGATAGTTCAGCCTTTTCCCATGTTCCATAGTATAATAAAGCTTCCCTGTAGGCTTAGCTTGGGAGAGTCAGCTTTTCACCTTATGTATCTATCAAAAAGCTACAGTGCAAGACGTGAAACAGTATTTTTCTCTTTCTCTTATAGAAAGTTGGGTACCAGATCATTCTAATGACACACTGTATGTTTCACACTACCCAGCCCACATATACCACCTCCTTCCCACTTCAGTTCCGCCCCAATACCCAAAGGATACCCGTTAAATAATGTTTGTGAATGTTCATTTGCATTTCAAATAAATTTTCAGTTTGATCATTTTGCTCCTTCTCCAAGATGCAGCTTTTGTTTGCACAAATGTAAGTCATATTAACCTAGTGTGGGTCTTTTCTTCTCTAGTTGATGGACAACATAAAGAAGTTTATGAATCAGCTACTGCCTTTAGGCTAACAGGTCTGGTCCTTTAGTTCAGACAGTAGAAACTTATGCTTTTTTACATCCTACAGTAATTGGCTTAAACCCTGAAAAGAAACTCAACCAGGGATGTGGTCATACAAATGTTTGGGGCATTTTGTATAAGTGTCTGAATTCACATGCAAATAAGGCTATTTGTGCAAGAAAGTATTCATTACATGCTATTCATTACTGTTCTGCTGTCCAAAGTGTTTCACATGGCCAATCAGGGAGCAAAAGCCATACCCAGTCTCACAGGTCAAAATAGTGAATAAGTAAATGGAACCACCAGCCTACATGTCATGTTTTGCAGAATCAGGCCCCATAGTTCTAAATTCCACTTTGGTGTGCACAAAACGATGACATGGACAAACAGGAACCAGGAGTTCTGTTTTTACATCTAAAAGATTTTCATATCAATCTAAAGGAGGATTAGATTGCTCCTTGGAAAACCCCAGTGAGGTCAAAACCTGTTGCAGCAAACTGGTGAAGACATTAACTTAAATAGTAGTTGTTAAGGTTACCAGTAGGATTCACCTCCTATCTCCATTATGACTCTTGGCTGCTCCCATTCTGTGTGAACCATCTTTGTAATACACTTTACCATCCACACTTTTCCATCTGTGCCCCTAGGCAGAGATATGTGCAGAGGTGCTCCAGATTTCATAATTCATCCTTATAGAGCCCTTTGAGGTCTCCTGCATGGTTTTCCCTTCAGAGACAGACCTGTGGGAACATCCCAATTCTTTACAGAACAAGATTTATTTAAAAAGTAGAAAGAAAAGTATTTAAACCAAAATGAACAATTATCTTAATACAACTAGATTTAAACTTTGCCCCAAAGTTAACCAGCTAAAACAATGTCAGTTACAGAACAGTAAGTATAAATTTTATATGAATTTAATTAATTAAATATGAATTTATTAATGAATTCTGTTTTGTAAAAAGCTGACTTTTCTAAATTTGTTTTTGTTTGAATGCAGAATGAAACCATGATCTTTAAAACATTTTTGCAAAGACACGTGTGCACAAAAGAGCCAAAGCATGGACTTGAATGTGGGTCCCCACATCCCACGGAAGTGCCTTAACTACTTAATATTCTGGGTCGCTCCCCCTCTCCCTCCACTCAGAAAATCCACTGTGGGCTTGAGAAACCTGAAGTGAAATTTGTGTTGAAATGGGTACATGTCCATGAAATTTTTCAGTTTTGCTGAAATGGTATTTTTCAATAGGAAAAGGTTTAATTGAAACTTTTCAACCAGCTCCAGTCAATTTACATCTTTCATGACCCCAGATTTCCTAAAATTTCGAATGTTATCTACTGCCACCACCAAGCTTCTCACTTAGAACTTTTATTTTGGTGAACCTTTGCTCTCATATTACAAGGCCTCTGTTCCCAGGAGCCAGGGGTCCCCTGGTAGATTACATGTTCTTCAACAGCTCCTGAAGAAATTCTCATTCACCACAGCTCCACTCTAGAATGAATGAACGAACTTGTAATTTATCTTTTACATTGACAATTGTGAATTAACCTGATACTGATCACCCTGAAAGTGCCAATTGTCCTTTTCAAGTCCCCAAGAGTCTTATTTCACCCTCCCAGTTCAGAGCTTCCTTTTCATCAACCCCAGAGCCCAACTTTCTCATAATCTGGTCTCACCACCAGCTTCAGCAATCCAGACCTTAACCATCCCTGATGGACCAGTCTCTGGAGTGACCTTTCTTAGCAACTTCAGCAAGCCTGAACAAAACCATCTCCAGCAGGCAAATCTCCACACTGCCTCCTCCTTCTTCTGATCTTCAGTTGAACATTCCAGAAGGGGTCCTACCAAACCAACGATTCTTGGTGCTTTCACTATCTCCCTCATACCCAATGCAGCACATACCCTGACATTCTCTACGTTTTTTCTGGAGAGTGTTACTCAGGTTCCTTGACCCAGCAACTTTTAGTTTCTGCGAGTCGGTATCAGTAAATAAACCAAAGGAAACAAAGTACCTCCACCTGCTATATGGTTGGCACAGACAAGTCAAAACCGAACACTCTTAACTTTATTGGTCTCCAGCAATTCCATTTGGAATTACCTTTACTGGAAGTCTCCACTTATTACTCTTAAGCACATACAAATAGAATAGGTGGTTTCAGTACCCCCAAACTTGATAGTTACTCCACAGGTCTGAGACAGTCTTTGGGTGAATCAGTCACAGATTTCCAGATGGCCAGTCCTTCGATCTGTGCCTGGAGATCTGTTCAATGTGTCCACAAAGTGACCCGGGGTGACTCGCTATCTCCCTTTTTTACCCAAAAGTTACAGAGACACGTCAATCAAAAGAATGTTACATAGTTGACCAAATCAATCAATCACTGGGCAAAAGCAGGCAGAGACACGTCACTAAAAAAAATATATTGTTAAGCAAGCAGTCTTACGCTGTTAGTTTGATCGCTAAATTTCCCCAGACGGACTATTCTAAACTATTATCCAGACTTCCTGTTTTTCACAGACATTCACCCCAGGCCATTCAGAGAGAAAGAACGCACAGGGCCAGACTCACACTATGTGTTTACTGTCTACTCCCCTCCCCACACCCCCACCCCACCCCGGTTTGCCTGGTTATAGTAAGTTCCCACAAAGGCCTGAAAATGGCTAAAAGCAGCAAGGAGAATAATTGGTCATCCATCCCAATAATTGGCTGGGGCTTGAATACCTGGATGGGTCCTAAAATGCCCCTGTTCAAGAACAAGCTCTAGGTTCTGACATATTTATCAGCCAGCCAGCATGCCACCTTCCAAAAAGTGAATCTGTCCTGGTCTGCATGATTGAATTCCTCCCATCTCCTCTTCTAGGCTTTATCAAATACTTTGTCTCAGGACTCATTAGCATCCCCCAAAAGCTAACTCTACGATGCTCCAAACTCGTTCTCCAGGGTTCATGGAAAAGCTGGACCTAATTATCAGTCGAATGGTTTCTGTGATAGCTATGTTATTGTGTTTTAATGGCTGTATTCATCATCCATTTAAAGGCAAGGGACGGTGGAGGTGTGTTTTTCTCCTGTCTCCAAGGGGGTTGTTTCCCATATAGCAGAGTCACCCACCCTTCCCCACTTTCTTTTTCTGCAGTCCTAAAATAGAATTGCTAGGTTTAGGGGAAGAGTTTATATCTTCCACCACAGTGAATGTGAAGAATTTGATCTGAATATATATTTTTTGTTCTTTGAACAAGGGATGGGGTTGTATTATTTTGGGAATGTGATCAAACAAAGCTAAATGCAAACTCATGTTAATAGCTCAGGTAATTTATCATTTGGGTAACCGGCAAATATACAAAAGAAATCCTCTGTGTGATATGCTTTTTATATATGTATACACACACACACATTTGAAGGACACAGCCAAATTCTATTCATTTACAATGATGCAGTTTGGCATTGCTTTAGACATACAATGATGTACTGCAAGCAGATTTTGGCCCACTTTTACTCATAGTTTAAATAGACATAAGCCAACATTTTCAAAAGTAGGAATCTAAAATTAGACTCCTAACTCTATATTCACAAACACAGACCTTTGTTTAATATTAGTTAAGGTTGCTTTTGCCAATAAAACTAAACCATGAAGGACTACAAAATAAAAAGTTAAGAATTAAAAAGTTGCAAAGTCAAGCACTCTCAAGTTAGAAAGTGCCAGAATGACCCTTGTCAATGCAACCTTAATTCAGTCCCCTTTGTGCACATGTATTCCGATAAAGGCTTTAAGGACATGCAGAAGTGTTGCCTGTGAAAAGTCTGGTTTAAGTGACTTGCCCAGCATCATATAGGAACTCTGTAGCAGAGGCAGAGACAGAGTTCTCTGGGGTAGCATTCAATTGCTTTAACCATGAGTTCATTCCTTCTCTCCTACAATCCCCCATCTCATTCATGACACACCTTCTAACTTCTGTAACAAATGAAACAGGGGTACTCTAACTAACAGCCTTCTTCACTATACAATTCCAAGTTATGCTCAGTACAAATCCGTTCTGTGCACTGAATGAGGCAGGGGTCCTGTGGAAAACAGAAACATGGGATCATGTAATGATTCTTTGATACTAAAGACAGTATCATAATTCCTGGGCAACATTTGTTTTGGCATTTTCTAACTTGAGTGCTTCACTTGGCAACTTTTTAATCCTTAATTTTGTATTGCCTCATATTTTATGGTTTAATTTATCGATGACAGCAACCTTAACTACAGTTAAACAGTTTTTTTTAATACAAAGAAAATCTTTTTTCTCTGTGTTTTTTGCTCTCTTCATTGTGTATTTTGTTACCATTGTTATCTTCATGAAGCTTCATATTTCACTACTCACTGCCATGTTCACAGATATATTGAACAGGTTTGTTTTTAATGCAGCTTCAGTTTTACTGCTACTTCGAAAAAATTTAAGTTTGTAGGGATTCATAGGTATAATTTCCTACTTCCTTTAAAAAAAGTAAATATTCAGAGAGCCACAATGTATCTTCTTCTTACAATATCCATGAAAAGGGACTGTAATTTTGTACCTTATGCTCATGTAACTCTTTGAGCAAAGTAACAAACAATGTGACCCTTTGAAAAAAGGTGGTGTAACTCATCCTAGTACAAACCCAAAAGAGCACAGAGCTGGAGTAAATCCAAACTCAGGCTGCTCTCATTGCAGTTGCTTCTGTAACCCTCTTCTGCACTAATGTTATGGAAGCGTGAGGGAAATCTGTTGTCAAAGGCAGCCATTGCCAGGACAACCAAGGCAATAGTTACTCCCCCCAAGTATGCAAATGAGTTGAGAGAGGTACTGATGAGTGGCTGGTTATCGCTGATGTCACAATGTTACTGTTCAGGCAATTGCAGGGGGCACCAAATGTTAGGTGAGGCTAGGCTTTGGAGATCTTCCCTCCCACATTAATTAGTGGATGAAATTTAATTCTAATTTACCATGGCCTGTTTACAAAAAAGAAGGAAGGAAAGAAAGACCCTGTGAAATAACTGACCCAACATAAACTATCTCAGTACTGCAAGACCACAATTTAGGCATATGGTAGATTTCCAGAAGCACCGAAAAGCTTTCACTGACTCCAATGCATTTAACTCCCTTTATTCACATTGAGTGCTCAGCACTTTTGAAAACGAAGCAAGTACAGACTCAGACTTTAAGGCCACAGGGACCATGTTACCTTTTGCACATCATAGGCCCCAGAATCGCATGCACACTCCTGTAATAGTATGTAATAACCTCTGGCTGAGTTACTGAAGTCCTCAAATCTTGATTTAAAGACTTCAAGTTACAAGAATCCACCATTTACTTTAGTTCAAACCAGCAAGTGAGCCATGCCCCATGCTAGGGAGGAAGGCAACAAAACCCCCAGGGGCTCTGCCAATCTGACCTAGGGGGAAATTCCTTTCTAGCCCCAAATATGACAATCAGTTGGACCCTGAGCAAGTGGGTGAAACCTACTACCCAGACACCTGGGAAAGAATTCTCGGTAGTAACTCGGAGCCCTCCCCCTCTACTGTCCCATCTGCAGCCAATGGAGATATTTAGCAATGGCAGTTGTGGGGCTATATGCCATTGTAGGCAATCTCATCTCAGCATCCCTTCCTATATGTATATATGACTTAGAAAACCTATTTTTACATCCTTGTTTTTGAAAAATCACCTCAGTTGCCTTGGGACAATTTGAAAGAAGTTGATAGGACTGCAGCATTATAATACACATAGGAATTTGGCCTACACCTCATGTAAACTGGAATTTTAATACAGAAATGAGAGCACACACCCCTATTCAGAATGATATTCCCCACTTAAAGAACATGGGAGATATCTGGATTTTTAATGAATATTTTATGTACTTCTGTCTATCTAATTTACTATCATGAGGTCTACTGGATGGGCCCAAAAAGTTAATTTAGTACTGGGGTGGTTACACATCTGTGGGAAGGCAGACAGTGGGTGTAGACAGTCTAGTCACTGATATTTAAAGAATGCAGAGGTTAAATGCAGTAGTCTTTTTTGTCAAAATCAAAGGTAGGGCCAAAGTCTATTGGCTTGCTAATGACTCTGATCCTCTGTAACACACAGAGGATTAGAGACTGGAAAAACCCAGAGAAAGGACAGAAAGAGACCAAAGTATTAGAATCTTTGGTTAAAATGGAGAGCAGAATTTGAAGACAAGATGGAGACAGGGAAGAAGGGGTACAGAAGGATACTGGGCTAATTTAAGGAACTACGCTTTTCCCTATGCAATGTATATTGAAACAGTGTCCCAGTATAATATTGAAAGGGTGGGTGGTTGGGTGAGTATCAGTGCTGTTAAAGGTCCTATCTTGCAAATTAAATGTAAAGCTGAGATAACGACTTCCTTGGGTCTTTAATGATCTTGTACTGTTTTTGAAAGTGTAAAGGGATGCTGGCCCCAGGGCCGGGGCTAAAATTACTATTGATAATTATTTTGTACCATCTGCACCTTGTCACTAAAGCATCAGGCAAAACTACAGAGTTATCTAATTATTAAGTACTACTAATAACTAGATTCTCCTACAGTTTCAGTCAGATAAGTTAGATTTCATATTTGTCCTAAACTGTATCTAGAATATATAAATATGGAATATATAAATTGCCACGCTGGATAAGACCAAAAATCCACGTACTCCAGCATCCTGTCACCAAAACTGGCTAGTACTGGCTGTTTCAGAGGCTGATGGGAGAAACCATGCAACAAGTACTTCTAGAATATTCAATGCACAGGGAAAATTTCCTCTTTACACCCAATAGTTTGAGGTTGGCTTATGCTCTGACCCTGGAGGTTTATACCCCTTCTAAAACTCTTTGCTAATAGTTACTACTATAACAATGGATATTCTTGTTCACCATATTAATATCCAATCCTTTTATGAATCCTTCTAAGCTCTTCACCTCAATGCCAACCTGTGGCAATGAGTTCTATGATTTAAATCATGCGTTGTATGAAAGAGCATTTCTTTTTATCAGTTTTGGAATGTCACTTTGATTAATAGAATCTACCCATCATCTCCTCTGTACCGTTCATTATTTTGTATACCTTTATCATTGCCCCTCTTATGCATCTCCTCTAAGGTAAACAGTCTTGGTTATTTCAATCTCTTCAGAAGAGTTTTTTCCATGACCCTATCATTCTCATCATCCATCTGTGAATCCCATCCTTCTGCTACTTATATGTTTTGTGCTATGAAACTATTGCCCTATTTCATCTTCAAGGCAACTGAACTTCAGAGGTGTATGAATTTGATCCCTTTGCATAGTCTGTACCTCAATCATTATGTCTACAAAGTGCTTCGGGATCTTCCAAGATGAAATATACATTATCATTTAGTACAGAAATTTCAAACTGACTGTTTGAAAATGGTGATACAAGTGACATTTTTGACATTGTAGAACAAACCACTTCAATCACTTTAGGGTCTATTTTTTTGCCACACTTATTTAGTAGATATATATGAGACTGCTTGGATCTGGCTTCAGCTTTATCAATAATATGACTTTTCGCCATGGAGCTATTCTACAACCAGCATTATTTGTAAAGGTGACTGAAATTATATGAGGCATGTGAACAATTTCGCTAACTAAAGTTTTCATAATGCTATTTTGTGTTTGCTCTGATGAAACAGAAGGGACTAGTTTAACTTAGTGGAGCGGCTGCAGAAGTATCAAGCAATAGGTTTCATGGCAGTAGAATCCCAGGAAACTCTCTGGAAAGCCAGCTAATCCTGCACAGTTTGAGAGTTCCCATGACATAGGCTGGGTCTACACTGACGGTGGCAAATTCGCCGTCGTCACATTGATTGCTCTGGATCGACTGAGCGGTCTGTATAGACACGCTCAGTCGATCCAGGAAGCGATGCAGGAAAACCACCCCTGTAAGTGGCATAGCGCTGCATTGAAGGGAGCGCTGTTCCCTTCGACGCAGCACAATATGGACGCCGCGCAGAGGACACGCTGCAAAGTCGACAGGAGATATGCAGGTGATTTACGTCACTTGCGTATCTCCTGTTGACTGCCGCCGAGTCACCAAGGTAAGTGTAGACCAGGCCATAGTAAAACCAGAAATATCTTGAACACTGATCAGTGAAAAAACTCATGGAAACAAACTGGAATTTCTTGTTACATGGGAGGTAACAGAGACACCACCATTTGCTGTGGCATCAAAAAACTAAATTTGAAGGGGAAAAGAAAAGTATATCTTCAGGTTTTACATTGCTGCCCCTCACCATAGTAGCCGAGCAACTACCACTTGTTGCAGGGTTGGTTGAAGAGAGAGAAAGATTGAGCCGGGTGGAGCGATAAGGAGCGTTTATTTGGTTACAGCTTTTAGTCCACTTGTTCCTCTTTGTCACACGCGTTCAACAAAGTGATCCCCGAGTTCACTACTTTACAACTTTTTATTTAAAATAATATGTAAATACACACACTTTTACAACACCCCTTAACATTTCTATTTGGTAATATAAAAGATTATAAAACAAATATTAATGGTTAGGGGAGGTGTATGATTATATCTGCCCCAGTTTGTTAGTTCCCACAAAATTTGCATAGCATATATTTTTATTTTAACAGCAAGAATGACCATGAAGCCCCTTAACAAACTAGCAACAAGGGAAGAACTAGAGGGAGAGATCCCAAGCCCCCCCAAAAAGACATGCTCTCGGGGAAAGATGAGATAACACCCTTTTACCACATTCTTGTTCAGGTGGTGAAGTTAGAACAAAAGGGAGCACACGGCCAACTCATGTTAAGCCCTCATTACCATGATACCTATTGGGTCTTCAGTTACTGCTAGAAAGTTGCCCTAATTCACTCCCTCTGTTCCTAACTTTAAGGCTAGAAAGTTGATGTGGTTTGCACATGATTCTTGCTTGTGTAGTACATGGCCTTTTTCAGCCCAAGTCAGGGGTCCCAGGGAGAACAATTTGTGTCCAAAGCCTGGGCCCAACTCCCAGCCCCCCAGGAATGTGGCCCAGTGCTGACATCCTTTATCCCCACGCCCACACCACTTAAAAATCAATAGCAATAGCGAAGTGCTTTGCAGATTCCATAGAGTCTCTAGCACTTCTCCTTTGCTGGGGTCAAAACTCGGCTGACGGTAGGGTTTTGTTTTTGTAGGTATGGTGGTAGGGTTTGAGTGGATGGGGTGTTCATATTGTCAGCATCGCATGCAGTGGAAGGGCTTTCTCAAAGAGGAAGGTATAGCAGAGTTTCTTAAGATGGTCAGACTCAGGAACTGCCTGTCCTCCTCTAGAGGAATTGTTCCATAGCTGGATCCCCTTGCCAGCAGGGTTTTTGTCCCCAGCTCTCATAACCTTTGTCCTGAGCTTTGTGATCTGAATGGTCTCCGGGGAGCGAAGACATCAGTGATTCAGAGATCAAAATTTGGTCTTTGATGTAGCTGGGGCTTGATCTATTATTTACTCTTATAATTAGGACCAAGGCCTTAAACAGGCATCAAAAGCCGACGGGGAGCCAGTGAAGGGATTCAAGCACAGGCCTGATGTGCTCGAGATGGTCTGAACCATAGAAAAGTGGGGCAGCCACATTCTGTACCAGCTGGAGCCTGTGCATTGTCTTCCCATTCAGCTTCAGATGCTAATTACAGTAGTCTAGCCTGGAGGTAGCAAATGCATGGATCCTTGTGTCCAGGTTCTCGTCCAGAGGAAGGAATGAAGTTTCCTAGAAAGCTGGAGGTGCAAGGTGGCATCTTTGGAAGCTGATGATACCTGGTCATCCCACCTAGGATGACCCATTTAGGAGTCAAACAGGACTGTGAGGCTGTACACCACTCTTATGAATGGGCGGTGGTGACCCCTCAGTGGAAGGTGGAGGTAACATCTTGGCCTATTCTGCAAAGTATTTCCCTTTCCACCTAGTATCACTTCAATCCTGCCTGGGGTTAGCTTGAGCCAATGGCTCTTCATCCAAGCTCTCATTTCTAGTCAACATTTTGACATGCTAGAAGTGGTGATGGCTTCATCAGTTGAAAGTGAGCTATATAGGTGAGTGTCATCAGCATCCTGGTGTTAGCAGCTATGCCCAGGTTGCCTCGCTATCTCTCATGTGGTCTCATGTAGATATTCAGATAACAGTGATTATAACAGGCCATCCAAATGCCTGTACAGTTTGCAGTCCACGCCAAGACTGTGCAATCCAGCTGAGGACATCTGGAAATCCCATGTGGTGACAGTAACCATCACAGGCCACGTTAGCCAGCCTGAGAGTTATGAGACTGGGATATCTACGGCGCTCTCTCTCCATGTCCAGCCAATTACAGCAATTATCATTGTATTCAGTACACTCCAGTCATGTCTTCTTTAAATCCTGTGAGGACATGACAGGTGTTTCAGCCTATTGGAAAGTGAAAGGACCAATCCTCAGATGTTAAAAGTCTTAGGTTCGTAAGAAAATTCAGAGTAATGTTGATACTGTCTTTCACTACTTCTGTGGGAACAATCCAAGTGAAACTGGAGAATGAACAGTGCATTTATTGGCAATAGCCACAGACTCTGTCAGAAATGGTTTGCAGTAAGGAAAAGAACAGAAAAACGTGCTCTATTGTATTTTCAGAAAAGTGCCATTTAGTGGAATTTAATGCAATTGCAGACTCAGTTTGAACAGACTAGAGTTGGAAAGAGAAAGCATCTCCTAGAAAATTCAGCCACTTCTGAGCACATGAATCAGCTCCTTTGTTAGGTTTCAGTAGGTTCTAATTTAATTCAGCAACCTTCAAAGACTGTACACTTTGAGATTAATATATATTGTAACAGGGTAAGAGGGGGGGAAGGTAGATGTACTCCGCCCCCGTGGGTCCTGCGCTCTTCCGGCCCGGCCGGTGGTGCAGCTGGGGGAAAGTGAGCCGGAGGGGTAGGGAGGAGACGGGCCTGCTCTGCCCCTGAGTCCTACTACCTTCCCTTGGGTCAGTCCGTGGTCCGCTCCCTGCTTCTCCAGCTGGGTCCTCTGCCTCCAGTGTTGTGGCAGCAACTGTGGAAACTCCAAACTTCTGCAGATTGCAGGCTGCAAACTGCAGACTGCCAGCTCCAAACTGCCAACTCCAATCTGCAGGTTTTCAAACTGCAAACTCCAATCTGTAAACTTCAACCTCTACTCTCCAAACTCCACACCTCCTTACTCCACAGCTGCCTGCCTGAACTGAAGGCTTTTAAGTGTTTGGGGCGGGGCTCCTTGATTGGCCCCAGGTGGCCTAATTAGCTAAACAGCCCCAGGTGGCCTAATTAGCTAAGCAGCCCCAGCTGAATCACCCAGGGAATAGGGCTTTGCTGAGCCTGGGGCTAATATACGTGCCTTTTAGTACTCTTGCATAGCCGTCTGGCCTGACTCCGTCACAATATATATATTATATATTATATATATATATAGCAAGCTCCCTTTGTGTACAGTGTAGTTTTGGAAATACCAGCTGCTTAGTTTCATTGTATTTCTTGATAGAATGTTTAGATGAGGAGACCTGCTCCAAAGAAATATCAAGAATCTACATTATTGGACGTTGTTAGACAATTGCCTTGGGCCCAACTTTGACCATCCGTGGTAAACATTTAGTATAGACATACTATCCTGCCTACACTTCCTTATAAGCTTCTATGTGCTCGTCCATGTTGGAAAATATATCTGTAATTTAGGAGCTCTCTATCTTCAATATGTTCCAGTGTTCTCCTGAAAACCTTCTTAGATCAGCATGCTAATCAAGGACCACTGCATTTAGAATTAACTGTGTGAGTACAAACATAAGGCAACAAATAAGGAATATTAGACAAGAAATTATAATTTACATTTACGAGTTCTTCAAGAGACCTAAAGAGAGTAGTCCCAAGGGGTGAAGTGAGAAAACCATCCTGGAGCTTGCCTGGGGTTATTGTCTTTTATGGACAAAACTGACCGCATAGAACCAGTTGTTAATGGCAAAGGAAAATTAACGTACAGCAGATGGGACTATGACAGAATCAGTAATGGTAAGATTTATTACTGACAACTCAATGACAGGCTGGCAATACAATTTCACTACAGCAAGCCTAGGACATGCATTTGGAGGAGGCTCAGAAAATCTCTGAGACAAACCACAGATGGAAACAAATAAGCCCTTTTTCAGGGAGAATGGAATATAAAAATCACCAAGCACACCAAGATCTTTACATATTTTACTGCAAGCCAAAAAACAAGCACTTAACAATTCTACATTAAACAATGTTTTAGCTTCTCAGGAACGTAGTATATTGAGGGCATCATCAAGATCTATAAAACAGTCTCAGTGAAGGTGATGTGATGAGGAGACAAACCTAAAAGGAAATAAACTTGCATATCATGGGAGATGACCGGATGCCGATGCCATAAAGAGTTGTACCTAACGCAGAGAATTGCACAACTCATAGATAGTGAGTCAGTTGTGTGTGCGTACATATACACATACACACCCAGTCACACAAACACCATTCCCATTTATCCGAATGGCCCAGGGACATCTGAACTGTTTGGATAACCAGGCATTCAGATAAACAGAAGTGTTATTTTCTGCTGCATTTTTGCTTAATATAATAAGTGCTTAATATTTTGCACATAAGAGAGAAAAACAACAACTTTGAGTGTATTAAAACACCAACATTGTATTAAAACTAATGTGGACATAATTTATTTCTCGATTATTTGCTATACAAATACAAAGCTGATGATTAGCTCTAACAGGCGCTAAGTAGCTAAAGGAGAAGTTATTAGCAGGTGATTAACATAGAGTTGCATGGGGGACACAATGTGGATTCGAATAATTAGGATTTTGGGATATTGTATGTATAAAGATATACCAAGATTCCCACATACCTTAACTGAATAGTGGTATGAACCTACCACTTTAACCTTTGCCTTCCTTAGCCTTCTGCTACCTACTGTTATATTGTTTCTCTTTATTTTGTTCCAGGGTCCTGATCCTGAAAAGGCTTACACAAAATGCAAGTGGCCCTATTTAAATGCATGAAACTACTCATCATGTATAAATTAAGCACATATATTAATCTTTGCAGAATTTGGGCCTAAAATTATCTTATAAATTCAGAAGTCAATGGGTCACCATGTAGGATCAACTAATTAGAAGATGAGAGCCTAAATCAATGTTCTGAATCTTATCTATGTTAAGTGTGGATAACGGAGTAAGAGTTGGCTGAATATGGTGAGACAACATAGGGAAAAAGACCTTGGAGAAGTGGAAAGTTTTCATAGATATTCATGTATGCCCAAAAGTTAGGGGTGTCAGCAAGCAATAGAAGTGGGAGGGTTGAAGGGAGGACAACACAGATGATTAAGAACTGTAGCTAAAAGGTCTGGGAAGATTGAAAAATCGAGTTCAGAGAGTGTCAAATGCTAGAAGAAAAAGCAGAGAATAAGTGAGAGACTGCACAAGGCACAATAGAAAAGTGACCAAAAAAATCGAATTGTGGTGTATCTTATTTGTGTCCCTCTGCTCAGGTACTACTATGAGGGGCCATACAAGTATTTGGAGAGACAGACAGGCATCAGATTGGCTCCATTTACAAGGAAATAATGTTTCTAACTTCCAGCCCAACAAACAGCTTGTGATCTCAGTTACCAATATACTGGGTTCTTTCCTTTCATTTATCACTACCAGCAACCAAGATTCTTCAGGCCAAATTACTCCCTCGCTGCAACCCCACTAGCCTGCAGAGGAGTTGCAGAAGAGTAATAGAGCACAATTGCTCGGAAGCATCTTTATTACTGATGTCACACAACTGGGGCAGCACATGTGAAAAAGTGGAGGAGCTGCAGTATTCTAGAACAGGGTGTATTAAGGTACATCTTTCAGAAGCACCAAGGATCCGGACTGGGTCAGAGTGGAGCATTGCAATGTCAATATTCCATAGGTGCATGGTCCATTAATTGCGCTCCACCTCTGCTGCCATTTGGAGCAGCCCAGCAGCTGCTCTAAATCACTCTCAGGCATAGGCTAGTGGCGAGAATGAAGGGGCAGGAGGGTGGATTAGGGGTGTTTAATTCTTAGCAGTAGTCAAAAAAGGCCTAGAGGATTTTTAAAGAGCTTTCAAAAGGGATCCTTTGTGAGTCAATGTCATTTGAAAAGTATTAATCCTAATATTAATCCTAATAAAAAAATGTATAAAATGATATCCTCCTTCCTTTCAATCCCAAACGTGTTCCTAAAAGTAACTCCTTCCTATGAGAAGTTCAGTGGGGACTGATCAGTGAGTCCCCACTCATCAGTCCTCATCAGTGAGGACTGACAGTTTCAGTTTAAGATCCTCATCATGCAAAGGGTTGTGCTTAGCTTTCCAAATCACTCCTCACAGTCGTGGTAAGAACAGAATTAAGTTTTTACAAGATTAGGGGTTTAGGGAATGCAAAGTCCAAGTGTGTAACACCTCTGTAAGTCATTCTGAAGTTAAGCATTTGATATACCAAATTATCTTCTCTATTGAGGATTATTGTTTGGTGTTTGGGTTTTTTGCTAGGTATGTGTTATACATACAGAGTGGAATCTTGCTCCCTGGATACGAGTACATCAGGCACCAGTATTACATTATCTGTACATTGTACACTTACCAATAGTTTTGCAGTAAGTATATTGTGTAGATAATGAACTAATTTCCTGCAAGACCTATTTTTACACAGTCCAAAGCCTATGCAAACTTCCAGAGTTTCAGTTATAACACTTTGAAACACTGTAAAACAGTTTTTTATGAACACATGAGGATTTGTCATGGATGGAATTTATAGTCCTGTGTAATTGTTGTGAAAGGTCCAAACATATTTCTAACTTTATAAATGAAACTAAATAGGATACACGTGTTTTAAAGTCTGACAAAAATATGCATGTTTTTAAGCCCAAGGTATTTGTCTTTTATTGTAAGATTCTATTTATAGCAAGCTGTATCAATATACAGCAATACAGATCTAAATTAGTTTATGAAACATTTTACATTCAGTTTTAATTGTTGATTTAGCTACTTATCCAGATATACTGCCTTTTAATTGCTTTAATAATATTTCAATTTTTATATTTGCTTTTGTTGCACTTCACTATGCAAAGAGTACATATTTTCTTACAGTTGCAGAATACCACACAGTAATGCAGGTACAAATATGCATCAAAGGTTATAGGGAAAAAATGACATTCCATTCCTTTAATTGAGAAATAGTAGCTAATTTCATAATTAAAGGTTGTATTAGAGAGCAGCAATAGCAACACCATAGTTAAGGCTGAGTCAGGATTTTCAGTTCAGTGGGATATATTAACCTCTCTATCTAGTGCACCTAAATAATCTTCCCCTGAACTAACAATGGAATGTGATCTTTGTGGCTGTTTGAATGGTGTGAGAAGCAGTGGTTTAATGTTTGCTAAATAAAAACATCTTAAAACCTGCCTGTTTCTGAAATGTTCAGCGTTCCCTTTCTTTGAACCCTTTGAACCCTTTTGTGAAGATATTGTGGACCCAGTGCCTTTAAACTGCACCCACAAATTCATGTCAGTGCCCCATTACCTCCAAAGTGCGTTTGGCTCAAAACCTGTTGAGGAAATGCGAATAAGTGCTTTCCTCCACAAATGAAACGAACGCTGCCAACCTCGAGGCTTGGACTCAATGTAAGGTAATATGTGGAACGTTCAGTGAGCTACCCTGCAAACGAAAGCTCCCAGGTGGGAATGACAGAGTTGAAGCAGAGGTCAGCACAGAAGCAGAGCTAACAGATTCACTTTGAGTGGGCTTTCCAAACTCCCTGAAGTCAGAGAAATGTGAGTGGTAGCATCTCCTGCCCGGCATCTTTCTCTTGGTTCACTAGTGCATCTTGCCAATGCTAACTCAGAACAGAGGCATGGGTGCAGGAAGGACATACAGGGTCCAGGTTGATGGAAAATGTGGGAGCTAAGTATGAGGATAAAGTTGAGGTTTTGCATCATAAACAGAGAAATGAATGTAGGGAGTGTAGTGTGTCCCTATATCTCGCAAATGGAAGGCACGTCTCCGTGATGGGCCATAGCATCTCCTTTGATGCCTGGGAGACATCGAGGGGTTCTACCCCTTCACACTGCATTTCCTTGCTTTAAAGGTTTGAGTGAGTGGCAGGTTAGCAGCCAATCTTGCCTTGTAATGACCTTTTGCTTATTTCAATTGTAATATACACATATGAGGAGACAGGGGACAGTGTTATGACCGCAGGGGCAATCTGAGCTTCTGTATTTCCTGCCTGTGGAAGCCAGAACCCCAGCTTGTGTAAACTGGCATCACTCCTCTGAAGTCAGGTCAAGTTACAAAACCGGAGGCTCTGGCCTTGTGGCCTTCACTTTAGAACGTTAACACCACATAAATGTAATTTTTCACATGTGTGCATGTGGGTAATGTATATCACCATGCCCTAATACAGAGTACATCGGAATTGTTATTAATAGAGTCAACAGGTTCAAAAATCCAGCATCAGCATTTCACTTGGGATCCCGAATATTTGCTGAGTCTTTGTTTACCAGATCACCTTGGAAGGCCACTTATGGCATACAAGGAAGCTGAAGAAGCATTCCAGCATTAATCTCTAAAACCTCATTCCAGCCATTGCAACCTCCAAGGAATGCAGCTAGTGTCAAAGATTTAATGCTTTTTCACATTAGTGATGTCAGCACAAAAAGGCCATCTTCTCTGAATAATTTATCTCCCCACTGCATAATTTTCTTATCTCTTTCTCTCTTTTGGCTTTTTACTGTAGATGAGGAGGTAAATGGCTGTTAGTCCTCGAAAAACCTATGGGGCATCCTTCCCATCAATCAATTAAAAAACACTTACCTTACACTCAACATGATTTATTTCTTGTTAATACAATTGTCTCACTATATCCTTCTATTATTATACCCTTAATTCCATTAGCCATTCACTTAATGCTCTCTTTAAAGCTGACCCCCAGGCTGAGGAGAAGAGAAAGGGAAGTTTGTCTAATAGTGGCAATGCCAATAAAATTCTGGAAGCTCTTCTCTTAAAATCTTGTAGGTCACTGAAAAGACAGGTCCAGAACATATCCTGCCTGGAGGAGACTGGGAAAATATTTATTTTTTCATTTATTTTTTAACTTAATGCTTTGTTGGGTCTGAGGAATGATGGTAGCATTTGGGAAAGATGGGAATCATTCACCCACTCCCCCTCCAAGCAAACTGAATGCTAATCGGTTAGCCCCAGCTTACTGCAGGTCCTCTCTTCAGTGCTTTAAGTGGCATGGAGCCTGATCTTGTACCTCAGACTGAGCCAAGATTTCCATTAAGCCCATTGGGAGTTTTGGCTGAATAAGACAGGCAGGACTGAACCACTGGTAAAGTTAGAGGCTATTAATTCTCTTATAAACCTAGAACAAGGGCACCAGCCAATTACATTAAAAAGGCAACATGTTTAAAGCTGACAAAATGAAATACTCTTTTTACACAACACAAATAGCTCATGGAACTCATTGTCACAAGATGTTATGGAGCTTAGTACAATTTGACATTTACACAAACAAAGCCTACAGATATGTTAGCTAAGCTGAACATTTTCATAAGAGAAATAAACCCTAATGTTTCAGAGCAGAAGTTAACTAACATTTGCCCGGAATTAGGAAGAAACTTACTCTGTGGGAAGGTTATTCCATAACTGCCTATGAGGTTCCATGCACTTCCCCCTGAAACATCTGGTACTCGCCATTTTCCAACACTGAATATTGGACAAGGTGGACTTATACAGAGGGTATTCTGATATTATATGCTATGGGTTCAATCCTGCCAACCTTGGTTGCAGTGTTTAATGCAGTGACTAGTTCCATTATGCAAAGGACATATGTTATTTATTTAAACTGATGAAATTGCCACTGTAAAGCTCTTGGTACCATATAGTCATTATAAAACATGCCATTTAATAAATCAAAAAACAGTGATTCTAGCGTTTTAAATATGAAAAGGGTCATCTTCATATTACTTTATATTCAAGTTTAATATGAATAAATCCATAAATCCAAAATGTGAGACACATGCTACTCACATAGGCTCCTCCAATAAAAGACAGCATGAAGTTTTGCTGTCACTGCCCGTGTTTTTCACCAACTGATAGATTCATCACTGAGGTGCTGCAGATCAGAAAAATCATTACAACACCAAAGAGGTCATCAGCTACAACTAGTGCTCCCCAAGGGAAAGCTTCTCAAAGTGGATCACTAGTCAGAGTCCTTTCTCCAGTGCTGAAGTACTAAGGATATTTTTGACTCAGTCTTCACAGACAAGATCAGCTCCCAGACTACTGCACTGGGCAGCACAGAATGGGGAGGAGGTGAACATCCCGCAGTGCTGAAGGAACAGGTCCAGGACTATTTAGAAAGATTGGACATACACAAGTACATGGGGCCAGATGCAATGCACCCGAGGGTACTGAGGGAGTTAGCTGACGAATGGGTACAAACTGGATATTAGGAAATTCAGACTTGAAATTAGACGAAGGTTTCTAACCATTAGGGGAGTGAAGTTCTGGAACAGCCTTCCGAGGGAAGTAGTGGGGGCAAATGACTTATCTGGCTTTAAGACTAAGCTTGATAAGTATATGGAGGGGATGTTATGATGGGATAGTTTAATTTGAGCAATTGATTTTGGATTATCGGCAGATAAGTCTGCTCAATGGTCTGTGGGAATGTTAGATGGGATGGGAACTGAGTTACTGCAGAGAATTCTCTTTTGGGTGCTGACTGGTGAGTCTTGCCCACATGCTCAGGGTTTAGCTGATCGCCATATTTGGGGTTGGGAAGGAATTTTCCTCCGGGGCAGATTGGCAGGGGCCCCGGAGGTTTTTCGCCTTCCTCTGCAGCATGGGGCATGCGTCGCTTGCTGGTGTATTCCCTGCAGCTTGAGGTCTTCAAATCTCACTCTTGAGGATTTCAATAACTCAGTCATGGGTTCGGGGTTGTTATAAATGTGTATGGGTAGGGTTTTGTGGCCTGCCTTGTGCAGGAGGTCAGACTAGATGATCATATTGGTCCCTTCTGACCTATGAGTCTATGTTTCTATGTTTCTATGTGATTTCAGAGCCATTGGCTATTATCTTTGAAAGCTTGTGGCAACTGGGGGAGGTCCCTGATGACTGGAAAAAAGCAAATATAATGCCCATCTTCAAGAAAGGGAAGAAAGAGGATCCAAGGTACTACAGACCAGTCAGCCTCACCTCAGTCCCTGGAAAAATCGTGGAGCAGGTCCTCAAGGAATCCATTTTAAGGCACTTAGAAGAGAGGAAGGTGATCAGGAGCAGTCAACATGGATTCACCAAGGGCAAGTCATGCCTGACCAACCTGATTGCTTTCTATGAAGAGGTGACTGGTTCTGCGGATGTGGGGAAAGCGGTGGACATGATATATCTTGACTTTAGCAAAGCTTTTGATACGGTCTCCCACAGTATTCTTATCAGCAAGTTAAAGAAGTATGGATTGGATGAATGGACTATCAAATGGATAGAGAATTGGCTAGAGCAAAGGGCTCAACGAGTAGTGATCAATGGCTCCATGTCTAGCTGGCAGCCAGTCACAAGTGGAGTGCCACAGGGGTTGGTCCTGAGGCCGGTTTTGTTCAACATCTTCATTAATGATCTGGAGGATGGGGTAGATTGCACCCTCAGCAAGTTTGCAGACACTAAGCTAGGGGGACTGGTAGATACCCTGGAAGGGAGGGATAGGATACAGAAGGACCTAAAAAAAATTGGAGGATTGGGCCAAAAGAAATCTGAGGTTCAACAAGGACAAGTGCAGAGACCTGCACTTAGGACAGAAGAATCCCATGCACAGCTACAGACTGGGGACCAACGAGCTAGGCAGCAGTTCTGCAGAAAAGGATCTGGGGGTTACAATGGATAAGAAGCTGGATATGAGTCAGCAGTGTAACCTGGTTGCCAAGAAAGCTAATGGCATATTGGACTGCATTAGTAAAAGCATTGCCAGCAGATCGCAGGAAGTGATTATTTCCCTCTATTCAGCATTGGTGAGGCCGCATTTGGAGTATTGTGTCCAGTTTTGGGCCCCCCATTACAAAAAGGATGTGGACAAGTTGGAGAGAGTCCAGCAGAGGGCAACAAAAATGATAAGGGGGCTGGAGCACAAGATTTATGAGGAGAAGCTGAAAGAACTAGGCCTATTTAGTCTGCAGAAGAGAAGAATGAGGGGGGATTTGATAGCAGCCTTTAACTACCTGAAAGGGGGTTCCAGGGAGGATGGAGCTAGGCAGTTTTCAGTGGTGGCAGATGACAGAACAAGGAGCAATGGTCTCAAGTTGCAGTGGGGGGAGGTCTAGGTTGGACATTAGGAAAAGGTTTTTCACTAGGAGGGTGGTGAAGCATTGGAATGGGTTACCTAGGGAGGTGGTGGCATCTCCATCTTTGGAGGTTTTTAAGCTGCGGCTTGACAAAACCCTCGCCGGGATGATTTAGCTGAGGATAGTCCTGCTTTGAGCAGGGGGTTGGACTAGATGACCTCCTGAGGTCCCTTCCAACTCTAATCCTCTATGATTTTATGATTCTATGATCAAAGATACCAAATGTCATCTCAGCAATGTACCATACATACAGTATACCTGAGCCCCTATCTCTGATGCAAGATACAATGAAAGCCATCTAATCTGAACAACTGGTAGCTCACATTATCAGAACCAAAACAAAAGGCATGCAGATCATGATAATTGTGTTCAATTTGCTGAATGGAGCTGAAGTGTTCTTGGATCTAAACATTCCATCTAGCCATAACCCTAAGGCTGAAGACCCTCAGCACAATACTCATTAAGAATAGCTCAAACACCTGCCACAGACAAATATGCTAAGAGCTCAATTATGACTTGCAGCCAAAAGCCAAGACTTTGACAGTTGATGGGATTTAGACTCCTAAGTGCTACATCCCTTTTGAAAATGAGATGAAGGCTCCTAAATCAGTTAGGTGTTGCAACATGGAGCACAGCGATTCCTAAATATCTTTAAAAATCTAGGTCTACATTCATAGAAGGGATGGTGTTGAGGACTTGTGCCTCTTGTTGTGATCAACAACTTGGCAGAGCACAGAGGTTGAGCCATGATTTCACCTTCTCTCTTGACCTTTTGGGATACTGTGCAAGCCCTAGAGGATAGAGAGAAGTCTCTGCATTACCCACAGCACAGAGACTGGATTTCAGCTTGGCTTATACACACACCACACAAGAAAGAGAAGAGGTACCTTCTCCCATCATACAGCCACATAATAACCAAATAGATTCCAGCCTTCAATGTTTATATTATTTTAGGCTTGAACTTTTTCCTACCCTACTCCTCCTCTGTATCAGTAACTGTGGTTGATTGTCATCACTGAGTAGCAACAAAGGAAATAGAATTCTGGTTCACTTATTTGTTTCTGTTTTTATGAAAGACAATTTCTATATTATCTCTGTGGTTGCTATTAGCTCCTCAACAAGGGAGCCTGGCTTTTCTTGGTTTTGAGATGAGCTCAAAAAATAATCCTGAAAAGAAAGCAAGATTCTGTGACTTTCTTTATTTCTGAGATTGTCCTTCACACGCACGTAAACTCCCACTTACCCCTGTAATGCATTCAAGACATCACTAATTAAATACTCAAATACACAGATATTTCATCATGCTGGGTATTATTTACCCTACTGCAGCCACCTCCTCTCTTCATCCTCCTGCAGAATTCTGCATCCCAGCATCGTTCATTTGCAGTGATAAAGCCACTGAAATTGGAATGGAATGTATGTGATCTATTTGGTATGCCTGGCAGTTCTGAAGGTGCATTTTGCTACACTTAGTTGGCACAGTAGGCAGAAGCAAAGTGGTCAGTAAATAAATGGCATTCCAATTTGCTATTGATTTACTTTCAAACTTAATAAATGGCTCTAGTGTTAATAATTACCAAATTTCTGTCCAAACAAAACTTTGACACTTCATAAATATCAAATAGTATTATATCTACACACATCCCATTTTCCTTAGTATTTATAAATATATACCTTTAACACTGAATCTTTTGTTTGGGAATGTCATCCTGGGCATACCCAGCTGTTGGATTTTAAACATCGATCTTTCCTGCTTTAAGTAATTCAAACACTGTTCTTATTGTAGGCCCCACACATAAACAAAGCTCTGCCACACGCAATCTCAGAATCAGAAAAAACAAAGAAATCAAAGATGGAAAGAAACTAGATGCTCATGTAGACCACCCCCTTGCAAGGGCAGGATTGATTTCCACAGTGGACAACACACTATATTCACCCGTCCAGTTTAACCATGCCCTATGTGGTGGGGTATCCAACAATTTCACTTACACTGCGCAATCTTTTCATAAAATATCAGGCAGGAATTCTGTTCCTGCAATTGAGTCTAGATTCCCCTTTCTTCCATTTGTTCCCATTATTCTTTGCTATGCTTTCTTGGATTACACATATATACCCTTCAGATGCTTATAAACATTTGTCACATCCCTTCTCATTAGTCAGAGGACACATTTGCCTGTGATCTGCTTCACTTGTGTTTTCGTTTTTTGGTTTGTTTTAATTACACCCAGAGGGAAGGGCCAAGTTTAAAACCAAACATCTGGGTATAACCAGGAGGGCATTTGTTAACAGAAAATTCCACATTAAAGAGTTTGCACAAGGTGAGGTCCCTCTCATATTCGTCGTTGTTTCTTCCACCCAAGGCAACACTTTAGATTTCCCTACTATTCGTTTAACAGAAGGTTGTGTTTTGGTGATTATTAACAAACTATTCTAAGGTAGCTGCTCTCACAGGCTAATAAGGGTAGAAACTGAACTGATGTTGTATAATCTGGACTGGGTGCTTTATTGCTCAGTCTGAACTATTTTTGCAGTAGGGGAAAAACTTCTTAGATGGATGTGTATAAAAAAAAAAGAAAGAAAAAAGTGTCGGTTTCTTTCCACCCTATGTGAGGCTTTCCTGTGCTATCTCAGCGAAATGAAAAGGCATTTCTTCTGCCACTGATCAGTCATAACATTTAAACCAAGGAGCTAGCCATGAAATCCTATGCATCATTTAAGACTTTGATGCTGAACTGACTTCATAGTAAAAATGTCTTGGCAGAGCTGAAGCTCCTGCTGTCAAAGGGGAATATTGATTAAAAGTCTCTTTAAAGAGTTCTTCTTGTTCACTTTAACTAAACAGGGTGAGGTTCATCCTGAGTTGTTATAATTTTAAAGAGTAATCACTCCTGTAATGTGGTTAAAGAACTACTACTCTAAAACCTCATTAAAACCATCATGATTTTTTGTGCATTTCCTTTCCAGTCACTGTTGATTACAATAGTACACGTATATAAATACACATTTTCCTCCTTGATGATTACCCCTATTTTTCCTGCCTGATTCATTCAGGGAAGCTACAGTTCAATGCTTTTGATGCCACAATTGCTACCATGGGACTTTATTATGACATCAGAAATACTGAATTATGGCCTCAGTGAATGAATCAAACAGGGAAATCACACTGAATATGAAGGAGAAAGCTTTTACTTACACAGATATCTTGGTAGGCACTGCGGATAGGAAGGAAGGAAATAAGCGTAAGCGAGTTTCAATAGAATTATTTTTGTTAATGATGAACAGAAACATTGAGCCAGATCTTACTCCTATCATTTTAAGCAGGAGCAAAATTGTGATAAATGTGTATCTATAACTGTACTGACTTTTCTGATTACTGTACCTTTAAAATTTTAGGGGATCTGTTGTCTGCTGGAAGAAGCTGGCATTGCGTGTTCAGTTCACATACAGTCTGTTAAAGCAGAGACACACACTGTGCTCTCACTCTCTCTCTCTCTCTCTCTCTCTCTCTCATGGAGACTTTACTTCTCCACTGTGGAAACCAGTCCCGCTCTTGCAGGGGGATGGTGTAAATGACCTGATAGTTCTTGCCATAGAGTGGACATCTATGGTTTATTCTTATGTATTTTTCAGGGTCTGAAGTAATATTAAGACGTTAACCACAGAACAACGTGGGATTAACAAACTCAGATCAGAATGGCAGTAACAACTGACAGACTGACAAGCAGCATTGGTAGGTGCAGAAAGGATATTCATTCAGTCCTGTTTAGGCTGAGGAGGGTCATGATGCAGGGTAAGCATGGTGAAGTGGGGGGAAAGGGGGAGAAATGGGAGATCTTCAGGGATCTGGAAGGAACATAAGGGCCTTCTCAGTAGGATGGAACACCAAGGATGGGGAAAACAGTTTGGGCAAAATAAGAAACAGCCCAAACCTTCATTCATTTCCTGAACCAAACTCAGTCCTTTGTAAAAGGGCATATCAGTCAAATTAAGTTGCTTCCTCTTCTCATGTTGGCGCATTGCAGGGACACATCTGCCTTCCTTATAACTTATCTGGCCTCCAGCTCCCCCCTCCCGACTATATAGTCGAGTTGAGGGGCCTGGGTGAATCTGGGTTAGGTCCTGGCACCTCCACACTGAATTATCTGGCATCTTGTGTCCCCCAGATTCCATAGCATGCAAGAGCATGAGAGGATCATGGAGGACGGGTTACACAGTGTGGTTATTCTTTGGCTGACATCTTTAGGTTTTGAACCTAAACAAGTTTGGAAATTTGAATTAGATGAGTGGGATCAGAAAACTCAGAGCAATCCCAACGAAGTGTCTGACAGCCCCCACTTACCTGGAACAAAACAATATTGGTTTTTAAAGTCCTCCCATCATGAGAAAAACAAATATATTTATTTATAATTCACTCCCAATTTGTGAAAAAAGAGAAAATCCAGCTGGTCTAATCAACTATAGCTGAAGATAAAAATATTTTCTGAAAGGGTCCTTTTCTATGAAGCCTACAGTCCAAGGCAATAATATACTCTATCAAAGGGTGCCCCTGTGAGGCACATAAGAAAACTTACTTCCATTCTATCTACTCTCCGCTGAGAGGAAAAACATTTAGTGTAAGAGCAGAATAAGGAAATTCTCTCTTTCTAAATTGGAAACAAAATTCCCCAAACTGAACATCTTGCCTAATTGGTGTCCATTCACACATAAAATCTGGGTGAGGAATGAGAGAGAGGTGTGATGTTAATGAGATATTGAGAGAGTGAAGTCTTGTGATTATTTTTCACTTTGTAGAGAAGGTCAGTCTAATCGCAAGGATGAAAGACTCAAACCCTTGAGGTTAAACAGAAGTTGGTAAATATACAATTATTCAGTGTGTGTCTTTGTAATAAATATGGTTGCAGTCACTGAGCCCAGTTTTAGAGCACTACTTTGCTGATTAAGGGGTTATTGCAGAGAGGGGTCATTTCAGGAGTAATGAATCTGTATTTCATCAATATTAAGCTAGACTCAGGTCTACAGTATACAGGAGAGGGAAGAAATAGCCAGGAATAGCAAAGAACACTAGAGAGTCCAGGTGGCAATGTCGAAGTACTGCAAATCGCAAATTACTCTACTGCACTTCTGGACCACATGCATTAAAACAGCAGCATCTCTCACTGCAGAGAAATGACAATATTGGCGAATTAAGTACATCTCAGGGAGAGGTTTATTAAGTTACCCTAATACCTTATTGCATGATCAATAACAACGTATTTATTTTGTACTGTGGCTTCAAGTGACTTTTCATTAGGAATTTAAATGGCTTTCGAAAGTTACTGTGTATTAATTTAAAAATATTTTCAGGAGATATGGTATTATTCTAGTCCCATAAGTGGAAGAAAAATGAACATACAGCCTGTTTTTAGGACACAGGGAGAACATCAGGAAACATTTTGCATCAGCATGTCAGAAGAGGCTGGGTTTAAGGACTAAACAATATAAACAAACTCAGCTTTTATGAATTTAAGAACAAAGAGAGACATGGAACACTGAATCATCATTAGGTATTCCTGGCACCAAGAGCTGGAGTTCAGGAGTGCAGAGACAAGCACTCTACTAGGACCGAAAAGATTTTGGAAGAGACACCTTGTAAAAAAAGGGCCCAATCCTCCCTGCCCATTTCACTGAAGTAGACCCATTGACTTCAATGTGATTTGTAGACATGCATTAAGAAAAAAATGGGCCGACAGAACAGAACAGAATTTGGCCAAAGAGACTGCAGATACTGAAGATAAAGAGACAGGTACCATACTGTGCAGTGAAACCCCTAAATGTATAAGGCATCTCATGAGAGTTTAGCCCCATAACTCACAAGAATATGAATGTAAGATAGGCTTTTTTATTCCAGTCACACATTGCTTTGAAGATCTCATTACTGCTAATGCCAAGTGTTCAAAAATCATGAGTCAGGCCTAAAAGACTCATGAGATTATAAAATAATAATAATAATTTTTGGTTCTCTTTCTTTGCACCTTCTGAGTTTTAAACTTTAAGGTTAACACTCAGGTCACACTTCCAAGCTTTTTTCCACTACTACAAGAGCTAAAAGCATACTACTTTTTAAAATGAAACTCAGATTCTCTGGTTGTCACTTGACTCCAGGAACGGGGGCTTTAAGAAAAACAGCAAACACTGCAAAACTTGTAATAAAATGCCAAGAGTTGGCAACACTAAAATCCCAGCATAAGTGACTTGGCAAGCATCTGACAGAAAGTCTTTGGCGGAGCTGGAATAGAACAGTTCTCCAGTCCACTGCCTTATCCAGGACACAACCCTCACATGTTCAGTAACTAAAGGTAGTTGAAATTACTTAATCAGCATACCTGCTCATTGTGTAAGATCCCACTTTTAGGTAACCATAATTTTGATCCGTGGCAGGCTAGACCAAAAGAGAGACCATCTCTGCAGAATTTGTAAACAGAAAAAAATAGCAGTTCCTCCACCAGCAGCAGCATTTCAATTTGTTCAAAAACAATATCAACATCTCCCCCAGCTTTGCAGGCCCCTGTCTGCCTCAATATCTACCCAAAGTTAAAAACAAGCATACAAAACAAATAAATAGAATGGGTTTACTTGCCCAGAATGTCCAGCTGAGCCCATCAGAATAGCTGGCTTCCTTCCAGATCTCTCTCCAGTTGTAAAAAGGGTAGGACTTTATACAGTCTTACCTGGAAGCCTTGCCCTAGACAAGAACTACTGTCATGGATGCCCTGGGGACCACATTTCCTAGCCTCCTTAGCTCTCTGGTTCTGACACTGCCTAGAACCAAAAGAGAGACTGCTTCATCCCATCTCCACTAAGGGGAGAAGGGAGTTCTAGTCACCCTACTCAGGAAACTTAAGCTTTGGCCACTAAATCCAGGGGCAGCAGCATGGACTTCTTTATAAACTCCAGCCTCAATGGCCCTGTGCTCCTCATTATATGACCATGACCACACTTGAAACTTAGGGAGATGTGAATCCTCTCCTACACAACAGGCCATTTGGAGGGACTCATTCTTCATTATTATTCTTTTCTACTTCTATTTTTTCCCCAGTCTATTCTTTAAGCCACAATCCAACCCTTGATTATCAAATGCCTGTAGTTCCAACTTCCACCTTGCTCCTCTTCCATTTGTTTGTCCTCAACAGTTTGTCCTAAAGTTTGTAGATGGCCAGGCTCTCTTATATGTATGCCTGACCTAAACAACTGGAAATGTTTTGTTTCCCAAAATGAGCAAGAGGACTATGGTAGATCTATAAGAAATGATTAGCCTGATCAAAATGCATTCAATATATGTGAGCTAGTGTGAATTCTTCTCACTGGATTTATTGTCCTTCTGGATTTATTGTCATCCCCTTGCTGTGTTACATCTGAACTGGATTGGAAACTCCTCTAACTTGTCTTTAAACTTGTTGTGTAAAATGCTATGCATACCTATGATATTGCACGAGTAACAGAAGCATAATAAATTGACGAAGACAACAGTAAAGACTTAGCCCTGGTCTACACTACAGAGTTAGGTCAACATAAGCCCACTTTTTGACAACCTAACTCTGTAAGAGTCTATACTAAACCAGCATACCCACCCACTACTTGATAACTGCACCTCCACGAGAGGCATAGCACTTAGGTCAATGTTGTTAGACAATGTGCTGCTTACATTGACTGCTGCTGCCTTTCAGAAGCCATCCCACAATGACAGTAAATCAGTACAAGTGCTCCTGATGAGAATATGCACCACCAACGCAAAAAGCGTAGTCTGGACATGCAAAAGTGATTTAATTACTGCGGTGGCTGAATGTCAACATAACTTAAGTCAACAATTTCATAGTGTAGACTTGCTCTTAGAACTTACAGAATGAGAATTTGAAACACACTGCTTTGTCCATTTTATTTACGTTTTCATACTATAGCAAAGCCACAGAAGCATTTTAAGCATCTATTCACACACTTGTAAGCAATCAGAAAAGTTCTTCTTTCAGCCAAGATTTATGAATGCTTGTTTGAAACTCAAAGGGGATCATCTTTCTGGAGAGTTTAATGAAATGTGGTTTTGCTATTTGATTTCGTTGAGCTTGGGGAAGAAATGTTTTTGCACTTTCAGAACTTCTTTTTTTTTTCTTCTGAGCTCAGAAAAATGAAGAATAGCTTCCTTTTAAAATTTCCAATTTGGTATGTACAGTACAGTTCTAAATGAGGCTTCACTGATTTGCTAAGTTTGGAAAAAGATTGATTGAGTAATAAAGAATAAGTTATAATCAATTAAAAATAGCACTTAAGCTAGTAGGTAAACTCACAGGCCAGAGAAGGTAAAATCAAGTTCCTAATCAACTATTCAGCACAAACCCTCTCCTCTTGGCTGGCTTTATTTTCAAATAAGAGTTCCCAAACAAGAGCAAATAAACTCATTGTTACTCGATATTAACCTCCCAGTGTTTCCACAGCTTCTGCCAGCTAGGAGGTGAGAGGACTTACTCTTCCTTTTGGCAGTCCTTTCTGGTTACTGTGGAGAGACCCCACAATAAATCTCCAACCCTAGACATAACCTTCCTACTGCCCCTTCCTAAGGCTAAATCTGCCTGGAACAAGAGGTATGATTCCCAGTCCCCACAGACGTACTCATGCCAGCTCTCAACAAGATAGCACGTTAAAAATAGTACTTGCTATTGAGCTAGTGCGAGCATGTCTGTCGAGCTAGTTGCCAGTATAGACATAGCCTGGGGGGCAGGAAGCCTGATATCTGATTTCCTGAGGGTCCTAGCCATGCGTCACCTGCCATTACAGCTCCCTGTTTTAAAAGGCCCAAGGGCCTAATAGGTGCACTGGGAGGTTCACCTGTACCCCAAAGTGCCTTGTTACAAGTATGTTCTACAGCACAATGGGCCAGACTCACCAGTACACTCCAGTGGCCTTGTGCAGTGCCAGCCATGAGAAGGAACTGTTTGTACAGCTCAGCAAGACTGTTCAGAAGAGTTTATGGATGCTTTGTATTGCTGATAGGCACAAGGCAGCTGAAGCATACCAATGAAGATGTAATTTTCCTTTGTAGTTTAGGCACAAATTGTACCCTTCTTGGAAAAATCCACAGGAGGACACTCACAGGGATGCACTACTAGGGATAGCTTCCCAACTATGGATGGCCCCAGGCCTCTCTGTACTGGTAACAGCATATGGTGCCAATTACCTCATTTTCCAGGTTCCAAAATATGTTCTCTTCAAATATGCCTTCCCAGTGAGACTTTAGAAGCCGAGATCCTGTTTGGTCTGGATGGACATTCAAGATCCACTGGCAACTTATCATAATGGTACAAGCTTATGGGTATTCACAGGCAAAATGTATCCTGCATGCTATGCACCAGTTAATTGCTACCTACACACCAGGAATGACTATAGTGGGGTGGTGCTGTGTGTATATATCTGCACAAACAGGTTGCTTTCTAGCTACAAATAGACAGTGGAATTCTTTTAAGGACCTTGTGCCAGTATGGTAAGTTAAAGCAACCTCTGGGGTCAGGTTGGTAAGGAATTAGAGAATTGTAAGCAGCTCCCAGACAGACCCACCCTTTCCCCTCTGTGCAAAGGAGGGGAGAATCCAGTTGTCTCTATTTATTTATCACTGTTGGACCCTGTGGGATGCAAGACGCTATGTAAAATAATATTCCTGTATGAAGCTTCAAATGAAAAGTCAGATTCTGTAGCTATTGGAATATTAGGTGGTAAAATGGCAAACGGTTAACATTATGCTTTTAAATCATTAGTTGTTGAGTATTGAAATAAAACAAGCAAAAAATACTTAGCACTTTTCATTGCGCAAAAGAGAGAACTTTAAAAAGAGTAAAGTATTGTCAGCCTTATTTTACACATGTGTAAACTAAGGCACAAAAAGTGTAATGGATTTGCCCAAAATCAGAGAGCAAGTCCTTGACAGAGCTTGGAAAAGAATATCTACTGATTCCTAGTCATAACCACTAGACTACAAGGATTCCTCCTCCTCTCTGCCTCCTCATGGAAAGATACTGCACATAGCTTGTCTACACTAGTATTTTCATTCAAAGCGTCTATTACTACCAGCAATGCCAGTGCAGGGTCAGACAACATGATGGCCATACCCTAATCGTTCTATGTTTTTATATGGTTGCCCATCGCTGAGATATCTTGGTGTCTACATTCCCACCCTCGCTAGCAGCAGTGGTAGTGCAATGGTTGGAAGTCTGAAGAATAATGCTAATAGCATTATTACTAGTTATGGAGGATAAGTTACAACAGTTTTTTACATGCCTGGTATTTTATACAATGAAATTGCTGAAGGGAGTTCCTTAGAGGATAATGTAGCGATTTTCCATATTCCATATTCCAACAGTTGTCTTTCTGTTCTCTGAAGCAGCGGTGTGGGTAGCTGCCAATCTCTAAGGGTAAACCTTCACTGAGGAAAAAAAAAGGTGGTGGATTGAACTCAGGTGAGGTAGCCTGTGTTAGCTATCTTGAATTAAAATGGCAATGCAGACACAGCAACTTGGCTTGTAACTTGAATTAGCAGCTTACGTTCAAACCCAGGCTGCTCCTCATCATGCCAGTAGTTTGTGCTATACTAAGCCCTCCTTAACAAAGACTCTGGCTGTTGCATCAGATGCATGTCAGTGACCAGTTTTAATAGCGCTCTTCAATTGTGTGTGATCTTAATAAACCCCACTGAGCTACAGTGGATCAAAACCAGTTTGTTTTTCTCAAAACCCTAACATATATTGTATTGAAGAGCTTTAATAGAGATGATGGCATTAAGTATTGGTAACGCACCTGCTAAACCCAGACTTGCCCCTCCAATAAAATGGGTGCTTAAACTTTCCCCCAGTCACGTGGGAAGAGCAATGCCATTGGACACAACCGCAGTGAACTGTGTTCTGGAAGCATTTTTTAAAAAATGTTAACAACCTTATAAACATACTATTATTTATTTGTACTGCAGTGGAGCCTTGCAGTCTCAATCATAAACAGGCCACGATGTGGTGGATACTATACAGTCACAGAGTAAAGGAGAGTCCATATTCAGGACAACTTACAATTAAAAGAGACAAGACAGACAAAGAGTGGGAGAAAGGAAATTACATTATTCCCATTTTACAGAAGGGGAATGAGCCACAGAATGTTTGAGTAACTTGCCCAAAGTCACTTGGGAAGTTTGGCACAGCCAGGAAATAAACCCAGATCTCCAGGATACCAGACCAGTGCTTTAACTATAAGACCATTCTTCGTCTCTTGTAACAAATGTTACATAACACATATTTTTAATTTGTTCCCAAAACTATGGCATATAGTACCTTTTGCACTAAAGTTTACACACCAAGTGTAAATCTTGTTAAAAAGAATATGATACAATGACTTAGATAGAATGACTGAATGACAATGTAATATGCTAATGGCCTCTGAATGGTCATAATCAATGTTGGGGCAGGGAGGGAGCATGCCTCTCATGATGTCCTTTGCTGGATCCAGTCATAATGCTGTGGTTCTTCCCCCAGTCTTGTAATATAACTATTAGAGACAGATCAGGAGCCATCCATGTCTGAAAATTAGCAGCCTAATAGGAGATGCTATTAGGAGACTCTAATAGGAGAGCCTTTGTCACTCCCATGACATCCCCATCTTTTAACAAGAGTAGCTCCTAATGTATCCATAGCACATGATCGGATCATATACAACAACCATTAAATAGGAATAATACAGCTATTTATTTGTATTGCATTCGGTTTTATTATTCACAGCAAGGTAAATAACAATAATCCATTCACCCAATAGCTATGATCAGAGACTGTAAAAAGTAACAGTAGAAGATAGACCTAGGACCAGCTTTAAGAAGAGAGGCTGTATTTTAAACTAAAACATTGCTTATTAGCACACACTTTCGTGAGACTTATCACATAGGTAAAGGCTCTCAGTGGTAGCATGGCTTGCTGTGCGACAGTTAAGGAGTAGAATGGTGAATGGAAGACTAAGGATTGGAGCATGGAATATTAAAAGGACTCTAGTTCTCAAATGGTGAACATTTTTCACACCATAAAGGCCCAGCAGGAGCTCTGAGGCTGTCACAGTGACGCAATTTTAGTGTTCCCTTTCAATCTATCTTTTAATTACTCTCATGATGAGCTGTAAGAATTGTCTTGTTCTCCTGAAAAGCATTTTCTGCTGCCTCATCTTGGAGTTGAAAGAATTTGCATTTTTTTATGCATTTAAAAATAAGGTTCTAGGCAAATCTCTTAAAGATTTGAATCAACAGCTGTGTTCATTCTCCTCTTCCTATTTATATACAGTGCCTCTCCTTTTCCCTTCGGAACAACAAGGTCAGCTGGAAAGTGGAATAATCTCCAAGGGGATGTGATGGAAGCCCCATCATTTGTGACACTGAAAAACTGGACAAAGTACTTGTGTTTATAGTGTAAGGACCAATCCTAGAGGGGCAGTGGGATGGACAAGGTATCTTGATAGTCTATTCCATCATTAATTTCCATGATTGTCTTATACAGTATACACTGAACTTCACTCATTCAAACAAGAGGCCTCCGGTGTATGAGTGAATTTTGAACAAATGCTATAGAAAACCAGGTTAATGAGCCATAAAAGGTATTTTGCTTTATTAATTTGACAATTTTAGTTTAGTTTTAGCTAAGATTACACAGCCACACTTTATATTAAGAATATGTTTATAAATCACTTACATGTGGTTGATAAATGTTTAATGGATATTAAAAGCATGTTACAAGACAAAAGTAGTGTGTGTTATAGATGTTTATAAGCTTATCAGCAGAAGGGCCTTTAGGCCATGGTTATAAGCAGCCTATTGGACTCTATAGCAATCTAGAACAATTAACCATTTATTAGCCTTTCATTAACATATTCTGAATTATTAATAAATATGCCTTTAAAATAAAGAGTGACTGGAAACACTTAGTAGAATTCTAGTAATTACACTGCATGTAGATCTCCAAATCTCACTAACACACAACCTATCTACAGCATCTTTTCATAGATTCAGTTTCCAAGGCCAGAAAGGGCCAGTGTGATCATCTAGTCTGACCTGTATAATAGAGGCCACAGAATTTTCCCAAAATAATTTCTAGAGCATAAGTTTTGGAAAACACCCAATCTTGATTTGAAACTTGTCGATAGTAGAGAATCCACCACAAATCCTAGTAAATTGTTTCAATGGTTAATTACTCTCACCATTAAAAATGTATGCCTTATTTCCAGTCCGAATTTACTTCTGAATTTATCTTCTATTAAATCTTTGCTGAGAGACAGAGAGATCACCAACTTCTTATGCAGATTACAAACTGTGTAAGTGAATAAGGTCTGACAGGTACAGAGAATGCACCATGACATGATGTGATACAGAAGTTTTATTGTCATAAGTTTGAGATGAGCCAATATGGCACAACCCACAGCACGCCACATATTTTACAGAAAATCTATTGTAGAAACATTTTGGAGAGGCTTTTAAATTGGTACTGAGAATATTCCTATCCCTTCTACTGTTGAGACAGCAGTATTAGTCTCATCAATCCAACTATACAGAGCCGAAAGAAAGATTATAGCTGATACATGACAGAAAACTCTACAAATTACTCTGAAGAGTTTTTCCTAAATGAAATAATATGACAGTTTTACAGTTCGATATCTCAGGATCCTGCAGTGCTTCAAGCAAATGCTATATGTCACACTGAAATGTTTCAAAACTGGGTATGAAGACCCTAATGGGTCTTGAGGCATCACACCTGAAACTTGCCCACTGATACATGCCCAAATACTGCCCAATCGGTGCCTCAGACCAATGTAATTTGTGGGAGGAGTGGTATTTTCACGTTATGGAGAAGAAAAAAAAAAGACATTTCTCTGGCAGGCTCATTTAATTTTAAAATGGCAGCTGTTTGAAGCTGCTCAGAGTGTTAGCTCAGAAGTCAAGGTTGCATGATAAATGCGATTTATCACATGATTATCACCATAACGTAAGTGATACAAACATACATGCACACACACATATATATAGTGTGCGCATATATAGACAAAGTATACAGAATAACTGCAGAAATGGCATTTATCTCCACCAATTTGATATCATAATACACATATGGCTCAGTCAAAATAAGCTGAAAGCTCAAATGCTCCTCCACGGTGTTTTGGTTTTGGTTTTAACTTTTCTGGCCTTTATGATGCTCTCTCCATTGGAATGCTCTTCCTGTCACCTCTGGAACTCCCTGAGGCATTAGTACTCACCCAAACCAGCTACTAATCCCTATGTGTTGGCACCTGTGTCACGGCCATGCTGGTGTTGTTTTTTGAGAAAGGTGATAACCCTACGCTGTGCTCCAATCAGCTGCCAAGCAAACCTCTTTCTTCTGAGGAGGAGCTGCTACAAAAAGGATTCTTGTTTCATCTTCCTGATATCAGCATGGCAGTGGCTTATCACAACAAAATCCAAGTTTATTGACAGAAAAAAAATTATACATGGGGTCTACACTGACGGCGGAAAATTCGCCACCATCAGTTCAATGTCTCTGGATCAACTGAGCAGTCTGTGTAGATCCGCTCAGTCGATCCAGCAATCGACGCAGGAAAACCACCCCGGGAAGTGGCGTAGCGCTGTGTTGAAGGGAACACTGTTCCCTTTGATGCAGTGCAGTGTGGACGGCGCATGGGGCAGACGCAGCGAAGTCGTCAGGAGATACGGAATCCGGAATCCCGGAATTCCTGCCACCGAATCCAGAAGGTAAGTGTAGACTGGGTCAAAAAATGCTGGAGCCATTTAAGATCATCTGACTCACACCAACTTCACATATTTTATACTTTAACTCATAAAAGGAGCATTAGTTAATTCTATTTAGTGAAAGACCGGATGGATTAAAAAATGTGTAAGGTAGTAGGGAGCCTTTTATCTCTATGTCACTGGTTTATTTCCAAATTAGTAACAGAGACCTGTTCAGTGGATGGCCAGAGCAGGGCGCAAGGGGGAATGGATTTCGAGAAAGAACAAGGCATTACCATTGCCTGTCCTGTATCTGGTTTGTGTCTGACTGGAAAACTGTCATTTCCAGGCTGATAATCCCAAAACATTTTAGAAATAGTACATTCTACATTTAAACTATAAAAGTACATAGGCATGCGTGCACATGTGTATGCATGCATGTACACACTAAAAGTACAATAGACCCATTTTAGAACAAAATCATAAAGACCAAAGCCTTCCAGTACTTTTGACCTAGTCCTGTACTCCTTGTCTCTTAAATTTCACTTGTCCTTTACATAGTTTCCAACCCTGCAAGTTGAATTCCATTAAATAACTAAGTTGCTGTTTAAAAACACAGGATCAAGTGGAATTTTAGGGCTACATAAACTGAACAGGGTGCTGAATGCCTCCTATGAAGTACTAAATACACTTAACTCTCACTGAATTAAACAGGACTATGTAATATTATGTGTATTTGTGGTATACCATTCAGCCGCTATATGTCTCTGTGTGCTGCACCTAGTTTCAGGCTAGAAGAGATCCACAGAAAATAAGGAAGACAAAGCTGGAATTCAAGCTGTGTGGAAGCCTACTTGTTTGTTCCTGTAGTTGCAGCCCTTTTCTTTTTTAGACACTTCTTGTTTTCAGAGTTTCGTGATTCCATAGATCATGATACAATGACAAAAGCCAAACTCTGAAAGATTGAATGTTTATGGATACAAACAAAGGCTCACAGCCTCAAACGGTATTCAGGTTCCTAACTTTGACTCATTTCAATAGACGTTAGAAGCCTAAATATATTTGAGGATCTGAGCCAAAATGCCAAGTTTGCTATTTCAGAATGTTGCAGCTTTCACAGAGCACAGTAGAATGGCCACAGTAGAAGCAATATTTCCCCTGATCACCAGCAATATAACCTTTTAGCAAGACAGTGGCACTCGTGAGAGAGCTCCAAAATCTCAGTTTTGTCATTTTAAGGCTGTTTTCAAATACATTTTGCAGTTCATTCATACGTAGAAGCACTTCGTTACTTCCGGAACCGCTGGACTGAACAAAATGGGAGCAGTTTTCTTTTAAGGACTAACAGCCAGAAATAGCCTTGAGGTGCAATTGGCTACGAGAGATTACGATGTCATAAAACATCTTTTATGTGAACTCTTTTTTGCAGGCAGGTTACGTAGGTTGTTATAGCCACTGTATATTTTCAGCAGCAGTTCCTCTAACTTAGAAATAATGGTGCTGTATTGACCACAAGATAACCTTCCTTCATTATGAGTAACATCGGAGAGTATATCTTTCACACATTTTTGCTTTATTCAACAGTTTTTGGTATGCTTGACCTTATTCTATTAATGTTAAGCAGAATTAATTAAAGCCATAGGGTTTTTTTCTACTGCAACACACTTTGCTTTAAAAAATAATGTATTGCTCACCGATTAATTTTTCATGAGTTAAATTATTACCTTTTTTCACAGGTGTCGTTGTTCCATATTCTTTTTTATGAGCTGCTTTTTTAAAAAAATATATAAATTTTAACCTGCTTTGCTAACAGGAACAGCTGTTGTGTTTGTACAGTCTAGGCAGAGCTGCTAGCAGCCTCTGGCCAACATGACACTGACTGGAAAGTCTGTGGCTCTATGCCTTTTTTATTCTTCTGTCAAATGAAGAGGGACCATGCATTTTGGACCAAGGAAGCAGTATTCGGGCCATGAAGTTTGCTGTCCTAATACATTCTCTAGGTTTGTCAGGGTCAAACATCAAGAAAGTTACTTAAAACAAGCAAAAGAATTAAGTTAACTATTTATATGTGCTTGTTTGTACTGGCATAGGTTGGCCAAAATTTGCGGGCACTGTTCCCTCCAGCCCCATATACTTTTGTACATTCTGTATCCAGTTTTTCTACCATCAGTGTGAAAATGCCTACCTGTCAACCTTCTGTGTTATTTAAAATACCTCTGTCATAGTTTCTGCTGCCATCAACCATGGACATTCTACTGTTCAGATGAGAACTGTTGTCTAACAGTAACACCAAATTATGCATGTCAGGACTCTTGAGTTCTATTCTGGCTTTCTGGACCCTTCTCAGTTGGAAGCGACAGAGGAAGAGAAAGACCTGAGTGTATTGGTCGATTACAGGATGACTATGAGCTGCCAATGTGATGTGGCCATGAAAAAAGGCTAATGCAATCATAAAATGCATCAGGCGAGGTATTTCCAATAGAGACAGGGAAGTGTTACTGCCATTATACATGGCACTGGTGAGACATCAGCTGGAATACTGTGTACAGTTCTGGTCTCCAAGGTTAGGGAAAATAAATCCAAATTCAGGTGCAGAGAAGGGCTACTGAGAGGGTCAGAGGAATGGAAAATCTGCCTTATGAGAGGAGACATAAGGAGCTTAGCTTGTTTAGCCTAACAAAATGAAGGCTGAGAGGAGATATGATTGCTCTCTGTAAATACATCAGAGGGATAAACACCCAGGTGGGAGAGGAGTTATTTAAGTTAAGGGCTAATGCTGGTACAAGAACTAATGGATATAAACTGGCCAGCAACAATATCAGGCCTGAGTTTAGACAAAAGTTGCTAACCATCAGAGGAGCAAAGTTCTGGAACAGCCTTCCAAGGGGAATAGTGAAGAAAAAACCTAACTTCCTTCAAAGACGGAGCTTGATAAGTTAATGTAGGGAATGGTATGATGAGGTCGGCTATAGTGACATATGGCTCATCTGCAACTCCTATTAGAAAATATCTGCAATGGCCAGAGAAGGGACACTAGATGGGGAGGGCTCTGAGTTATTATAGAGAATTCTTTCCCAGGTGTCTGGCTGGTGGGTCTCGTCCACGTACTCAGGGTCTAACTGATCACCATATTTGAGGCTGGGAAGGAATTTTCTTCCAAGTCAGATTGGCAGGAACACGGGTCACTTGCTGGTTTGAACCAAAGTAAATGGTGGATTCTCTGTAACTTGAACTCTTTAAAGCAAGATTTGAAGATGTCAGTAACTCAGCCAGAGGTTATGGGGCTATTACAGGAGTGTATGTGTGAGGGTCGATGTGGGGATCTACAATCCTTACGCGGCCCTGATGCCTGGGATGGGAAGTTACAGTGCTAGGCCCCAAGGACGTGAGAGTTAGATAAGGTTGCCTAGGCAGGTGGAAGCCGGCCAAGGACGGCGGACACCTCCCTTTCTTCTTTCTTAGCTCAGTGTCCAGGAGGTAAACAGAATAATATTAGGCAGCTGTGGGAAATGTTAAGCTATCCATGAGAATCAGCTTGTGCTTGTGCTGTGTGTATGCTTGT